>OX344724.1:69760666-70360666 GCA_947034835.1 Ballota nigra
TATACATGATAATATGCATTCCCCGTGCATTTGCTATATGTATTCGAATTTATGATAAATTTTCAATCAAAATTGCATATATACATTAAATATGAATTTTGTGTCGCACAATTTCATGCATAGACAAAGCTCCATTTAAATATTTAGATTTTACATCATTTTAAAGTATGATTCAAATAGAATCATAAGCATACCGATCATAATATATATATATATATATATATATATATATATATATATATATATATATATATATATATATATATACTAGAGTGTACCCACGCGAATTTCGCGTACTGAAAAAGTATATTATTTTTATTTTCTGTAGACATTTAATATAAGAATATTTTTGTCTAAAAAATTTCGAGGTATATACAATAAATTATAGGGTTTGTTTAGCTGTGGTCCGTGCCCTTCACTAAACTCTATAGGTATATCCTACAAACTAAATAATTAAAAAAAATATCAAAATTCACATAAATTAATAACAATTATGGAATAACATTACTTAGACTAATAATTTAATAATAATCAATTTCCATTTCAATATTGAATAATTTATAAATTAATCAACATTATTAGTTATTGGGAGTATACGGTAAGAAATTAATTTATATAAGAAACAATACAAAATTTGAAATAAACTTTAACGTTACAAATACATGTTTATTGATCAAAATGAGTTCCAAGTAGAACTTGTCTCTATTAAAATCATTAAAAAAATATTGTCCAACTTTTTCAATCCTAACTTTAACGGTCAATTTTTGGCTCACTCTTGATATTAGAAATCAGAGAAAATTGAGGTGTCATACTCTTGAAATCTAAAATGAGATTTAAATTACAACAATTAAACCATCATAATTATTCAGATAAAAATATATATTATAGTTAAATATATTATTTTTGCACATGAAGAATATTTAAAGTGAACGATATAGAGCATAAATCAACAATCATTATTACATTCATATTGATATTGATATTTAAATCTAATCAAATTGTGAGCACTTAAAATGATGAATTTAATTATAAAATAAATATACTAATAACAATAGATATATAACTAACCAATAATTGATGTGAGAAATCTCAGAAAAAGAGTGGAACAAATGAAACTTTTATGTGGAAAAATGAAATACAATATGCTCTTATTTAAAAAAAAAAAAAAAGGCATGCAATATTATATCTTGTTCATAATAAGAATATATCACATAAGAATATTCTTTGGAATATATAACTACATACCTTTTATTTTAGGAAAAAATAATCGAACATTATATTATACTATATATACTAACTCAAACTTATAAATGATAAATTTAGATTCATTCGATAAATAGATCATATTTAATTACATTAAGGTTTGGAAAAAATATGATTTATAATAAATTCTAAAAATAACTAAATAAGAAAATGGAAAAAATATCTATTTGCATTAATTATGCAGATATAAATTAATGGTTTAGATTTAATGATATAGAACGAAGGGTCGAGATTAAAAGTTTAGCCAACTTTTAATGAGAGCGCAGTATTTCAAAATAGAGAGATTTGAGATATGCCACCTCATCCTTAGAATAAGGTGGTGTTGACACATCAACTTTGAGAAGTTTGAAAATATATTATAATAAGATATCAAATTTGTTTTAATTTAAATGAATTTAATTCCTTAAATAAATGAATAATTGATATATTCAATTGGACCTCTAAGTCCAATATATTGAATTGAGTCTCTAAAATTTAATTATGCAATTGGACCTCTAAAGTCCAATATATTGAATTGGATCTCTAAAGCCTAATCAATTGAGTTGTACTTCTAAAATTCAATATATTGAGTTGGATCTCTAAAGTCCAATTAATTTAATCAGATCTCTAAAGTCTGATAAATTCAAATTGGGTCTTTAAAGTCCAATAAATTTGATCAAACTTTCTTCCTAAAGCCCAGCAAGTCAAAACATATATTTTCCAAATCTTTGAGATTTATCAAGAAGAAAGCCTGGAAATTCAAAGATATGAAAGTCTGATAAATATTTTCGGATAAACTCAAATATTGCTCCAACCCATCAAATTTAACCCATAAAACCTAAATTTCTATACTTATAAATAGAGTCTCATTCTAGTCATTCAAGACATTCAGAAAAACTCAAGGAATCAGAAAATTCAAGAGTCCAGAATTCTTGACCAAAAAGTCTCATACCAATTGAGATATTGTTCAACCTTATAAATCTCATGATCCTCCCCGTGAATTCGATGTGAGATATTGTTTGCCCCTGAACAATCTTCCCCTCAAATAAAGACCACTGAGACGACTCCGCTCAATCTGGGAAAAACCATATCGTTTCATCAAAATCACATCCTTTTTTCTGTTCGACACCATCAATTCGTTGAGGACCATGGCTCTGAGATTAGTTTGTTGGGAAACCGTGGATGGACCTTGATTTTCCATTGGTATGATATTCTCCGCTTTGGGCCGAGCCCACACGAACTTGTTTTTGGGTTTCACACAAAAGGCATCATATCAATTGAAATATTGTCCAATCTTATAAATCTCATGATCCTCGCTCGTGAATCCAATGTAAAATATTGTTTGTCCCTAACAATCATCAAGAACGGTCTTCGATTCGAGATCACGGTGATAAGACCCTCTGATCGACGTTCTTCAACCTCAAGATCTTTGTGGACTCAAAGATCCAGCGTCTACCTCCATGGAACTCCCAACATCAACACCATTAATTTGAAATACGGCTCGACGCCCTCGAATTAATGTTACAGACCAATCTCCGAGAAATTCAGAATCAAGTCAAAGTCAAATTCAAGAGAAAACCAGAAAATCCATTAGAGATTATACCCATACAATCCTTTGATTTTTATAATACTTTTTGTAATTTTTTTCCGCATTTAATAATATTTTAGATAAGAAATTTGGCAAGTTATATATATATATATATATATATATATATATATATATATATATATATAAAACGAGAGATCGTCTTTATATATCTTTGTCATACATCAAATGTGGGGTGGAAAAGATTTAATCTTGGGGGAAAGAACAGAAAAGACACGTAAAATGAGATGATTAGGATGATAGAGATGAATTCCATTTTCCAAAAGGTAACAAGGAATGGAAGAAACAGGAAATCATGAGGGAGTCCCACCTGTATAATATTAAAATTAAAATAAAGTTGGCATTTATTTTTCAAGCATGATAAAACTAATCATTTAATTGGAATAATTCCTGAAAACATTTATGTAAATTAAAATTCATAGGATTAGGTTCGACTTTTACCCATTGACATTTAATTACTAGTCTTGGTTTATGTATAAATTTGACAGTTATGGATGGATCATGTATAAGTATTTCTTCTCTGCCATTAAGTAAGTTCTCGTTAATTTTAATAATGACAAATAATATTATTATTATTTAGCCATTATGGACTAATATGATGTGTGTAAAACAAAATTAATAAAATCATAATTAGCACCAACTTACTGATAAATGATAATACTCAATAAGCGCATAGAGGTAAACATTATATAACCAAAAAAATTAGAGGCCACCCTGAAAATTAAGGTCAAAGACAAGCAAGCATTAATTATAACTACTATTCGAACATTATAAATGTTGGTATGTACGTATTGAAATAGGAAATGCATCTAATTCCTAAAGTTAATTTATAAGGATCAATGCACAATTAGATCATCGACCTTTATAAATCAAGACAAGCTACCTCCAACTTCACTTCTCAGTTCACAACCACCATTAGGACCACACAGCCAACTCAGGATAAATTTTCAAGATGGTTGTCCAAATCATATCATATCTCAACAACTTTACATTAAAAAAAACATTGTACAACAAAGTAAATTTACCTTTTCATTTTTATCTTGCAAGTGAGAATTTCATATTAATTGTAGAAGCATCCATTTATATAAATTTCTCCCACTCTTTCCCTCACTCATCTACCCACTGCATAGGCGATCCAAAAAGTGAACAACTTTGATTTCTAGGGAAATCGAGCCCAGTATTCTGGAGTAAGTAAGTCAAAAGCTCTGATACCATTAAAGAATTGCATTTCATCTAAAAACTTGAACTTTTAGAAAGATATGAAATTAATTCATTTATATTTATTCTCTTACATTCTCCTTCACTCGTGATCGAATTCTTAACCTCTACTCTTTGAAAGGAGGTCCATCTAGTGTATAGTTAAATTTGGGTGGAGTTGCCAGCGAGGTTTGATATCAGGTCTTTGACTTTTGATAACATAAAATGCATATCATCTAAAAATTTGAACTTGTATAATGATGTAAAATTAATTACTTCATTTATTATACTAAGAATTGTACCATCTTCTTTTTTTTAGATAAATCTACATATAACCATTTATCAGTCACAAATTGGATTTATCTTATGTAAAACAATTTATTGTACACCTGACTCGTAATTTTTTATTTTATAGATAACCAACTTATAATATTTATAACAAACTAAACGTTTTAATATAAAATAATAATTATTCCTTTAATTATATATATGAACTTAATTTCCATTTACATGGTAATTGTAGTGTATATCATCATTATAAATTCAGAATAGATCCATCAGATGCAAATATATAGTTTAGGTGCATAGTAATATATCAAGATAAAGAAGAAAATATATATATATATATATATATATATATATTTTGACAACATATAGAGATATATTAATACAACGTGAATTTGGAAATGAATTGTGAAGAATGGAAAGAGTAGACAAAGAAACGCACGTTAGTGGACATATTGCATGATTCAAAGAAGGAAAAGGGGCAATTAAGTAAAGTTTGTTTGTTGGGTCTACTTCTCAAAACCTAATGCTGATTTTGCATGCGGCCAACACAATGGCCACCCCGCATGCATCGCTTACTGCCACGTGTAATTATCATATCTTCAACTCTAATTTTAATTTGGAGTATATATTTGGCCTATTTTTGAAGAATATATGCCCTTATTCAACTGAACTCTCTGGGGTATACCACACTGTTCAAAATATGATATTTAAAATTTCATTTATATATCTCTAGAACATCTTATAGGAAGTTTTAAACTGTCGGCATGACATTGAAATTTAATGTTATGCAATGTGTGTCAATTCATCCCCTATTAATCACACTTATAATTAGTCATCAATAATCCTCCTGTTGCAATTTAAAAAGTGTATATATCATATTATTATATATAAAAACAGAAAAACTAAAGTAGCTCTAAAACAAAATTAAAGTGAAAAGGACATGAAATATTAAAATCATGAGTATAGAGCTTTGATGTTGAGATTTAATATATATATATTGTGTGTATATATATATGTATATATGTATATTTCCATTGATTTCAGGGCGAGGCCTTGATTACACTTAAATAAAAACAAGATATAACACTACAAAAAAAACACTGTTTTGCGACGGAATTAGCGACGGAAAATCCGTCGCAAACAGTGTTTTGCGACGGTATCTACGACGGAAACGTATCCGTCCCTAAAACAGCCGTAGCTAATTTTTGCGACGGATTTCGCCTTCCGTCGCAAATTAACGACGGACAAATCCGTCGCAAAATCGGCGGGTCAGACCCGGCCGGGTCACACAGAATTTGCGACGGACAGTATTCCGTCGCAAATATTTCGGGTCAGACCCGTTCGGGTTAACAACATTTGCGACGGCCACATTCCGTCGCAAATGTTTATATATATTTTTTTATTTTTTTCTGTTATAATTTGCGACGGGTTGTTTTCCGTCACAAAATTCAATATTTGCGACGGAATTTGGCCGTCGCAAATTACCGAGCCTATACAAAAAAAAAGTGGCTCGCGTGGTTCGAGCCCGGGCACCCGAGGCGGCCGGGGCGGGCGCGGACCACTGGGCCAACCGGCCCATCTCTTTTTATATGCGGTCCACCTTCTATATTAGTCTTATTAGGCCTTGAACAATTAATCCATTTTTTGCGTCCAAGGGGAATCGAACACGGGACCTCTTGTGCAAGAGGAGGGGGCGCGCGCCACTAGGGCACAAGCTACTTTCGTTTATTTTTATGCAATTAATTGTATATGTATTCAAATTAAGTCATTTTTTTTTATAATTCACCAAATTAATTTCTTTTCGTATCTAAGTTGTTTATTAAAATATTTTGCCCAACTATTTTTTTTATTTTGTAAAATTATTTATTTCGACTCCCGCTTAAATTTATAATTCGTTCATTTGTACGCAATTAATTGTATATGTATCCAAATTGACTCATTTTTTTTCTTCTACAATTCACCAAATTAATTCATTTTCGTTTCTAACTTGTTTTTATAAATATTGGGGCCATTTAATTTTTATTATTTCTGTAAAATTATTTATTTCGACTCCCGCTTAAATTTATAATTCGTTCATTTGTACGCAATTAATTGTATATGTATCCAAATTGACTCATTTTTTTTTCTATAATTCACCAAATTAATTCATTTTCGTTTCTAACTTGTTTTAATAAATATTGAGGCCATTTAATTTTTATTATTTCTGTAAAATTATTTATTTCGACTCCCGCTTAAATTTATAATTCGTTCATTTGTACGCAATTAATTGTATATGTATCCAAATTGACTCATTTTTTTTTTCTATAATTCACCAAATTAATTCATTTTCGTTTCTAACTTGTTTTTATAAATATTGGGGCCATTTAATTTTTATTATTTCTGTAAAATTATTTATTTCGACTCCCGCTTAAATTTATAATTCGTTCATTTGTACGCAATTAATTGTATATGTATCCAAATTGACTCATTTTTTTTTCTATAATTCACCAAATTAATTCATTTTCGTTTCTAACTTGTTTTTATAAATATTGGGGCCATTTAATTTTTATTATTTCTGTAAAATTATTTATTTCGACTCCCGCTTAAATTTATAATTCGTTCATTTGTACGCAATTAATTGTGTATGTATCCAAATTGACTCGTTTTTTTTTTAATAATTCACCAAATTAATTCATTTTCGTTTCTAACTTGTTTTTATAAATATTGGGGCCATTTATTTTTTATTATTTCTGTAAAATTATTTATTTCGACTCCCGCTTAAATTTATAATTCGTTCATTTGTACGCAATTAATTGTGTATGTATCCAAATTGATTCGTTTTTTTTTTCATAATTCACCAAATTAATTCATTTTCGTTTTTCACTTGTTTTTATAAATGTTGTGTCCATTAAATAAAAGTAAATTCAAACTAATAAATTCACAAAATTATAAATTAAAGTAACAATCAAAAATTAAAGTAACAATTCAAACTAAAAAAAAAATTGTACTTCATAGTTATTAAAAATCAAATTTTTTTAACAATCGGAATTAAATCCGTCTTCCTCTTCATCCTCGCCCAGGTTAACAATCGGCGACATCGATGGCTGGGTCGGCGGGATCGGCAGCATCGGTGGCTGGGTCGGCGGGATCGGCGGCATCGGTGGCGCAGGCATTTGCGCTCGTGGCATTGAATCAGAGGTGAATATCTGCCACCACGCCTGCAATGCGGCTGTATACTCCTGCACCTCGACCCGATACCGCTCCACCTCGGCATTATACCGGTCGTGCGCCTCTCGCTGCTGCCTCTCATACTCTTCCTTCTCTCGCTGCTGCCTCTGCATGTTCTTCATCTGCTCCACCACCGTGGCAAGCTGCCTCTCGACCTCACTGGGATGAGAGTCGATGGAAGACTGAGAGGAGGATGAGCCTGAGCCACGAGGTCGGAAAAAGTTCTTTCCGAAGCTGCCCAATCCAGCGAACCGCCCCTTTTTAGCCTTGACGTTCTTGAAGTACAATTCATTTTGAACGTCAACAGAAGGCTGTGTGGGGGGCATCGACCCCGACCCCTCTGTCGTTTCCTCAGGCTGAGGCTGGGAGGCAAGGTCCTCGAGCATCTTTCTCTGCAAATTAATTATACAAAAAATTAAATAAATTGAACACAAAATATAAAATAATACTTTTAATTTTAAAAATTAAAATAATACTATTAATATTGAAATAATACTTACGTGGATCTCGGTAGTACGGCCGTAGGTAGACTTCCCAGTCTCCTCGACGAGTGGGTGGGCGAGCTGCAATCTCTCAAAATGAGAGGGCTCGCGTCCTTGCTCCGCCGCCTAATTATAAAAAAAGATAGTAAAAATTAATACCACTCATAAAAAATTAGGAAAAAAATAATATAAATTCAAAAACTACAAAATTAAAGACGAAACTTACAAATCTCAACCCGTGCTCATAAATGGACCGAGAACCGGCCCGATGTCTCGCCATCCCTTCTCCATCAGGGTCACTACGCCGATTCGCCTTGTTTTTCGCCGACTTCTCTTGGAATTCAGGGGAATCCCAGTAGCGGAGGAATTGGTCCCAAATCGGCCGGTTTTCACTGTCAGTCCCCAGGTCGGTCGCCTCTCCCTTCTTGTACCACTTCTCCCTCATTCTAAAAAGGAGGTCTTTGTACCTTTCCGCCGCATATTTTTCGAAATTCTTCCACATCTGGTCATCGTGCTCCGGTGCCCAGACACATTCTTTCTGCAATTACAATTTAAATGTAAATATATGTTTATATATTTGATATTAATAAACGGTGAATTAATAAATTAAATTAATACCTTAAATTCCTCGAAGTATGTCCTTTTCTTTGCATCAGACACTAGCCTCCAGGTGTAAGCGGTGGGCTCGAATCCACATCCAAGGATGGACCGGGAAACCTGATTAGTAGCCTCATGACCAGGAATCCAACTGTAAAATTAAAACTTCAAAGTTAGTAAAATAATTAGGTTTTAATTAATAAAAAATTTAGTATACAATATTAAAACTTACGTTGAACCATGTGGCTGAACAGTCATCCGTGGTTCAATAACCGGATGCTGTCTGGAGGAGGATGAGCCCTCAGCAGTCTGCTGTGAGGAGGAGGAGCCCGCACCAGGCTGTGTAGAGGTCTCTGATTGAGACCTTGGTCTGAAAATAGGTGGAACCACGGGTCTCAGTGAGGCCCGTCGTCTCCTCCCTCCTCGCTCTCCTCGACGAGCCTCCTCATCCCTCGGAGGCTCCTGACTGCCACTGCCACTGCCTTGTCCGCTCATCTATAACAAAATTCGAAAAAAAATCAATTCGGCTCTACAATTCAACTATTTCTAAACATGCTTTTAAATTAAATTAAAATTCGATCAACTAATCTAATTCAACTAAAATCAATTCTAAACTTAACAAATTCAACTATTTCTAAACATGCTTTAAAATTAACTATTATAATTCAAACAATTCAACTAAAATCAATTCTAAACTTAACAAATTCAACTATTTCTAAACATGCTTTAAAATTAACCGTTATAATTCAACTAATTAATTCAACTAAAATCAATTCATTTCTAATATAATTCAAACAATTCAACTAATTCAATTCTAAACTTAACAAAAATTAATTATGCTTTAAAATTAAATTAAAATTCAATCAACTAATTAAATTCGATCAACTAATTCAACTAAAATCAATTCATTTATATATAATATAATTCAAACAATTCAACTAATTCAATTATAAACTTAACAAAAATTAAACATGCTTTAAAATTAAATTAAAATTCGATCTACTAATTAAATTATAATTCAACTAATTCAACTAAAATCAATTCATTTCTAATATAATTCAAACAATTCAACTAATTCAATTCTAAACTTAACAAAAATTAAACATGCTTTAAATTAAAATTCGATCAACTAATTAAATTATAATTCAACTAATTCAACTAAAATCAATTTATTTTTAATATAATTCAAACAATTCAACTAATTCAATTTAATACCACTTAAAAAAAAATAAACATGCTTTAAATTAAAATTCGATCAACTAAATCAACTAAAATCAATTCATTACTAATATAATTCAAATAATTCAACTAAAATCAATTCTCTAAACATGCTTTAAAATTAAATTTTAAACGGTAAAAATGTAGAAAACTTACGGTTTATTTGTAGAAGATGACGAAACGAGAACTCGGTGGGGACGGATTGGCTCTACAGCGACGGCACCCGACTTCTCCTTCCTTTTCCTCTCTTTTTCCTCTTCTTTTCTCTCTTTCTCCGCCTGTAAAGCGGCGGTTCTGTATAAATAAGTGGAAAAAAATTTGCGACGGACGCCTGTCCGTCGCAAATTTTGCCCGTCAAACGCAAAACGACGACGTTTTTCACTGATTTGCGACGGCTTTTCCGTCGCAAATCAGTCAACGCAACGTTTTCCAATAAGACGCGTAAAACAGTTTGGATTTGCGACGGAAATTCCGTCGCAAATCAGTCAATGGGCCGTTTCCCGAAAGGTCGCGAATACAAATGTAAGCTTTGCGACGGCTTTTGTCCGTCGCAAATACAAAGTTTAAAATTGCGACGGCATGTTCCGTCGCAAATCAGTCAAACGGGCCGCTTCCCGAACGGTCACCTTTAAACGGGTATGTTTTACGACGGAATTGCCCGTCGCAAACTCAAAATTGAAATTTGCGACGACCTTTCCGTTGCAAATGTAGCCGGTTCAAGACGAAGGCGTTGGGCCCTAGTGTTTGCAACGGCTTTTCCTTCGCAAATTACTATCATTTGCGACGGACTTCCTAAGTCGTCGCAAATTGTCGTTTTTTGCGACGGCTTACAAAAAGCCGTCGCAAATTCACTGAATTTGCGACGGAAATTCTGACCGTCGCAAAAAACCCGTCGCTAATCTCCTTCTTTTTTGTAGTGTAATTCGACAACTTTATCGCGACAATACTCATCTCTAATATATATTACTTTTAATGACACAATTTTTCATGAAGAAATTATTTGCAATGATTCGTCATCTATCTTTTGCAATATGGCCTTTTCTCGTTCATCCCAAATAAAGGGAAAATTATTATTCAAAAAAAATCTTCTCGTATTTGAAGTGACTTTTGTTTTTTTATTTCAAGTTCTACGTTAACCACCCGGTCAAATGATATATTATAAAAGAATTTCATCTCATATAAAATTCGAACTTGTAATTAATTAATTCATTTACTTATATAATCCTTAATATTTTCTCTAACTCATGGGTGCGGACGTCAACTCCATCTTAAAAAGAATTGAGGAGACTCAACAAACATACATTTAAATGGATGGAGTAAAATACATTATTATGAAATTTTGGTTCTACCTTGTTTGATTACATTTCCAAATGTCATATAATATTACTAGATCACCCCATGTCTCAATTCATTTTATTGGGGGAGACGCCAACTCTCGGCACATCTCCTCGTTCAGATTCTCATTCTTTTTCTAAGTCCGAATATTGGGTAGTGTTTCCGTCTAGTGAAGAAGCTACTAGTTGGATGTAATTTGTTATCACACAACTTAATTCAGCTTTAACTACTTAAAAAAAACACTCAATTTGAATTGTGTCACTTATAAGTGCGATGGTCTAGTAAATGAAAATTCCATATAATAAACAAATTTCACTGGAAACATATCCTATAGTGAATGATCATTCATCATAGAGTATATAAATTATTACTCTATAAGTAAATACTAAACGAGTATGATTTATATACTTTATTTAGTGGTTTTTTCATCAAATACAATGTATATATATTTCTCGTTCATTGGCCGACAAATTATAAATATTTGTTACATAAAATAGAACTAATTAATATACACAATACAATCCATCAAGTTTAATTTAGGTAATTAATTATAAGGCCTTAGACAGAAAATGCACAAGAACCGTGATGAGGATATCCATCTGGAAAGCAATGAACAAGAGTAAACAAAAAAACATGCCAGCCAGCTTTTGCTGCAGGTTTTTGAGGGTTAAACAAACTGGGACATACAAAATGCTAGTGGCTTATTCCCAAGAAATTATGACACTTAGCACGGGACACTTTTATAATCAACTAAAAATCACAAACAAAAAGAAAAACCATAACAATGCAAGAACAGTACTTTTATACCGTTGGAATGCACATATTCAATTCTAAATTTATAAATTAAACTGTTTGGAGTATAGTATAGCAAGACAAATATTAATCACAAGAATATGAACATAAGCGGTGCTCGAATCAACTTTAAAATATAGTAGTACTGTATTTAGTAATTAAAACCTTTTCCTATATACACGGAGTAAAACACAACACAGCCCAAATTTATAACATAGTAAATTAACTAATTTCTAAGCAAACACATTAATTATTTTAGTAAAAGAGAATATGAGTAAAGATGCAATTATGATCTTGAGAGGCTGAGTCTGGGGGAGAGCGATGAGGATGACGATGAGGAAGAAGAAGTTGGAGATGGCCAAAATTGAGCATTCTTCACCTTGGAAATACTTGTCAATACACTTACAGGCGTTACATCCCCAATTACTGTCACTTTTTTTGTTGCTAAATCTATGCTAAATGATGTCACACCTGCATTTATATAAAAAAAGAAAATAAAATCACAATAATCAAAACTTAGAAACTCAATTAAATTAAAGGTGCAAACAGTTATTTTATCGATTTGCAATTTGTATAATATATTTGTTCGATTGCAACATATACTGTTATATATAAAACGGACCGATTTTCCAACCACGAAAATATATATAGCTCATGTTGTAATCGGTCAATTTCGTACAAGTACATGTCGCGAACGAATGCAATTATTAGAAGGGTCATAGATATATAAATTTGTATTAACATATAAATGTGAAATTTATTTATTTATTTATATTAATTTCCTAACTACTTTAAATTAAGTATTACTTAATATAATATAAACTTGCCTTCCATTCTTGAAATATGTTTTCTCAGTTTTCCTTCACAGCCCTTGCAGTGAATGGACACCCTCAACTCAATAACCTACATATGAATTATACACAAGTGAATCAGATATTAATATAAAAATTAAGTACAATTAATTAAAACAGCATGCAGCAGATTAGGAATTAATTAACCTGATGATTCGAGGGCGGTGACGAATTAGATTTGTTAGGAGTAAGGTGATCACTCAATTTCTCTTTTTGAACCTGCTTCACTAAAGAAGGATTATAAACTGGAGATTCATAGCCATAGGAGCGAGTGCGAGTCGACAGCGACCTGAAAGCCGGAAAAGCGTCCGGATTCATGCGCGTATACTTAATCAGAGGCTTCGTTGAATCTGGTACGTAATCGTGGAAAGGTTCGTCGCTGAGTAAGTATCTGGAAGAGGTGGGCGGGTCGGCGTCGGCGCAGCTTTTCCGGCGAGAAGTTTCGGTCTTTCTGGCCTTGTGATAGGAAGCTGCAGGGTCGAATGGGAGGTGGGATGAGCACGGCGGTGCGTTTGTTCGCCTCCGCGCCGGAGTTTCGCCAAGGCGGTGAATGTGGCGGTCGATTGCCCGGATTCCGTGCCGGATTATGGCTTTCTGGTCGGTGCTTGAGCATATGGCTGTGGAAGCCGGAGATGCACAAAACAGGTCTAAGGATTTCATCTTTTTAAGAGAAAGAGAGAGAGAGAGAGAGATTGGTATTGGAAATAATATGGAGAGGAGAAGGCTTTGGAGAAAGATCTTTCAAAATGAGGCCATTCACTCTGGATATAAAGTGGAGGGATTTCAAAGTTTGGGAGGAAAACTAGTACCAAGGTGAATTAATAATTGATTATATAAATAACAAAAAGGATAAATGGGCCCAGTGAAGAAATTGGTTTGAAATAGTAGTTTGTTTTGTTTTTTATGACAATTTTATTTCTCACCCTCCAACCATTATTTAGAGGTTATTTACAAACACAGTTATATGGGCAAAAACATTTTTCTTTTAAGTTGCTCCCTCACAGTTTTACCTTTTTAGAAGTAGTTTTAAATTGTAAATAGAGTTTACAAACACATCCTTAGTTACTCTAGATATCATTGATTTTACATTTATAACCACATAATATCCTTGCTTTATTTACTATAAATATCTGCATTTTTTAAAGCTTGTCCCAAACAAATGAACACAATTTTCACGGACGGAGACAATAAAAAATTGAGTACACTTGTTGAAACTATTTGCACTGTGCAAATTGTGCATAACTAAGAGTGTTCAATAGGATGTTGTCAGAAAAAAGAAAGTTCACTAGAAACAAATAAAATTGCTCAGTGAAAATAATTATTACTAACCCATTAATATTGTTCAATGAATACAGTATGTATTGTTTCAGTAAATAATAACTAATATTATTAAATGAAAACAACTAAGGGGAAGCTTGGTTCAAATTTTTCAATGGTAATGGTAATGAAAATGATATGTTGGAGAAGGATTATTCTAGTGGTGGTTGCATTGCTAGTGTTATGCCTCAATTTTAAAATAGAAGTGAACACAATAAATGGTTGTTGGTTAGAGAATAAGGGAGTAACTGAGGAGGATGATTGTAGGAAGGAAGAAGAGTAATCAAAGTGAGATAGTGATTACCTTATTTAGGAGTAGAGATATGGTTTTTTGTTCTCATGAATCATTATAATTACACTAATTTTAATCTCATTCTCATTATTATTGAAGAGTTGCTAACCAAATTAAATGTCCTCTAATATAATTTTAAAATACACAACCTACGGTGTAATTGGTGTATATAAGAATTTAATTTTAAAAAAATGGGACCCAGTGAAGAAATGGATTAAAAATATTAAAATCCGGGGGGGGGGGGGACTAAATAATCCTAGACTTTAGATAAAGCAAGGTGGTTTGGCTTATTTTGTATGAATATAATGTGATGTGGTGGGTGTGCGAAACAAGTTGTGATTGTGCTTTTTGAATTATCTTTGGGGGAGTGTGATGATTACAAGCACTATTGGTCAGAGAGTTAGGAGAAAATAATTTTCAAAATGTGTGCTACATCTCTTACTAATTGACATATGATTGCTCAATTAATATCAACTTGAATTGAGTGAAAAGCATAGGTAGCCGAAAGTATAGCCTTTTTATGTTTGTTTTAGTTATTTACTTCCTTAGGCAAAGTAGTACTCCATATTTCTAGAGATTGATCGGTATTGCCACTAGCTAATTGTTAGCTTTTTTACTGAAGTTGTTTCCATGGAAATGACCTTTAAAAGGAAATAGTGTTACAGGGTAAAGATTTGATGGGTGGAAAGGTTAAAATGATCTAATTGCTTCTTTAGAATTAACAAGGAAATATATATATGCTAGAAAGTGGTGATAGGATTGTGGGTTCTATTTGAATTCTAATTTTATTATTAGGAAAGTTTTATTTGAGGTGAAAATATAATTTATGTTCATGGGTGGGTTTTCGAGATTTTATATTTGTTGTACATAGGATGGAGTTCAAATCCATAAAAATTGCATGACAAATAATTCGAAAATGATTGTAATATTGCACTCGCAATATATATCTTAAAAATAGGAAACAATCAAATCTTGTGAGTTTGATAAATAAGCACACTTAAAAAACAAATAAAATTGGTCTTTGGAGTATTATGTATTTAACATAATATTTTTTGGGAAACAAATAATACTGCATGTGACTCGATTATGACTTAGTTAAAT
Source organism: Ballota nigra (assembly GCA_947034835.1). Classification (NCBI taxonomy): domain Eukaryota; kingdom Viridiplantae; phylum Streptophyta; class Magnoliopsida; order Lamiales; family Lamiaceae; genus Ballota; species Ballota nigra. Next base: position 69,776,192 of record OX344724.1, read on the forward strand.
AAATATCTTACGGTCCAACATTGTATATATGCGTTTGCATTCAAAAAGAGAGTAATTAATTTAAAATCTATTATTCAAATCCATCGATGCAAATAACAATTAATAAATTTGTTGTTGATCATATATTTTATATTCATTCTCAAATATGCCAATTTTGTTTTAATGAAAAATCTTTTAAATCCTATTCATTTTTCAATGCCCATAACCAACCACCAGAGGGGACAAACAAATTGAAAAGCAACCGCAGAGGAATCTTTATACTTCAAAGCTCACATCTGCTAATATTCAACCACAATATACTCTACTTAGACGATGAGTTAAAAAGAACCAATTTGAATAATTGATCTTATAATAATTGTTTGCTTCTTTTACGATTCCAGAAAGCGTACTTTAATTAAAGAGAGGGGCCCAAAATTTGGACTATGATACAAACCAAATTAATGTCACAATCCAACCATGAACGGTGAAGATGCTAGGGGTTTAACAGATATATCTATAATTGTTGAAATTGAATATTCTTAATTCTCACATAAATAGTACTCCCTCCGTCCACGAGTAAGTTTCCCACTTCTTTTTGTTGAATGGTTTAAGAAAGTGTATTTGTTTATTAATATATGGTGGGCCACATGTTGACTTTTGGGATAAAGTAATGAATAGTGTTGAAAAGTAAAGTGAATGAGTGACATTTTTGTAATATTGTGTGAGTTTGAAGGTTAAAGTTTATATATAATAGAGTGTTGTTAGTTCCATTTATGGAATGGGAAACTTACTCGTGGACGGCCCGAAAAGGAAAGTGAGAAGTTTACTCATGAACGGAGGGAGTAGCATATATTTTATATTTCCACTTTGAGTTCACGGGTCTTACTCCTAGTTTTATCATTTAACTAAAAAATAGTATGTTAGTTTTTTCTTCTTTTAATCAGACAAATTGTGACTCGAGCTCGTGATCTCTCAATTATACATAGTGGAGTTCTAACTACTTGAATTATTTCACTCCAACTCAAATTAATATTAGTTGTTTTCATTATATAATATTACTATCAAACTAATATATTTTAATGAAATAATTAATACCGTTAAAAACACTCATAAAATGGTAACCAAGTGTTAAAAGATGAAATTTTATCTTTTGTAAAAGAACTGACTACATAAATGAGATGCTTGTCTATTATTGCTAAGTGCACATTATACAATCCAAAATATTTATTTAAGAAATAGAAAGGAAAACATGAATTAATCGAGTAAAACAAAAAATGAAAACTGCAATTCATAGTGCAGCAGCCGGCACGTGATATTATACGCCAGTTGGGTACACTTATAAAAAATAATTAATTCTAAAGTAGAGTCTCACCATTAGATGGAATATAAATTGAGTATAACACATTAACATTTTAAACGGAATGTGTATTAATTTGTGATCCGTCTCACCATAAAACCGTCACACAAATTTTTGTCTTAATTCTAAAATAGTTTTTCATCAATTGGATAAATTAGGTGTACCTTATACTATATGTAAGGTTGTCACTCTCTTGTTTTAAGAGGAAGTATATTGTCACATTTGCTTCTGTTAATTAAACAAGAATTTGTGCTCTTCTCTGCTTTTCTACAATTAATACCCGTGAACTGTTTAATTTTCCAAGCGATATACTTTCTTTTTTTTGGCTTTTTGTATACTAGATATCATGACATTCTAAATTAGTAAGCATTGCCTAAAGCCCTCCACAAATTCATGAACACTTTGTCAAAATCTTGGTTGTTTGGACACGATACCCTCCATGTTTTTTTGCATCAAACTAAAATTTGGAGGCATGTTTTGTGGGATGTGGTTCCATGATTTGCTCATCATTCCTCTTAAGCAACGGTTAATGCACAATTTTATTTATGAGATACATCTAAACTATATTTTATTCACTTACTTATTTACTCATTAATATATTGTATGGAATTTGATAGTTGAATGTGAGATAATGAGATATTCTCACATGAAAGTACCTCACATTTCTCTTTTAAGATTAATTACTAATTATATCAAATGTGTGTTGCACAACTTGTGAGTTTATAATAGTTATGTTGGTTTTTTTCCATAGTTATCTCAATGCTTTGAGAATAAACGTGTATTTTATATTTTTCATTTTTTTTTTCCCATTTTGAAGCGATGCATAATTTGTACTTTTTATTTTATTTTTTGGAAACATGCATGAGGAATGTATTGTGGAAAACGTTTTACGTTGTTGAGTAATGAAAGTTCAAAAAAATACTATTTTTGAGTAAGTCTCTTGATAAACAGTTTTATCATGCAACTCATAATAATATTAGTTGTTTTTATTATGCAATGATAGTATTATTGTCAAATTATTTTTATTTTTATTTTTGGATCGATTAATAGGTGACTTGATCAAATGACCTCTCGGGGAAGGTAATGAGACTCTGACCACTTCAGCTATTACACTTCATCATCAAACTAATGCTTCTTTCGTTCCCTATTAAACTTTACATGTAGGCCCATTTTTTAAGAAAAATTGCTAAAAATATAGTTTATAAGAGTTTTATTCGAATATAAAATGATATTGTAAGGAAGTATATATTATTTCCATTTTAGGGGTGTGAATATTATTTTGAACGGACAAAACAAGAAAGTGTGAAGTTTATTATAGAATGGATGAAGTATCTTTTAATGAAACAAATAATACTATTAAAAATACACACACAAAAGTTTCTTAGGGGCTATACTTTAACTTTTTTTTTCTTACATATTTTAAAATATTTCCTTATAAATCAGGTTGATTCTCTTTTTTCTGTATCGTCGTCCCCGTTGCAATAAAGAAATTCAAATTTTATTGCTTAATATTTGTATTTTGGGCACGACAATCCACCATTGTCCATGACTATGAATTAATTTTTTTAAGAGAAGTTCGACGTTTTTAAGCGGTTCCCAAACTCTTGCCAATGATCCTAACATAAAAAACATAAACTTTAAATATATATTATTATAAAAAGAAAGTTTGCAAAAAAAAAAAAAAAATTATATATATATTTATAAACTTTAGATTAAAACTTTAATTATATATATATATTTACTACACTTGTAGTCTAAAATGTTGGGGTGGCTAATAAAAACAGTACTGATTAAATTAAAACTTTAGAGAAAATTACACTAGTAGTGTCGGGGTGACTTGATTAAATTAAAACTTTAGAGAAAATTACATTTGTAGTCTAAAATGTTGGGGTGACTAATAAAAACTTATTATATTAAAACTTTAAGAGAAAATTATGGTTGTGTGGGTCTCAATCAAAGTATATGTTTAATCACGCGTTTAAAGCTGTGGGGTAGCGGTTAGTGAAAAAGCTTAAGAAGCTGGTTTTATTAATGTCGTTGGATCTCACTTTTACTTCTTCTTCTGCCCTTGTTTCTTCTCCAAATTTATTTAATTATCTGATGATACATTGATTTTATAAAGATGTTTATCATAATTCATAAGTATTATCTACCTAATTAGTTTTAATATATTAGTATTATAAAATTTCAATATTATTCCTCAAAAAAGTTGCGAGTGACTCACGTTTAAAGCTTTCTAAGTAGCGGTAACAGTCGTATAAATTAAAAGGTTAATTGTAAAAAAAAAAAAAAAAAAAAAAAAGGTTTTATATGAAAATGTTAATGATAAGCTTATCATTAAATAATTTAAAAGTATTATTAATTTCATCAGGAGTATATATTTTTTCTTTACAATTTAACACGCTGCCTTTTAAGTTTTTCAATTTAAAACATCTTATTAATTTTCGACAACAATTAAATGACATCGTTGTTAGAAATGTCATACCCACGTCGATACAAACAAATAATTTTTTTAAGAATAATGTCTTTAAAATAATTTTTTAAGTTATATTTTTAAATTTAAAAATGTATTTTAAAGATGTTATTCTAATTATAAAAAAATACGATTTTATTTGTTGGCATCTATGTGACATATTCAACAATCATTTTATTTGATTATTGTCAAATCAAATATTTCAAATTGCAAAACATACAAGGTAGTGTATTAAATTACAAGTATATATATATATATGTGTGTGTATATATATATATATATATATATATATATATATATTGTAATTGATAAAAATTATAAGTCACAATTTTTTTTTTTGGCAAAGTATTATATGAAAATAGTTCATCATAAGCTTATCATGAAGCAATTTTAAAGTATCATTAATCCATCATGAGTATCATTGATTTGAGTAAGTGGTATTATATTATAATTATTATAAATTTTCTTGAACTCAGATTAATAATACTCTTGATGAGATTAATTATACTTATCATTAACCATTTTCACATAAAATATACTCATATTGTAATTAAAAAACATTATAAATTTTGTAGTTTTTTACAATTAATTAAAATGAATAACATATTAAGATAAAATATAAATCACGCAAAACTAGGGGTGGTTCGGTACATTATACCAAAAATTTTGAGCCACACCGTATACCGTACCGAAATTTTCGGTATCGAAAAATGTATACCGAAATATCGGTATGAAAAAAATACATACCGTTTTCATACAGAAAATTCGGTACACCGGATCATACCTGTTGATAGGCGAGCAGCCGAGCAACGAGATTAAGATAAATAAATACTAAAATAATAAAAATTAAGGTCATCAAGGAGCAAAAATTAAAAAAGGACGAGCAGCAGGGAAAGGTCCGAGGTGGCGAGCAGCTGGGTGATGGTCCAAGTCAAGTGGACGAACAGCAGGTCGAGCGAGCAGCTGGTCATCAATACACAAAAAGAGAGGCGAGCAGCATGTCCAAGAAGAGTAAAAAAGGAACCAAAAGAGGCGAGCAGGTGAGCAGAAGGGCATCTCGGAAGATCATCAGAAGTCCCACTAATTAGGCATTACATTAGGAACAAACAAGTGTTTTAACACTTATCATTGCAAAATATGTAATAGCTTAAGGATATAACAAGTGTCTTAACACTTGTCAAGTTGTAAATGAAAGTGATTAAGGAGGTGACACCTCATGCTTGCTTGTACACCATATATATCCCTTCATGGGCTAATAAAAAGAGGTTCATTAATTCAAAAGCAAGACCAAACTCTTGCAAATTTACTCCTCAATTTCTCCTTACAATAATTTAGCTTTAATCTTTGATTTATCCTTTGTTTGATGGTCTTCCAAGCTTAAAACAGCCACTAATCACATAATCCGAATCAAGATCATCAACAATTGGCGCTAGAAGAAGGGTTCGAACCTCCGATTGGTTGAAGATTTGAAGAATTCTTGTGAAAAGTCACCGGAATCTGCAAAAATCCGGCAGTAGGTAAGCGGAAACTGAGTTCAGGAGTGTAAGTTGGTTGTTTGTGCGGAATTGAGCAAGTTCTAAAAACTTGAATGCATGCATGTATGAATAAAAGTTTGTAAATAGTCAAATCCATACATGCAAGGCTAGTTATTTTTAGGTTAACACTCATAGACACAAGGCTCTCATCAAAGAAACACTTGATATTTGGAAAAACGGTAAGATCACAAGAACCACAAGAGTTGAGCACGCATCCGGCTAGCAAGTCCCGGACTAGAATATCATCAACGAGTGATCACGCAAGAACGGTACGAACGATGTCTCAAAGAAATGTGCGAGTCACCATTGATACTCTTCCCCCTGAAGTGGAGGCCTTGGCCCAGAATCCGGAAGAATTGGCGAAAACAATCGCTGTTTTGCAATCTTTACAAAGACGACAGGAAGTCGGCGGACCATCAAGAGCCCCAGAGGCGAGCAACCGGGCAGCAGGGCAAAGACCATCTAAGACCCCGGAGGCGAGCAACCAGGCGATTGAGCGGAGAACTAAACAATGTGAAGATGTAAGAATAGAGGAGGTTGATAGTGAACAAGCAAGGAGGGCCAGGGACAAAACCCCAATAAGTGAGCAACTAGGAAGCCGAGGAGAATCCACTCCAGGGGCAGGCGAGGAGTCGAACAACAGGGGAACAAAGAATATGAGCCACTCCCATACAAGAAGAAGAACAAGTGATCACGGGGGATGTAGGGGGGAGGTTCACCAAAGAGGCGAAGAGCGAGCACACGAGCAAGCACACCCTGTTGCTCGCCCCTCTGTCCACGACAGGCTCAGAAGATCGGCTTTTGGCCATTTAGGTCCCAATGGGGCTAGCAACATGGCTCAATGAGCTACACAGGAGAATATCCCGTTAGCAAGGGACTGCATCGTGGTGAAGGTGTTGAACTAAACCAAAATGAACAGCCTTCTAACGGAAGAACGCCTCCGAATGAGTTGCTTGACCTCAAGAGGGCGGTCGAGAAAATGAGAAAGCAGTTAGAGGCTCAGAATGGCATGGGATCGACAGTATTACCATTATCACCCTTATCCTCCGCAATCCTGAATGCACCGGTTCAAAACAAAGTGCAATTCCCGGTTGTTAGCTTGTACGAAGGGAATTCAGATCCAAAGGTACATCTATCTAAATACACTGATTACATGATATCAGTGGGAGCATCAGGTGTAACACAGTGCCGCAACTTCCCATTGACTTTGGGTGATGGCTCTCACAGATGGTTCTCCGCACTTGCCCCTGGCTCTATAAACTCGTTCATACAACTCAGCAAGGAGTTTTTATCGCATTTCTCAACGGTCGGGTCTTATCTCACACAAAGACACCGATTAGCTGATTTGAAGCAAGGAGATGAGGAGTCGGATAGAGCATTTCTTGAAAGGTTCGATAAAGTTTTGCTAGAAGGTGAGATGGTGAGTGAAGAAACCAAGATCGTGGCAGTGATGGCAGGACTCAAAAAAGGAACAGACCTCTGGAAAGAAATGCACCTGGTCTTCCCTAAAACTTACTCTGAATTCAGGCACAAGGCTGGTGTGTACATTTCGATGCAAGAGACTCTACAAAAGGAGTTGGGGGACAAGGCCGACTCCAAGAAATCGGGGAAGAAGTCAGCAGGGGAATACAAAGCCCCTAAAAATATGAAGGCTTTCAGCGAAGGTGCCGAGTTGAAAGAAAAGCTGAACCATGTCCTATCCACATCCATAGAAGCTGTATATAACAATGTGAAGGATAAAGATATATTATCAGAACCTGGGAAAATACGGCAAGAGCGAGGGAAGCTGAATCCTAACAAGTACTGTGCATATCACCAGAACATAGGCCATTTTACAAGTGAGTGTCGTGACCCATTGAAGCAACTATGGAGGTTCTATGAAGAAGGGAAGTTGTCAGAATTTGTTAAAAGGCAGCCAGTCAAGAGGCCAAGAATGACAGTTCCATCTAGCTCGGAGGATGATGAAGAAGACGAGCAGCCGAGCAGGATGGACAAGAAAGGCATTTACAGCTCCGGCAGAACCCGTTCGAGAGATTCTAATGCTTGAGCCGGATGGACCTGTGGGAGGATGTTCAGACGGAAGACCCCCAATGTCTAAAAGGAAGAGGAAGACAGATTTGAGAGCAGTGGCTCAAGTCAGAGAAGTAGGAGTGAACCAAGCTACTAAGAAGACGGGAGACTTGGTGTTTTCTAAAAAAGACCTAGATGGAATACTCACTCCACACAACAACTCACTGATCATCTGTGCTAACATTATGGGGATCCGAGTTCATCGTTTGCTCGTGGACACCGGCTCCTACACAAACATCATTTTCAAAAGTATATTAGATCAGTTAGGAGATTGTGAAGAGTATGTAAAAGAGTGCAATCATAATATAGTAGGGTTCGGAGATGCTGTAACCATTCCCTTAGGTCTAGTTACGTTGTCGGTCGAACTTGTATCGACCGAGAATCCCGAAAGGAGACTGACTAGAATGACGAAGTTCTTAGTTGTAAATCAACAGTCTGCCTACAACGGGTTTCTCGGTCGACCTTTTATGAATGAATTTAAAGCGATCGTTTCGCGTACTACTATCCAACCCCAAAAGGTTTAGGTACGGTTAAAGGCGATCAAAAGAAAGCTCGGGAATGCCTCCTGCAGCTCCAACCTAAAGACAACAAAGTGTCCGTCATGGACGAACAGCCGAGCAGCAGGGCTGAGAATGAACCCTCCATCTTAGATGACATTATGGAATCCACGGATACCGAGATGATGGAGGTAGACAACCAGCAGGGCGATAGCAAACAGGAAGGCTTCGGCGAGCAACAAGGAGAGGAAGTCATACCTATACCAAATAAAGTGGAAGACATAGAACCAAGGCTAGAGGCAGAGCCGATGATCGAGGATGAACTCAACCTAGGAGGGCCCATAATTGATCCTCGTTGGAAAAGTCAGAAAAGAAGAGAAACCCAGGTGGAGGAGTTGGAAGCAATAAAAGTCGACCCGAATCGAGAAGACTTGGAACTATTCATTGGGTCTGAGCTTCCTGAGCCATACAGATCCAGAATGAAAGAATTTCTCAAGTCTAATCTCGACGTATTCGCATGGTCGCATACTGATATGGTAGGCATTAGCCCTAAGCATGCCTGCCATAAGCTAAATATTGATCCAACCAGAAAGCCGGTGAAACAAAAAAGAAGAAAATCCGGGCCTGACAAGTACGAAGCACTGAACGTGGAAGTAAATAAGCTACTCGATAATGATCTTATCAAAGAAGCTCTATGCCCCAGATGGGTAGCAAATCCGGTGTTGGTACGAAAACCAAATGGCACGTGGAGAGTATGCATCGACTTTACCGATCTAAATGTCGGCTGCCCTAAAGACAACTTCCCATTGCCACATATTGACCAGTTGGTGGACAACACGGCAGGACACGAACTCCTCACTTTCATGGACGCATTCGCAGGATATCACCAAATTCCAATGCACCCAGACGACCAGGAGAACACAGCATTCTACACCAATAAAAATTTATTATGTTGGAAGAGGATGTCGTTTGGGCTAATCAACGTAGGAGCCACATACCAGAGACTTGTCAACAAAATATTCGATGAACACATTGGTAAAACGATGGAAGTGTACGTGGATGATATAGTCGTAAAAAGCCCAAAAAAAAGGATCATTTGGAACACCTGACACAAGCATTTGAGATACTCCGAGCATACAACATGAAACTAAATCAAAAAAAGAGCAGCTTTGGAGTTCACTCGGGAAAGTTCCTTGGGCACCTGGTCAGTCAGCGAGGCATCGAGGCGAATCCATCAAAGGTAAAAGCAATTATGGACATACAGCCACCAAGGTCGGTCAAGGAGGTCCAACGACTAACCGGATGCTTAGCAGCTTTGAATAGATTCATTTCAAGATCTGGTGACAAATGCCGACCTTTCTTTGACGCTATCAAGAAAGGACAGTTCCAGTGGACAAATAATTATCAACAGGCATTTGAACAACTGAAGGAATATCTTAGCGACATTAAGATTCTGTCAAAACCTATCTCAGAGGAGAAACTATACTTATATCTAGCTGCATCAGATGTGGCAATCAGCTCGGTCTTGGTTCGAGCAGAAGGAAAGTTCCACTTACCGATCTACTACGTAAGTCAGGCCTTACATGAAGCAGAAGTCAAATACTCACCCATGGAAAAGTTGGCTTATGCTCTGGTGATGAGTGTAAGAAAGCTACGGCCTTATTTATTTGATCATCAAGTGGAGGTGCTAACAACATTCCCATTAAGACAAATTCTACAAAGGCCTGATACTGTTGGTCACCTCCTTAAGTGGTCACTAGAAATAAGCTAGTTCGGAATATCTTATGCACCTCGAACATCGATCAAGGGACAAGCGTTAGCCGACTTCATAGTCGAATTAACCTTCCCTCCAGATCCGACGAGAGGTCATAATCATCCATGGCACATGTATGTAGACGGGTCATCAAATAGTACAGCGGCAGGAGCCGGAATAGTGCTGATCAGTCTAGACAGACAAGTGTTCACCTCAGCCGTCAGGTTTGAGTTCATGGCAACAAACAACGAAGCTGAGTATGAAGCACTGATTGCTGGACTACGACTAGCTCTGGCTGTGGAACTACGAAAAGTCCAAATTTATGGAGATTCTCAACTAATAGTCAACCAAGTCCGTGGGGAGTACGAGGCAAAAGATGAAAACATGGCCTTGTATCAAAAGTGTTAGGATATAAATTGTATAGTTTTGATGAGTTAAAACAAACCAGAAGATGTAATAGGACCATCTGGACCTGTTAGTCAGATGATGATCTAGATTAGGACTTAGTCTAGGGGGAACTGCCGGACCAGAAGACCTCACCAGAAGACTCACCAGAAGAGTCACCAGAAGACAGACCAGAGGACTTCACCAGATGAGATTGACCATAGGCAGAGAACCTTTCCCCAGACCAGACGAGTTCGGACCAGACGAGTCTGGTGAAACAAAAGATGCTCAGAATCATCTCCTGATTCTGATGAGCTATCTGTTTCATAATCAGATCAGGACCAGAAGACATCAAGGTTGTCTGGTGTCTGGTATTGCCTTCTCTGGAGAGAATCCGAGTTTGGCATTAGAAGCTATTGACCGTTGGTGATTCAAATCAAGTCAACAAGATCAGGATTGGAAAGTCTTGAAGTCAATCAATCCAAGGATCTCACCAACCCAATCAATCAATTAGGGAATTGATTGATTGAAGCTTCCCTAAATAGAGGATCTGATTGGATTAGCTCTCCAACGACTACTCCCTAATCACCTCTATAAATACCGAGTGCATCCTCAAGAAAAAGGGCTAGAGATATACACGCGCACGAAGATACATTAAAGCTCTTGTTTTTCAAGCATATAGCACTCTTATATTGTTCATAATTACTTATTCACTCTTAAGGAGTAGTGGGACCTCAACATGTTCATCTACAAGATAAGGTTGAAGACTATTGATCTTTAGATCGAAGTTAGATCTAAAGATAGTGTAAGAAGGAACTGGTACTTCTCAATTCCAGTAAGTAAGTTGGTTGTTTGGTGGATAGTGAGACCCCTTTGATCAAGGGAGAGTGGACGTAGGATATTCAGATCCGAACCACTATATATCCGGTCTTATTTACTATTTTCTGCACTTAAATTCTTGATTATTATAGTCTGCTCTTGTAAAAAGAAGTTGTCGAAGACATTTAATTTAAAGCTTCCGCAATTTATCAATCTAGTGGGACCAACAAGTGGTATCAGAGCAGTGTGTCCAACGACCACTGCTTTGTAAAGCTTTTTGGTGGTTACCGAGCAGATCTATTGCTCTTTATTGCATTTTGGTTTAAAAATTTGTTAAATCTCTTTTGTCAAAATGTCTGCAAAATCTTCTTACAAGAGCCGTAAGCTTCCAGAATTCTCTTTCGAGGATTACAGCCACTGGAGCTTCATGATGAGCAATCATCTTGGAGCTATTCATCATCGCATGTTGGATGTGGTAGAAAGTGGCCCAATTAAATTTTACTGGACTCCTATTGATAGTGGCAGGTCAGAGTCCAGGGAAGAAACTAGTGAAGCTGCCCAGAAAGCTGCAGAGGACAGAGTCCCCAGGCAAAGAATCCTAAAAAAGAAAGATGAGCTCGACAACGATGAAAGAAAACTTTACAATCTGGACCAGGTGGCACGGACTGAGATCATCAACACACTTACCAAGGAGGTGATAGAGAAGGTCAGAACCTGTGCAACTGCCAAGGAGATGTGGGATAAACTTTCCCTGCTCTGTGAAGGAACATAGAAGATCAAGGACAACAAACTTCAAGCTATTCAACACTCGTTTGACACCTTCAAAATGAAACCAGACGAGACTATTGACCAGCTGGATATGCGTCTCACAAATCTTCTCAACAAGGCTAGTGCCTTAGGTAAGATCTACTCTGAAAAGGAAATTAATAGTAAAATATTACGCTCACTAACCAGCAGGTGGAGAATCAAAGTGACTGTAATTAAAGATAGCAAGGATCTCAACACTCTGGATCATCATCTTCTGCTATCTGATCTTAAAGCCTATGAATATGATCTTCAAGAGGAGGATCAAACAGAAGAGGTTTCCTCTTCTGGCCAGAAGGGAGTTGCCTTCTCCTCTACCATCAAGATTCAAGACAGATGAGAAACCAAAGGAGTCTCCTGCAGATGACCTGAGTCTCAAAGAACAGGTAGCACTTCTAACCCGTAAATTGGATAAAATGAGTTCAAAATATGGCAGGTACAAGAAGCACTGGAAGGAATCTACCAGAGACAGGAAGAGTTCTTTCAAAGCTGCAGATAAAGAAAGAAAATCTGGAGACTCAAGGGAGACCAGATTCAGAACTCCAGAGAGGAGAAGAGAAAGCAGCTCTGGGAGATCAGATTACCAGAGGAGGGATGGCAGTTCTGGCAGATTAGACTACTTGAGGAGAGAGAGTAGTCCAGCCAGAGCAGAGTTCAACCAGAGAAAGAGGGATCCAAACCCCAGTCCCAGAGGAGATAACACCTGTTACACCTGCAACAAGCCTGGTCACTACAGCTATGATTGTCCTCAATTAACTCCTAGAGAAAGAGAAGAGAAAAGAATCAAGAGAGATATGAGATATGCTGACAAGAGAGCACTACTGGCAGAAGCAGAGGAGGAAGACACAAGTTCCAGTTCATCTTCTTCTTCTTCTGATTTTGGATCAGATGATGATGTATGCCTTATGGCAGACATCACTGAGGTAAATGAAACTACCCTATGTTTATCTAATTCCAAATATACTGAATCATCTCATTCATCTGGTAACTCCAGAGAGTCTGATATGCAGCAAATGCTATCAGATCTCCAAAATTATGTTCAATTATGTCAAAAACTTGAGAAAGAGAATGATAGGCTCAGAGCTGAAGTTCAATCTCTCTCTCATGAGCATAAATCCACCAGAGAACTCATGAAAGATCATTCCAAAGAAGTCTCTGAACTTCAGGATAATATCACAGAAAGAGACACTCTGGTATATCAACTCATGAAAGAAAAGAACTCTCAAGAAGATGAGTTCAATGAACTCAGAGCCAAATACCAGACTCTTATCAAGGGAAAACAAGTTGAGCAAAACTTGGAGGAGATACCCATGTCCAGAGAAGCTCCTAAGATACCATCTGTTGTATCTATCATATCAGAGTCTTCTTAGCGCATTAATGATAAGAGTGGTTTAGGATATCCTCGAATTACTACTAAAACTCATAAGTACCTTTACAATAAAGACAAGTCTGTAAGAGCTGGTAAATTGGTAGAAATCTGGGATGATAAAGACTCAACTGGTAATGGTTATAAAGTGGTTCACAATCCTGATTGGAAAAGGAATCACTCTGCTAATCACATCGAATATGGTCCAGAAGAGTTGACTACTCTGGAAGAGAAGATCCTAGAGAATAAGAGTCAACAAGGGGAACCATTGAAGATTGATGGTCCTGTGAACAATGAGTCCCAAAGAGTAGAACTTACTCAGATTGAAGGACCCCAGAGAAATCCTCAAAGGGAACCTAACCAGATTAGGGGACCTCAAAGGAAACACTCAAGAAAGGGGAATACCAATCAGAATAAGAACTACCAGAGAAGGAACTATGTTCAACAACACCAGGTACCCCAGAGACAATTTTCTCAGAAGAATCAATTCCAGAATAGGTATACTCAAAGGAACTATAACCACCAGAACAGGTCTACTTATCAGAACCAGAGGTGGTCTTCCAGACCCATCTATAGAAAACCAATTGATCTGGGAAGCTATGACACCAGAGATGGTTCTTCTAGGATGTACCCTTACAAACAGACCTTTAAGACCATGTCTTTAAGGCAGGCTATTCCAAGAGCCAGATTTGAGAAAAGATACACCAGACCTGTTTATAGGAAAGGTGTTCTGATCAGACCAGTTGCTCAATATGGCATTGTAAGAGGACATGTGCTGGTAGATAGATTTGGAAGGAAGATAAGATCTCCTCATCCAGCAAGGGATGATCTTTATCATTGGATTCCTACAAAACCTGCAACTAACCAATCAGGACCCAGCTCTAGTAGGGGACCTAATTAATTTCTCTGCAGGATGATAAGAGCCCATTGGAGAAAGGACTTTCAAGCAAACATGTGTGGTACATTGATAGTGGATGTTCCAAGCATATGACATTCCAGAAAGATCATCTCCAGGATTTCAAGCCAACGAATGGGCCAAGAGTGATGTTTGGTGACAACAACTATGGAGTCACCAGAGGAGTTGGAAAATTGACCTTCAATGGAGTATCTGTAGATGAAGTCTACTATGTAGAAGGACTCAAGCATAATCTGCTTTCAGTATCCCAATTCTGTGACAGGGGATACTCAGTGAAGTTCTCTAGTGATTCATGCACTGTCTTCTCTTCTGATTATAATGATATCTTGCTAATAGGCTTGAGGAAGGGTAACATTTATCTTGCAGATTTTAGCAGTTGCCCAAGAATTGCTTGCCTGGTTGCTAAAGGATCTGCAGAAGATAGCTGGTTATGGCACAAGAGATTGAGCCACCTTAACTTCAAGACACTGAATAAGATTGCCAGAAAAGGTCTCATTCGAGGTCTTCCTAATGAAGTGTTTAAGAAGGATCAGGTTTGTGGTTCATGCCAGAAGGGTAAACAACCTAAGATCTCCTTTAAGGATGTCCAGAGCACAACCACAACCAGAGTACTTCAACTACTTCACATGGACCTGTTTGGACCTGTTTCTCCTCTTAGTTTCAGTGGAAGGAAGTACACCTTGGTGATAGTAGATGACTTTTCAAGATACACTTGGGTAGTGTTCTTGTTTAAGAAATATGAAACTATCACTAAGCTGCCAGAGTTCTTCAAGCAGATTCAGAATGAGCAGAACCAGAGCATAGTCAGAATCAGAAGTGACAAGGGGACAGAGTTCTTGAATTCACACATTGCAGAGTATTGCAGAGAACATGGGATTTTTCATGAGACATCTGCTGCCAGAACACCCCAACAAAATGGAATAGCAGAAAGGAGGAATAGAACTCTTAAAGAAGCTGCAATGACTCTTCTAGCAGAGTACAACACACCTCAAAGGTTTTGGGCAGAAGCCATCAACACAGCTTGTTATACCCAGAACAGATGCCTAATTGCCCAGAGACATAACAAAACTCCATATGAGGTATGGAAAGGTAAAACCCCATCTGTTTTATATTTTCATGTTTTTGGGTGTAAGTGTTTCATCCATGACAATGGGAAATCTAAATTAAAAACTTTTGATGCCAAAGTGGCTGATGGAATATTTTTAGGATATTCTAGCACCAGTAAAGTTTTTAGAGTTTTTAATAAGAATTCACTTTGTGTGGAGGAAACACCTCATGTTATTTTTTATGAATCTGTTGTTGAGTACAAGGTGGAATTAAAGTCTTTTGGAGAGACCCAGAATCAGGCTACTCCCAGAGTAATCAAGGTCAATCCACCTATTCTAGATTCAGACTCAGATTCAAATGGTGACCCATCTTCTGGTTCTCTGAAGGAGAAGTCTTCACAAGGAGCAGAACCAGAGGAGGTTGGAACTCCTGTAGGGGGAAGCTCTTCTGCGGTTGGTGATACTCACCAAGGTACTGCGGAGGATGATCAACCAGGCAAGACCACGGGAAGGAGGACCCTGGTTGATCACCCCAATGACCTAATACTTGGAGATCCAACTAAGGTTGTCCAGACCAGGAGAACTCTTAACTTAGCTGCCTTATTCAGTTGCTGTGTATCCTTGATCGAGCCCAAGAACATCAAGGAGGCACTGAAGGATTCAAATTGGATTGTGGCTATGCAAGAGGAGTTGAATCAATTCACCAGACAGGATGTTTGGGAGCTGGTAGACAGACCTAGACATCAAAAAGTGATAGGCACTAAGTGGGTTTTCAAGAATAAGAAAGATGAGAATGATGTCATTACTAGGAACAAGGCAAGGCTAGTGGCTCAGGGCTATTCTCAGTCTGAAGGAATAGACTATGATGAGACTTTTGCTCCTGTTGCCAGACTATAAGCCATTAGATTGTTCTTAGCATATGCTGCTCACATGAAGTTTAAAGTATACCAGATGGATGTGAAATCTGCCTTTCTTAATGGGATTCTCATTGAGGAAGTGTATGTGGAACAACCTCCTGGTTTTGAACAAGGTGACAAGGTGTTTAAGCTTAAGAAAGCTCTTTATGGGCTGAAGCAGGCACCCAGAGCATGGTATGACACTCTATCTCAATTTCTTCTGGACAATGGTTTTTCTAAGGGAAAGATTGATAGGACCTTGTTTAGGAAAGAAGAAGGAAAGGACATCCTTCTGGTCCAAATATATGTTGATGACATCATATTTGGATCCCCTAACAAGAAGCTGTGTGAGAAGTTTGGTGATCTCATGCAGAGCCAGTTTGAGATGTCAATGATGGGTGAAATGAATTACTTTTTAGGTCTGCAGGTGAAGCAAACAGAGAAGGGAATCTTCATTAATCAGGCAAAGTACATCAGAAACATGTTAGAGAAATTTGGAATAGGATCTAGCAAGGCAGCCAAGATTCCTATGATGACAAATTTCAACATGGATCAAGATGAGTCTGGAGAGAGTGTGGACCAGACTCAGTACAGAGCACTCATTGGTTCTCTTCTGTATTTGACTGCAAGCAGACCAGATATTACCTTTGTTGTAGGTGTGTGTGCCAGATTTCAAGCTAATCCTAAGAAAAGTCACTTGGAAGCAGCTAGGAAGATATTGAAGTATCTCAAAGGTACAGTGAATTTGGGTTTATGGTATCCTGCAGATGACAACTTAGAGTTGAGTGGTTATTCAGATTCAGATTATGGTGGATGCAGAATAGATAGGAAGTCTACAAGTGGAACATGCCAATTTTTAGGGAATAAATGGGTATCTTGGTTTTCTAAGAAGCAGACTTCAGTTGCAACTTCAACAACAGAAGCAGAGTACATGGCTGCAGGGAGCTGTTGTTCACAACTACTCTGGATTAGTCAACAGCTTAGGGACTACCAGATTAGAGCCAAGGATATTCCTATATTTTGTGATAGTAATAGTGCAATTGCAATCACCCAGAATCCAGTTCTTCATACCAGGTGCAAACATGTTGATATAAGGCATCACTTTATCAGAGATCATGTTGAGAAGGGAGATATAAGGATGGAAAAGATTGCAACAGAGAAGCAGAGAGCAGATATTCTGACTAAGCCATTGGCTGAGACCAGATTCAGAGAGTTAGCAATTGAGTTAGGCTTATTGGATCCAGAGACAGATTTGTTTTAGGGGGAACATTAGAGAAGTATCCTTTGTTTCATTGCTTTACTTAAAATATTTATTTTCAAACTAACATGCCTACAGGCTAGATATACCAGAGATGTTACATTTCCAGAGGAGAGTCACACCAGATAAGGCTTGTACCAGATGAGGTGCTGTATAAGATTCCTGAAAACATTTGAAGTCTTCTCTGACCAGAACCAGATGGGTTTCAACAGAAGAGATGTAACACCAGACTAGCTGTGGTATCATCTGGTTACAATATCAGGTGACAGGTATGTCTTTACTTCTCTGGCCTCTGATCATTGGGATACACTTTTCAAATTACTTAATACACCCATAACGTTTCAACTTCAGAGTGTATTTAAGACTAGGGTATAGGGCCTAGGTAATCATTTCGTTTTTTCTCTTGACTGCCACAAAACCCCCTCGAACCCAGTCCCAATGTTCACGCCTACGCACCAGATTAAATCTGTATTTTGCCTTTTAATCTTGGCCATCAGATTTAATCGATGTGCAATATGTCAATCAATTAAAAAATTGATTTGGTTCCCTAAATTAAATTTTGAAATTACACGCGTTCACACTTCATTAATTAATCAAGCCACGCGTCTTGCCCTATTTAAATCAAAATTCTATTCAATCTGTCCTTTCACGTTTCCTATCTTTTCAAAGCCCTAACTTTCTATCTGCAAAGTTCTCTCTCTCTCTCTCTCACAGCAATGGCCCCTCCGTGCAACTTCGATCATGAACTGATGATGAAGAAATTGAAGACAGAGATGGTGGTTGACTTCTACACCACCAAGAACTCTTCTGCGCTGGCTATTTTGGAGATATTAAGAAGATCCGGGGTGGAGAAGTTGATTTCCACAGTCCCCAGAGATCTTCGCACTCTGGACGGTTATGCGGCCCAGTTTCTGATTCGTATGAAGATCCATGAAGATCACATTTCATCAAAGATTGACAAGGATGATTTGGTGTTTTCCAAGCAGGATTTTTGTGCTTTATTTGAGAATATTTTGGCAGTAGGGGTGGATCCTTTGACTTACAAGGAAGACGAAATTGTTGAGTCTTTTAAGTTATTTGCCAGATCCTCGTGCCAGAATTTGACGAAGGGCTTTCTGGACAAGCATTTGAGGCAGAAATACAAGGTCCTCTTTGATATAGTGGCGAAGGTATTGATGTGTGAAAATCACAGCACGGATGCGATTTTCAATGGAAGGATGTGTGTAATGAGGGCCCTGTATGATGGAGTTCAATGCAACTGGGCTGAATTCTTTTGGGATGTTTTGAGGAAGAATAGATTGAAGGTGAAGAAGGAGGCTTGTCCTTCCAAGCCAGGGGAGTTGCAGTACTACTTCACTGCCAATGTTTCGTTGGGAACGAAACTGACTCTGATTCTGGATTCCTTGCTTCCAAAAAAGAGATGGAAAGAATCTTGGTGCAGATGGTTTCACAAGTCCAAGTTTTTGTTTTCAAAGGATGGTCCTCTTCATGGACATCCTGACTCTGATGGAGAAGAAACTATCCCTGCCCCTCCCCTTCAAGCTATTCCCTCTCCTGCAAAGGAGCAGAAGCAGCAGCAGAAGCAGAAGACCCAGAAGAAAACTGCTGAAGCAACTGGTTCCTCAACAGTTGTTTTCTCTGGTTCCTCTAAGGAGGACCAGATTCCCCTTCTGAATATCTTGAAGAAGAAGGGTGAAGTTGCTGAGGCTGCCAAGAAGGCAGGTGCTTCCAAGAGGAAGAGGCCAAAGGAGGCCAAGAAGGGATCTGCAAAGAAGTCAAGGACTGGCAGAAGAGCTCCAAAAACACTTCTGGTGGATGAGCCATCAGAAGAGGAAGTAGAAGAAGAGGTTGAGCCTCTAAAGAAGAAGAAGTACAAGGCCAGGAGGGCCATACTTCAGGGGTCAGACTCTGGTTCTGACCTAGGAGATGCCTTGGAGCAAGGAATTGAAGAAGGCTCTCTGCTGATGGGAGATGCTCCAGAGGTGACTGATCCAGAAGAGGCAATTCCCCCTATCTCTACCTCGACCCCCATAAACCTTGTTTCCCCATCAACCTCTCCCCCAGATATCCTTCCCCAAAATCCCCCATCTGCTCCTGGTGCCCCCATTGCCTCACCAGAGCAGACACTCCCAGATACCCCCATTTTCACTCCCTCCACCATACCTACCCAAACACCCTCTCCCACACCTTCTCAAACGCCCCTTACCACAAACCCTTCTCCCCCAGCCCCTGTACCAGAAGTGCCTTCCACTTCTGGTGCTGAACCTACCCTGCCTTCCTCTCCCATTTCACAAACTACCTTCCCTGTTTCTGTATCAGAAGTACCTTCTACTTCTTCTGGTGCAGAACAACCCCTCCCTTCCACATCTACCTCTCAAATTCCTACCCCTCCCCAATCCCATACAGAACAGGACCCAACCATCTCTACGGCTCTGGGTTTCCCTGCCTCTCCCTCTCCCACCTGTTTAATCAGCGATGATAGTGAAGATGAGGAAGCTTCACTTGAGCCTGTTAACTGAGCACCTTCCTCCTCTGCCTCTGGGCCCAAACCCTTCACTTTCTCATCTGTAGAAATGGGTCCCATCAGGCAGAGTATGAGTGTAAGTGCTCAGCTCTGGCTAAGAGAGCATTTTCCAATTCTGTTGGAGCACTTACCACTTCTGGCAGAGTTGACTGATGCCAAGGTCTGGAGCAAAGCCAGACTTGAAGATGTGGAGGACCTTATGTTATTGCTTGAGGAAATGGGTCCCTCCAACTTCACTGCATGGGAGATTGATCTGAAGCAGAGGCTGAACATCCAGAACCCAGCTGAGCTGGAGACCCCTGTTGCAGCTAAGATCTTGATTCGCACCCTGCTCATCCAGAGAGGGGTTATGATCACTCCAGAGGGCCCCTCTTACAAGTTTGGGCCTCACTTTGTCTTCCCTCCAGAGCTATATTCAGATGAGGAAGACTTTGATGTCACTCCTGCCGTGCTGCAGAAGATGAAGACGTTCTTTAATGAACAAATCATGCAGATTGGGCGCTTCTCCAAGGCAATTCAACACATGGCCCCTGCTATGATTGAGCACCAGATCCGGCAGGAGAGGAGGATCTTTTTGAAGCAGATCAAGTCTACCTTCGCAGCTGCCAAAACTTCTTTCAAGGCCAATGGTCTCCTGGTCAAGCTGGATGTTATGCATAGCCAGAAGCAGCTCCAGGAGCATGTGCTTGAGCAGCTGCGGCCAATCTCTGTGCTGAAGGTAGAGATGGCTTCTCAAATGCTACAGACTGCTAAGCTGAAGGACTCTCTCCAGGAGATGTTGGACAGACAGGAGAAGCTGGTTGCAGAATCGAGGCTTACCTGGAGGAGGCAAAGCAGCTCCGTGATCTTCACTCTTCCTCCAACACTGCCTTGCCTGATCTTATTAGGCAGGTAGTGGAGCCCCTTATTGATGAAGTTAAAAAGGGGGAAGAGAAGGCCAGAACTGATCTGGCGAAGACCACCAATGAGACCCTTTTTAGCTATGGAGCTCGTCTGGACCTGCTAGAGAACACCTTGGCCCAGGCAGAGCTGCAGAAGAAGAAGAAAGAGGAGCTTAAATCCCTTACCATGGCTAAGCAACTTGCTGCAGAAGAGGAATCATCGGAAGCAGAGCAGGATCCTATCTCTATCTCTGGACCTGCTAA
Source organism: Ballota nigra (assembly GCA_947034835.1). Taxonomy (NCBI): domain Eukaryota; kingdom Viridiplantae; phylum Streptophyta; class Magnoliopsida; order Lamiales; family Lamiaceae; genus Ballota; species Ballota nigra. Next base: position 69,797,014 of record OX344724.1, read on the forward strand.
GAAGAAGATCAGGAAAGTGAAGAAGAGCTTCCTAGAAGAAGTAGTTGAGGAGGCAGAAAAGAGGTTCAGAGAAGAAACGCCTGAAGAGAGGCAAGCAAGGATTAGAAAGAACATAGATGAAGAGCAGAGGCTCCGATATGTTAGAAGGCAAAATAAGAGGAGCAGAGAAGTTGGTATCACTCCTGGTGCCAGTGGATCCAGTCAAAAGAAGAAGGCACATGTTGAAGTAATGAACATCCTGCCTCTCAGGACAGAAGGGTCTTTTGACTCTACTGTGCATGTGCCTCTGATAGAGAAATGGAGAGAAGCCAAGACTCTCTGTTTCATTCAACACTACATCCAGAGGCCTCCACCAGAGGATGATGCTCTCATCAACAGAACCTTCCATTCTTGGATGAAAGCCTATAATGCAGATCTCTACAAGCAGCTGATGGATTCAACTATTGAGTTCAACCTGGAGGTCACTGCTCCTGAATTCCATTATCTCAACACACCAATGGTAGGAGACCAGGTTGATTGGGCCGAATTGAAGAAAATGTACAAGACTAAGGTGTTGGTCAATTTCACTCCAACATCTTCTACAGAGTTGAAGGCCATTCAGGATAGATTCCTTGACTGGTTCCTAGTGCCTAAAGAGAACAGAAGATATGCTTAGATAGGACCAGACTTGCTTTGTAATCTGTAATCACCTTTATCCTTATTATTAATGAAAGTATCATATCTTCTCTGTTCAAAAGACAACCTCTTGTTATCTTAATTGTTTGCCTGATAAGATCTATTCTAAGGTCTTATCTCTTTACTATTTTTATGCTTTTATTTTGATCAGTTCTGGTTTCTATTTTAACTCCATCAAAAAGGGGGAAATTGTTAGGATATAATTTGTATAGTTTTGATGAGTTAAAACAAACCAGAAGATGTAATAGGACCATCTGGACCTGTTAGCCAGATGATGATCTAGATTAGGACTTAGTCTAGGGGGAACTGCCGGACCAGAAGACCTCACCAGAAGACTCACCAGAAGAGTCACCAGAAGACAGACCAGAGGACTTCACCAGATGAGATTGACCAGAGGCAGAGAACCTTTCCCCAGACCAGACGAGTTCGGACCAGACGAGTCTGGTGAAACAAAAGATGCTCAGAATCATCTCCTGATTCTGATGAGCTATCTATTTCATAACCAGATCAGGACCAGAAGACATCAAGGTTGCCTGGTGTCTGGTATTGCCTTCTCTGGAGAGAATCAGAGTTTGGCATTAGAAGCTATTGACCGTTGGTGATTCAAATCAAGTCAACAAGATCAGGATTGGAAAGTCTTGAAGTCAATCAATCCAAGGATCTCACCAACCCAATCAATCAATTAGGGAATTGATTGATTGAAGCTTCCCTAAATAGAGGATCTGATTGGATTAGCTCTCCAACGGCTACTCCCTAATCACCTCTATAAATACCGAGTGCATCCTCAAGAAAAGGGCTAGAGATATACATGCGCACGAAGATACATTAAAGCTCTTATTTTTCAAGCATATAGCACTCTTATATTGTTCATAATTACTTATTCACTCTTAAGGAGTAGTGGGACCTCAACCTGTTCATCTACAAGATAAGGTTGAAGACTATTGATCTTTAGATCGAAGTTAGATCTAAAGAGAGTGTGAGAAGGAACTGGTACTTCTCAATTCCAGTAAGTAAGTTGGTTGTTTGGTGGATAGTGAGACCCCTTTGATCAAGGGAGAGTGGACGTAGGATATTCAGATCCGAACCACTATATATCCGGTCTTATTTACTATTTTCTGCACTTAAATTCTTGATTATTATAGTCTGCTCTTGTAAAAAGAAGTTGTCGAAGACATTTAATTTAAAGCTTCCGCAATTTATCAATCTAGTGGGACCAACAAAAAAATTGTTGCTCACTTAGCATCACTCTTCGAACAAATTTATATTGAACAAGTATCGAGGGACAACAATGCACAAGCAAATGCACTTGCTCGTCTGGCTACTAGCACGGGACCAGCAGAACTTTCAGAAGTCACAATAACAAGAATCTCTCATCCATCAACCAGTGACTACAAAATCAATCAAATTGAAGAAGAGTTGACAGGGAAAGATTGGAGGACACCAATATACAAATATCTCAAAGACAGCAAGGTACCCGAAGACCCGCAAGAAGCAGCCAAGAGAGCGGCAAGGTTCACCATCATGGACAACCAACTCTACAAAAGAGGATTTTCACTGCCCCTATTAAAATGTTTAGCAAGGGGGCAAGGCCAAGAAGTTTTAAAAGAGATACACGAGGGCGTATGTGGAAATCACACAGGAGGGCAAGCATTGGCATACAAGACAGTAAGACAAGGATATTATTGGCCAACTCTGCTGCAAGATACAATCAAAGTTGCAATAACATGTCATAGATGCCAGTTGTTCGCCCCAGTGTTGATAGGCAAGCTAAATTGTCATTTGGGCGATCAGGATTAACATAAAATACCTGCGGATTAAGATGAAATTAAATCAAGATCAAGATTGAGCAAGATATCTGGCGAGCATATCCTACATGTCGAGCAAAGACTAACCCGGCGAACAGAACTAGCTTGAAGACCACGTGGACCCATTTGAGGACCTAGCGAACTCAAGCAACACCCCGCCGAACAGATTCAGCTGCGATGTCAAGACTACAATCTAACAAGACTAAAAACCATCAGAACCAGACTAAAGACTCATCGAGGACAAGTCCAACAAGACGAGCAGCTCTTGACTGCGATCAAGTCCAGCGTAGAAGGATAGAATTTAGTTTAGATAATATCAAACTAGTCAAAGCCCAAGTGTCACACATTCACACTAGGTTGGCCAAAGGTCATGAACACCTCCTGCTAGGCAAATGTCTATAAATACTTAGATTTTTTCAGCTAATAAAGGAAGCACAAATTAATATACGCGTCCAAACTTCGATTACACATCAAGAGCAGCTCGATTGTCTTAGATACAAATTAATTACGTAAGACAATACACGTTTTAATTCAACCCAACCCCAAATTTTCGTATTCACTAATTATGTTAGTGATCAATCACACGTAATTGTTTGGTGATCAATTAACCATTAAAAACAGCCACTAATCCTTGTGATTAGAAACAATCATCAACAAATTGGCGCTAGAAGAAGGGATCGAACCTCCGATTTAAGGATTTAAGTATGACTAAGTAAGAACATCGGACTTAAATTTGAAGAATTGAAGAAAAGTGTTCTTGGTGTTCTTTATTTAAAAAATTTTAAAGATTAATACCCAACACATCAAGTAAAGATGCCTCAATCTCATGAAACTCAACACTCCCAGCACGTGACAAGGGACTCACGCTCGAGGATGTCCCAGACTGGTAGGCGAGCAGAAATGACCAGGAACGAGCAAGAAAATCGATCGATAGCTGCCCATCAATTGATGCCACCTGAGCTGGACGCTTTTGTTCTCAACCCTGACGAATTGGCTCGAACGATTGCAATGCTCCAGGCTTTGCAAAAGCAACAGGCTTAGCCTGGCCCATCTCATATCCGATTAAGGCATAGCCCAACAAGAACTCATGAGCATGAGAAGGCCAGAGGTGACCATCAAAATGAGGCAGACAGTGCCCAAGCTCGTAAAATAAAGGGCAAAGAGAAACAGCTCGCTGGAGCAACCAGCCATGGAGAATCAACTACAAATCAAGCTCTGGGGGTGAGTCAGGGCACACGGTAAAGTGCCCTGGACAGATTAGGTTGTCATGGTCGGGGAGCAGCTGAGATACATCCAACAGCTGGAGTAGCTCGCCCGACCGTAGTACCTGCTTGCCAGTCAGTCCATGAAAGGCTAACTAGATCAGCTTTTGGTCGCTTAGGCCCAGATGTAGAGCCTAATCCTAGGCGGCCAGCCCAGGGAATTCCCACACCAAGCGAGGGACTGCGACGATCAGATGGTCATGCACCTTTGATCGCCGAACAGCCTCCAAGTCAAGGGGGTTCCCTTGAAGAACTGACCTCCATGAGAAAGGCGATTGAAAGCATGCAAGGCCAATTGGACCTGCAAAGAGGTTATGGGAGCACTACTCTTCCTACCTCATCGCTATCTTCGGTGATTCTGAAAGCTCCCATTCAGAAAAAAATTCAATTCCCGACTAGCATACAGTATGAAGGCACGGCGGACCCCCGGGTGCATCTAATGAAATATTCTGATTACATGGTATCAATGGGGGCAAGTGATGCAACCCAATGCCGCAATTTCCCTTTGACTCTAGGGGACCGTGTCCACAAATGGTTTTCGGCTCTACCACCAGCTTTAATTCATTCGTTTGCACAGCTGGGCAAAGAATTCCTGTCCCATTTCTCCACGGCCGGGTCTTATCTATCCCAGAGACATCGGTTATCCAACTTGAAACAAGCTGATGACGAGTCGGAATGTTCGTATCTCGAAAGATTTGATAAGGTCCTACAGGAGGGAGAGTCAATTAGCAAAGACACCAAAATCGTAGTCGTCTTAGCTGGACTGAAGAAGGGTACTGAACTTTGAAAAGATGTACATCTCAGATGCCCAGAAACCTATGCCGAATTCCGTGACCGGGTAGGAGTCTTTGTCTCCATGCACGAAGCTTTGCAGAAAGACATGGGGGACAAAGGTGAACAGAAGGAAAATGCAAAAAAGTCTGGTGGTGGAGGTTATCATACCCCAAAGAACATGAAAGCATTTAACGAGGGGACGGAACTGAAAGATAAGTTGAATCACATACTTACCGTATCAATTGATACGGTGTACAATAATGTCCGGGACAAAGAACTACTCACTCCACCCCGAAAGATACGTCAAGATGCTAGCAAGTTAAACCAAAACAAGTATTGTGCCTACCATCAGAGTGTGGGGCATTTTATAAGTGAGTGTCGTGACTTGCTGAAGCAGTTGTGGCGATTCTACGAGGAGGGCAAGTTATCCGAGTTCGTGAAGAGACAGCCCGACAAGAGAGACAGAGATGAAGATTCCGAGGAAGAGGACTTAGAATAAGCTCCTCATCGGAATCGAGCTGGGCGACCAGCTCAGGTGCCAGCAGGAGGTCCAGTTTCTGACATTCAAATGATGGAGCCTGCAGGACCTGTTGGTGGTTGTTCTGATGGACGACCACCAATTTCTAATCGTAATAGAAAATCTAAATTACGAGCAATCGATCGTGTACAAGAAATGGGGGTTAATCCATCCATCATGCAAACATCGGAATTAACCTTTACCGAAAAAGACTTGGAAGAAATATTGACCCCCCACAATGACTCGCTTGTGATTTGTGCTAAGATTATGGAAACCAGAGTGCATAGATTGTTGGTGGACACCGGAGCCTACACAAATGTCCTTTTCAAAAAGACGCTCGATCAAATGGGGGATTATGCAGGCTATATCAGATACTCAAATCAGCGTATCCTAGGATTTGGAAATGTTGTAACAGTCCCTCTGGGAATAATTAGTTTGTCTGTGCAACTTGTAACGGTCAAGGAACCCGAGAAAAATATCACAAGAATGGTAGATTTCTTGGTCGTAGATCAAGAATCGACTTATAACGGGTTTCTTGGCCGATCTTTTTTGAATGAATTCAGGGATGCATGTTCAACCTACCATTATTGCATAAAATTCCTAACAGCAAGTGGAGTTGGCTCAATAAAGGGAGACCAGAGAAAAGCTCGGGAATGTCTCCTTCAACTTCATCCCATCAAAGAACATACATTTATGATGGAAGCATCAACCAGTTAGCTCGAAAATGAACCATCAATCCTTGAAGACATCTTGGGAACCCAGAGTGATCAAATGGATATAGATGATCAACCCTCGTCCAGGGGCGAGCAGAAACCGCTGGACGGCAAGCAAACCTTGCCAGAGACAAGATTGCCACCAGTTGCCAATGAGTTGAGTCCTCGTATCAACCTGGAGGGCCCAGTAATGGCGACCAGAAATGGCACTAAGCCTATAGAGGATTTTGACCCCCAGTTGGGTGCAGAACCAATGAACACCGAGGATGAGCTAAGCTCAGAATGGCCAATCATTGATCCACGGTGGAAGGGACAAAAATGGCGAGCAACTCCAGTCGAAGAGCTGGAGGCTCTCAAAGTTAACCCTAACCGTGATGATCTCGAATTATACATTGGATCAGAGCTCCCTGAGCCCTACAGAACTCGAATGGCGGAGTTTTTGAAAGCCAACCTCGACGTCTTTGCATGGTTGCACGCCGACATGGTGGGGATCGATCCGAAAGATGCTTGTCACAGATTAAATATCAATCCAACCCGAAGACCCGTCCATCAAAAACGACAAAAATACGGACCTGACAAGTATCAAGCTTTGAATGAGGAAGTCAAAAAGTTGTTGGACAACGACCTAATCAAACAGGTGTTGTGTCCACAATGGGTTGCAAATCATGTCCTAGTGCGGAAGCCGAATGGAACCTAGAGGCTATGCATAGATTTCACAGATCTGAATGCAGCATGCCCGAAGGACAATTTTCCGCTTCTGCACATTGATTAGCTGGTGGATAGCACTGTCGGGTATGAAATGTTCACATTCATGGATGCTTTTGCAGGTTATCACCAAATCCCGATGCACCCAGACGACCAAGAAAATACGGTTTTCTATACTAACAAGATTCTACTATGCTGGAAAAGAATGTCATTCGGTCTAATCAATACTGGAGCAACTTACCAGAGGCTGGTGAACAAAATGTTCGACGAACATATCGGGGAGACAGTGGAGGTGTATGTTGATGACATAGTCATCAAAAGTACACAAAAAGAAGATCACCTCCATCATCTGTCCCAGGTGTTTGACATTCTTCGAAAATACAACATGAAGTTGAATCCAAAGAAAAGTAGTTTCGGAGTGCATTCAGAAAAATTCCTGGGCCATCTGGTTAGCAAGCGAGGAATCGAAGCTAATCCGGCTAAAGTTAAAGCAATCGTTGATATGGAGCCTCCTCGTTCTGTCAAAGAAGTACAAAGGCTGACAGAATGCCTAGCAGCTTTAAACATATTCATATCGCGATCGGGAGACAAATGTCGTCCATTTTTTAGGCTATCAAAAAGGGCAACTTTGCATGGACGGGAAGCTGCCAGAAAGTTTTTGACCAGTTAAAAGACTATCTGGGAGATGTTAAGATTCTGTCAAAACCAATTCCCAGTGAAAAGCTATACTTATATCTAGCAACATCGAATACGGCCCTGAGTTCGGTATTGGTACGAGCGGAAGGCAAATTCCACCTTCCCATCTACTATGTCAGTCAGGCCCTTGCCGGGGATGGCGTTGTATATCTTTTGAATAGGACTTGTAGATAGCTTAGTAGTTAGTAGTGAGTGCTTTACTTTTCTGTTTTTATTCTTACATGTTCGGCAGTTGCGCTTTTATTCTTTTGTTAGTGTTTCAGGTTTATGAAAACATGCTCGCAAGGTGATACGAGCGAAGAGAGACTACAGCTAGATCCTGAGACAATAGCAAGAAGAAACAGAGCCTTTTTAAGAAGGATGAATGCTGCCGGAGAAGAGAACATGAACATGGACATCACTAATGAGTTGGATGATGTTGCTAATGAGTTTCATCAGACAGTGGACCGGGTTGAGGGTACTGGAGGGAGGGTAGTCAGAATCAAGTTCCGTCAGGGGACAACCAGAGCCAAAACCCGGGTACACAGAACGTAAACAATCCATCTCATAACCTTCTCCAACACCCTCAGAACAACCATGTATACCCACAGAACAACTTACCTTACCCTTACCCATACCCACCATATCCATATCCACCATACCCGTACCCTCCACCTCCTGTTTACAACCAACCACCAGTCTATCATCCACCACCAGCCCAACAAGTACCCGTACAACCTACTAATCCTCAGCACGTTCCTCAGAACGCCGATCAGAACATGGCTATTCGAGGAAGGTTCGCGGCACAACCACAACGGTACTATGATGGAGTGGCATTGCCCCCTGTAGAGGCAAACAACTTCTCAATTTCCCCTGGAATTCTAAAGCTGCTTACCGAGAATCAATTTAAGGGGGAGGTTGGGAAGGAGAATCCTCATACTCATCTTAGGAGTTTTCTGATGATCGCTTCCATGATCTTTATCCATGTCTGAAGATGCCAAGAGGCTCAGGCTATTCCCATTCTCTTTAACGTGAATAGCAAATGAGTGGTACGATAACACGCTCCCACGGGGAGGTGTAACCACATGGGCCGAGCTCGAGTGTATGTTCCTCGAGTGATTCTACCCTCCATCCAGAACCATTAGAGCAAGGATAGAGATCTCTTCTTTTTGCTAGAAGCCAGGAGAGGACTTACGACAGGCGTGGAAAGGATACTCTAATATGTTGATTGAGAGCCCGCAGCACGGGTACAATGAGGGAGATATCATGGCTTTCTTCTACAGTGGAGCCAGCAAGGCTGGTCAAGCCCATCTTGACGCGTGTGCTAGTGGAGCATTCCTGAACCAAGGTACAATGAGATGTAGAGAGATCGTTGAAAATATTGTCACGAATGCCGGGGCATGGAATGAGGATCCCGAATTTCAGAGAGCTTATCAGATTGAGGAGAGTGAAGGGACGAGGAAGCTGTTGATGGCAATGATGGAGAAGATTAGTAACATTGAGGTTGGACAGAATTTGGTTGGAGGGAATGTAGCAGTGAGTGAGAAAGTGGATCAGCCCCCAGTTCAGCAAGAGGTAGTCAACTATATGAGAGGACCTTACTACAATCAAGGGGGGTATCCACAAGGTGGCAATCAATTTGAAAGGCCCTCCTATGGCCAACCATTTGTACCACCCGGTCCACAGCCTCCTCCTAATCAGTGGAGAAACAACCAAGGCTATCAAGGAGGCCAGCAGCCTCAACAAAACCAATGGAGGAAGAATGAGAATTTTTCATATGCCAATCCGAAGGGCGGAATTACAGTTCCTTCAGGTGTTGATCCAGGTTCAAAACCTCCGGGTGGAGAAGGCGGTTCCTCGACTGAGGAAATGTTGAGAGCTATCCTTCAGAAGGTGGAGGAAGGAAGTAAGAGATTGTCCTCTTTGGAGTATGATGTTAAAGAGTTGCATAAGAAAGGTGATCAGCGTGATCAAGAACTCTAGAAGAGAGATTTAGAGCTAAATCGAATTCAGCAAGAGAACAATAGGCGGTTCACTTCTATGGAGTACCTGATTAGCCAGATCGCGAAATCATTGGGTAGAGAGCCGGGTAAATATCCTTCTATACCGGAGGGGAACCTGAAAGAGCATTGCAAGGCGATCCAGCTTAGAAGTGGGACCAACTATGATGGTCCTCAGATGCCTGCTGATTCTGAGACGCCCCAAGGAGAGATTGAGATAGAGGGACAAGAACATAAGAAAGATGGAGGTGAGACAGTTGAGGAAGAAATTGAGATAGAGAGCAAAGAGCCTGAAGAGGAAGGCATTGAAAAGATTGAGAGAGTTTCAAAGTGGAAGAAGGCAAAGGAAGCAAGGGAGAAAGTGAAAGAGACTGAGCGTGATGAATGGGGGGTACCTAAATCTGTGATACCCGTCCTGTATCCACAACGCTTCATGAAGAAAAAGTTTGATGAGAAATTCGCTAAATTCCTTGAGGTTTTTAAGAAATTGCATATTAACATTCCTTTTTATGATGCTTTGGAACAGATGTCTAACTACGCCAAGTTCCTGAAGGACTTGATAGCGAAGAGATGGAGAGTAGATGAGCCCAAGTTAGTGCAGCTGAACCATGAGGTGAGTGCATTAGTGCACAAGGCGCTTCCCCTGAAGTTGAAAGATCCCGGGAGTTTCACGATCTTATATGATATCGGGAATGGAGTTAAGAAGGGAGCATTATGCGACCTTGGAGCGAGCATTAATCTGATGCCATTGTCGATATTCAATAAGTTGGAAGGTGGAGAACTTTAGCCGACAATGATGACGCTTCAACTTGCCGACCGGTCTATTACTCGACCTCAAGGTGTGGTTAAAGACGTCCTTGTTAAAGTTGGAGATCATATTTTTCCAACCGATTTTGTAGTGCTTGACATGGAGGAAGATGAGCACGTGCCTTTGATCTTGGAAAGACCGTTCTTAGCAGCGGTCGGGATGGTGCTAGACGTGGCAAATGGGAAGATCACATTGAAAGTTGACGATCAAGAGATAAAGATTTCCCTATATGAGGCCATGAAGTACCCGAAGGAGGATGAAAGTTGTTATTGCATGGATGCAATTGATTCTAGTGTTGAAGACACACCTCATATCCCTAATCTTTCTTTTAGTCATGATTTTGATGATCCTTCACTTGATGATTTAACCCATGAGCATTATGATCTTGATTATTTTGATAGGGATAAAGGGAAGAAGTTGAAGGATGAAGAAGTGAAAAATGTGGACGCGGTCCAGCTAGAGGGTAAAGGAGGAGTTAAGAAGGAAAAGTTAAAATTCAAGAAATTATTTAGTAAGACTCCTCCAGACAAAGGTGAGAAGCAGTTGAGATCCCCACCGCCCGAGGTGAAGAAGGAGGATGGGAAGAGAACAAAGAACTTAGACATCTTCTCTTATGAGAGTAAGGGAGGTAAATTTGAGTATCATGTCCCATGAGCTCCTTTGAGCTCGGTCCGGCATGAGGACCTTAAAAATAGCGCTGAATGGGGGCAACCCATTTTTTTATTTACTTTTGAGAGTTTTATGTTATTAGGGTGTTGTTGAATCATAAGTTTTAACCTCGTACTTGAGAGTTTTATTTTGTAGGCTTGCCTTGAGGGTGAAGAAGTGCCAAAGAAGTGGAGATTGAAGGGACCAACTCGAGTCAAGGGGGTGTGCCAAGTTGTTAGGAGAAACTGAATTATTTGGATGAGGTAACCCACAACCCCAAATTTAGACCGCTTCACAAGGTCGAAGTTTGGGGGTGGAGTTTTTATATGTTTCATAGTTATATTGCACAGGCGCACACCCTCTCTTTGGGTTGAGTAGGTTATATATTGGGTCTTGAGATGCTCTGTGAGCTGTTATTGCTTTGATGCGCTACTATATTTCGTGCCTATCAATCATCTTGTGCTTGTTGATTGCTATCTTTGGGTATGATTTGATGAGTAGGGTGAATTGTGAAGTTGAGTTAGGGATTTTCTTGTGTGAGTATAGGAGTTAGAGTTGATTTGAGAGGGAACTCGTATACTTACGAATTTTCCTTTTGAGTACTTGTGTGATGAGAGTGAGAATTCACTAGGACTAGCATGGATGTGAAAGCCGTGAGTTTTGAGCCTTTTGAGATTATGATACATGAATTGATCTCTTCGTTTGTGAGTGAGTCGTCACCTTAGAGGATGCTAGAACTTGTGTGTGCTCTTGCTTCTTGATTGTGTCTAGTTTGATATGCCGAATGTGATCTTAGGCTATCTTTGTTTTGATTGAGTCACTTAGCCAAAAACTTTCCTTACCATTGATATTTGTCCCTTGTTAGCCCCTTTGAGCCTTAAGCCTATTTCAGTTCCTAGCACATTTAAACACTATTCCAGTTACTAAGCCTTTTTGTCCCAATTTGAGTGGAGAATAGGAAAAGTGTGAATGTGAAGGGATTGATTTGAGTTGAAAAAGAAGATTTGTGATTGCTTGAGTGATTATGAGAAGAAGTTGTGATGAGGAATATGAGTTGTGGGAAAGATAAAAAAATTGAGAATGAGCAAAAGAAAAAAAATGAGCTCATGTGTTTGTGCGAAAAAGAGAAAAGAAAAAAAAGTGAAGTGATTGAAAAAAGTGAAATGAGTTAGAAAAAAAATTGAAGTGTTGAGAGTATTGGAATTGAAAGTGTGTTGATTGAAAATGTTTGAAGTATTCTGTTCCTAATCTCGAAGTACCAAGGTTTGATTTTCTATTCTCCATTCACTTAAGTCACTTACCCATATTGTTATCTCACCTGTCCAAAGAGTCTACATTACAACCTTGAGAAAAGTCCTTTTTGATTCGGCATTGATTTCTAGAGTATGATCGAAGTTGAGAGTGCTTACAAGCCTATGGCTGCTGATATGTGTGATTGATTGATTGAGTGGGTCCCTTATCATTGATATACACTTGTGAGGGAGTGAAACACATCGTTGAGTGCACATCCATGTTTGATCTTAGTGTTTGTTGCAATTGTTGCATGAGTATGATAAAGGGGGTGAAAGTTTGAATACGTGTGATCGATCTTTGAAACTTGAGCTCGATTACTTGCATGATTTAATTCTTTGACTCATTCCTAACAATTTCACTTGACTTATTATTTCGTTGCTTGAGGACAAGCAACATGGTAAGTTTGGGGGGGTTGATTAGGCGTGAAATTGTTATGTTTTGGTGCCTGATTTGCCCATGTTTTGAGTGTTTTCGATGAGTGTTTGGAGTCAATTGAGTATCATTTTTATAAAATCATTAATTTGTCTCTTTGGATTTCATAGATAGATAGAGGGTGAAAAGAGGAGTCCATAGGACTTTGAATCGGCCAAAACGGACTCATGGTTGAGAAGATATGAAGATTTTACGAACAAGTGTACAGCAGCCGAAAACCACTCGAGCAACTCGAGCGCCACTGCTCGAGCATGTTGCTCAACGCCCAAAAACTTACAGAAAAATTTCGGCACTCGACCAGCTCAAGCGCTAATGCTCGACCCCTTGCACCATTCGACCTGTCATGCTCGAACGCCCCCGCTCGAGCTGGGTCTGCTCGAGCATTATCCTATTTTTGCCTCCGGATGCATTTTTTCGGCCCATGAGGTCCCGATTCGGCCCGACGTTTATATATACTCATTCCAAACTCGTTTTTTAGAGGATTATCACACACAACTTGATACCACATCGCTTTTAGAGTTAGTTTTTGGAGAGAGAAAGAGGAGAAGAGACGAGTAAACTTTAGTTTTACGTATTCGAGGTTTTATTTACGAAATCATAGTTCGGTTTTGATTTTTAGTTTCTTTCCTTTGGATCTTTGTTCTTGAATACATTGAGACTTTGTTTTATTAATTTTATTTCAATTCTTAGCATTTATTTCTTTAAACCTTAGTTAATGTTTGATAATTTCTTAGTTAAAATCATTATGTTCACGTTCGTTACTTCTTCGATTGTTTTTGTTTCCGTAAAAACCATGTCTAGCTAAAACTCTTGCATGCTTGGGGTAGGATGAACTCGTAGAAGTAGGATTTGGGTACGTAATTAGGGTAGTTCGTGACGTTTAGTTTTAATTCTCTTAATTAATGAATTCTTAAAATCAATCTTAACTTTACCTTTGAATTTAGTTCGAAAAGTGTTCGAGAGAGGACGACCTTATCACTCTTTAACAACGAGTAGTCTTAATGAGAGGGTTTAGAAAGGGTTAATTAATCTACCGATTTATCTAGGGAGGACGACCGCATCACCTTAGTTAAATTAGGGTCTCGTTAATTAAGCACTATCTATTAATTTGTTAGTGGATTAGTGAAGTCGATTGTTAGGATAAAGTATTAGGGTTTTAATTCTTGAGCTTTCATCTTGCAATCTTTTACTTAGGTTATTTCTTGCGCGTCACGGTTATTTTGATTATGTACCTGCTCCATTAGTATACGTATGAATTCCTATCCTGAGCATCGTCATCTTATATTTGAAAACACACGTTTAAGTTCGTAGTTTAATTTTCCTTTTTGCATACATAGAGTAATTTAGTTTAGATTATATTTTCTTTTAAAAAACCCCAAAAACATACACTCATATTAATTACGACGCGTAGATCTTCACGGATCTATTCGCATACTCCCCTTCCCTTGGGTTCGATAATACTTGGTCGCTATACTTGCTTATACTACAGTGAACCCGTACGCTTGCGGGGAAACTACTAGTAGAAAGTTAGTATTTTCGGTTCAAGTCAGCCCTGCATGAAGCCGAGGTGAAATATTCACCCACAGAAAAACTGGCATATGCTCTTGTCATGAGCGTTAGAAAGTTAAGACCGTACTTCTTCGATCATCAGGTTGAAGTACTAACAACTTTCCCGCTCAAATAAATATTGCACCGACCCGACACGGTTGGCCGTCTTTTAAAATGGTCCATAGAGATCAGCCAATTTGGAGTGGCATATGCACCTCGAACAACGATTAAGGGACAAGCATTAGCTGACTTTATAATTGAATTAACTTTTCCCCAAAATCCGACAAGAGGGCTAGATCACCCATGGCATCTCTATGTGGACGGTTCGTCAACAAATCTGGCCTCGGGGGCAGGAATAGTTCTCATCAGCCCCGACCGGAAAGTATTCACTTCGGCAGTCAGATTCGAGTTTATGGCCACCAACAATGAAGCTGAATACAAAGCTCTCATTGCAGGTCTCCACTTATCACTAGCAGTTGGAGTCAGACAACTCCAGATCTTTGGAGGCTCTCAACTTATTGTAAGCCAGGTACGGGGTGAATATGAGGCCAGAGATGAACAAATGATCGAGTATCAACGAATTGTTGCTCACTTGATATCTTTGTTAGACCAAGTATTTATCCAGCAGATACCTCGAACGAGCAACACACAAGCTGATGCCCTAGCAAGATTAGCAACAAGCGAAGGGCCAGCAGATCTAACAGATATCATCATCACTAGGAAAACTCAACCGTCAATGGTGGATTACGAAGTAAATTAAGTGGTTGAACAGAAGGATGACGATGATTGGAGAATTCCTATAGCCAAATACTTGAAAGACGGTGAACTGCCAAGTAATTCTTTTGAAGCTACAAGAATAACAAAACAAGCTGCCAGATATACTCTGGTAGACGAACAACTTTACAAAAGAGGTTTTTCAGTCCCGCTACTCAAGTGTTTGCCTAGGGGGAAAGGACGGGTAATACTCGAAGAAATACATGCCAGAGTATGTGGAAACCACACTGGGGGGCAAGCCTTGGCATACAAAACTATCAGACAAGGCTATTATTGGCCGACTTTACACCAAGACGCAATCAAGAAAGCAAAAATATATCATCAATGTCAAATTTTTACCCCGAATATTCACACCCCAGCTCAAGAGCTCGTATCAGTTTATAGCCCATGGCCATTTGCAAGATGGGGGATGGACATTATTGGTCCCTTCCCAGCAGGAGTTGGAAATGTTTGATTTGCCGTCGTGGCAGTCGATTATTATACAAAATGGGCAGAAGCAAAGACCATGGTGAAAATTACACAACAAAGGATGATCAACTTCATGTGGAAGAACATTGTCTGTCGTTTCCGAGTTCCACGAACCATTATGATAGACAATGGTCCGCAGTTTGATGGGAAAGAGTTGAGAGATTTCTGTACGAAGTGGGGGATCAAAAAACACTATTCTACTCCCTATCATCCCCAATCAAATGGACAAGTTGAAGCTGTGAACAAGATTATCAAACATACGTTGAAAGTACGATTGGCAGAAAGCAAAAGTAGTTGGTCTGAAGAACTCCCGGAAGTCTTGTGGGCATATAGAGTTTCTTCCAGGTCAAGCACCGGAGAAATACCTTTTGCAATGGCTTTCGGAACAGAAGTCGTCATTCCAGTTGAATTGAAAATCAAAACATTGAGAACGGCCAACTTTCAGGAAATGGCGAGCAGCTCTGCTTTATCAGTCGAGCTAGATTTGCTCGAAGAAAATAGAATAACGCCGAACTGAGGAATGCGACGTACAAACAAAGAGCAGAGCATTATTACAATTCCCAAGTCAAGCTAAGAAAGTTTGAAGTTGACGACCTTATTTTGAGCAAGAAGCTCGCTCCACCTCAAGGCATATTTGGCCCGACTTGGGAGGACCCATATAGGGTAACGGACAGGTTACCCAATGGAGCATATGACATAGAAGACTTAGATGGCAACTCGGCCCAATATTCTTAGAATGCAGCTAATTTGAAGAAGTACTTTCAATCGGTGAGTAACTTTGCCTATGAAAGGTGAATATGAGTTGGGCGAGCTACTAAGTCCGTTGGGCGAGCTAAAATGGCAGGTGCACAAGTTGGATCCCAAAACTTGCCTAATTTTTTGAAAAATTCCGCCAAGTGTGGATGGTCGAACAGAATTAGGCGAGCTACTTTGCCTCTTGTATAGTTTTGTTTTCTTTTAAGAGTTTAAGGATGGCTTGGCAAAGTGTATAGTGGTCGAGCAACTTTAACTCTTGAGGTGAATTATGTATTTTGTTAAGTTGATTGTTTGACAATGTTCAAGTCGAACAACTTCAACTTAGTGTATTTTATACTTTGCGTTTTAGGTCGCATTCGACACTTGTAATTTTTTAAAGTCATTTCAGTGTTAAGTTGTTTGTTTAAAGGAGATTCAAGCTCAAGGCACAAGTTGATTATACAACCAAGCCCATCAAAGTTTGTTCGTTTTCAAATGAACATAGCCTAAGACCAAAGCCCATAAATCTCTAAGGAAAAAGTTCTTAAGGAACAAAGCCCAACTACATTAAGATTGTTAAGCATAAATGAAAATGTGAAGAACAATTAATGTAAAAGAAGTAAAACAAATAAAATATGATTTCATTAAAAGTAAGACTTGATCGCCAAAAAATTTACAAAGAACTCCACGCGGGAGCGGACAACAACTACAACAAAAAGGAAGAAAAGTACCAAAGGCTAACTACCCTATCCCACTAAGACTCTTGCCTGGCTGGGGGGGATGTTGTCGTCCTTTGGGTCTTTAAGTGGAGTCCCGGTAAGTGCGGGATCAATAGGGACTTCTTGGGTGAGCTCGACAATGAGCCCCTCAGCATCTGCTCGCTCTTGAAGAGCTTTGTCGCTTTGATCAGCGGGCTGAGTATGCACGACCTCGGCCTCCTCCTCCTCATCCTCAGGAGGATTAGTGGTTATGACCCCGGAGCTTATAAAATCAAGATTAACTCCATATTCGGGCAAATCTCCAATTTGAAGAGTTGTGCCCGGGGCCGGGGGATGGGATTCGACGAATTTACAGAGTTCCTTGCCGATCTCGTCGACCACGGCAGCAGCTTTAAACTCGTGGGTAATGCGGATGCTCTCAGCATAGCCCATCACGAAGCCAATGATCGAGCCCGCTTCCATCTTGGGGATAAGTTCTTCAGGAGTGATGGAGTTGGCGAGCTGGACCTCAAGATCGGCAACTTTAGCAGTTGCTTCAGTCGTGAACTTTTCGGCGACCTCTTTATGCTTCTGGATACGAGCAAGTTCTGCTCGCATCTGCTTGACCTCGGCCATCCGGACTTTGAGCTCCTCAAAAACCTTGACGTGCAAGTCCAGAGCACGTTGCTCGCTGGTCTGGTGGGCCTTAACTTTGTCTTCTAGGTCAACCACCATTTTCTTCGCTTCAGCCTTGGCCTCATCCCGTTTCTTTGCAATACGGCTAACAGTGGCCGTATGCTGGCGGGCATCCTTCTCAAGGTCTTCGACCTGGTCGACCAGCCTCTGAATGGCCGCCAGGGTATTGCCTGCCTCGATTAGACACAAGCAACCATTGTCACGAGGTGCTTGTGTCTTGACCGTCTCATTTAGCTCCATTGTCCAGCCTCGAGCAACGGACTCAGAAGTACGGCGGACAAAGGAGTCTGTGATCTCCCTAAAGTTGGCCGGCACTTTCGAACAAGCAAACCGGTGAACCATGTTTGACCGCCCAGGGTACTACTCGACCGAGTAGCTGTAGAAAAAAGAATAATCATAAAAAATAGATCAAGTACCCCGGGCGAGGATAAACGTACTTGTCAAAGTGACCCTTATCCCATCCTAGATAGGTAGGGTCGGAAGAAGGACCGTGTCCTTCGCGAGCAGCAGCGACCAAAGGCTGCTCAGGGTGACGCTCCATGGAAGGAGTCTGCTGGCTGTCGGGATCGGAAGGGCGGACAACAATAGTCACCTTCTCCTGGCCGGCCTTGACTTTCTTGGCCAGCCTTTCGGAGTCGGAGACGGGAGTGCCGTCTCCTTGGAGAAGTCTCTTCGTCCTTGGAGTTGAGACTTTAGGTGGACTGCTTATGGGAGCAGGCGGCTGAGCTGAGCTTGATCCGCCGGCCTGCCTGGGGTTTTCTTTCCCTCCTTTGGCAGCCAGGGCGATCATCTTCGCCAGTGGGTCAGCTTTCTTTCGTCCCCATTTGGTCGGTATCTCCCAAACGTGTTGATCAAGGATAAAGAACGAAGGGTGAAGAGCAACGGTGATGAGCTGGTCTGCAAAAGGAAAAGAAAACAGTTAGTAAAATTTAACATAAAATATGGACAGATTTGTTCATCATAATCGAAGACTTACCCTCAAGGCCTGGGCCTCGAGATGATGAGGGTGGGTAGTGAAGTGCGCAACCCGGAGAGTGGATTCCAGGAAAAGATGGCCGATGCTACTGTCTTCTCAGCTACGAAGTGCGATCAGACTTACGACGAACAAGAATTGATCGCTGATGCTATCCTTAGCGCTTCGCCACTTCAAATTTTTGGGACCTGAAACAAAGAAAAGAAAATATTAAAATGAATCTTACCACTTCAAAAATATAGAAGGGATAAGACTCACGTTTTAGGTCCCTAAACTCCGCCGGGGTTTCAATCCGCTCAGGACCACCATAAGGGCGAGCAGAAGCACGCAAGTCACCCCATATCCAAAACCAGTCGTGTTTCCAGTCTCGCACCTTCCCTGGAATGTCCTCCACCAACTTCAGGCCTGGTCGTGCCTTGAGATAGTACCAGCCTGCTTCCTCTCCCGTGCAGCCGGTTATCGTCATTAAGTAACAAACTTCTTCAGCAGACAGCTTGTTAGGATATCCCTCTAAGGCGAACAAAACCATCAGTGACATGAGGTTCATCCACCCTACGGGAGTTAGCTGGGTTATCGTCAGGTTTGTCCGCTCCAGAAATCTGCCGACCAAAGGATACAGGGGCAGGGTGACTACGGTACCAAGGGTGGCAAGATTGATCACCATGAGCCCACGAGGTGGGCGATCAGCTCTATCATCTGTCAAAGGTGCGTACATTGGTATGTCGAAGGGAATTTTGTAATCCCTCCGAATCTGAGGCAGCTCCTCCTCGGTAATGGCGGACACAATGCAGCTCGCCGCGTACTCAGTCGCCTTGAGTTTTTGCTTCCCGCGAGCTGGCACTTTGAAACGGTTTGAATACTCCCTCTCGTATTCATTCCAGTCAACCCGGCGAGCAACAACGATCGGGACTTGATGTTCTATTGGGTCAGGCATTGGGAAGTTAATATTTTTTAAATACACCCAGGTTAGCTCGTCGGGTTTAATAGGCTGGAGCACCTCGGCCTCCTCATCTTCGTCTTCGTGAAGGTCAGAACTTGTTTCCTCTACGACCTGGCGAGCAGGATTTGCTCGCTCTTCCCTCTCCCCAGATGGGCGAGCTCCCGAATTCACGGAGCGAGCAACTGAGGCCGCTTCGGGGTCTGATTCCAGGTTCACAAAGATAGGGTTCTCCTCGACGGGTTATTTCTCAGGATTACGGGAATGAAATGAATCGGTCTCGGAGTGTGAGGACATTGAAAGTTAGAAGGTTTTAAGGTTGTGTTGATGGTGGTTTCCGGCGGAGAAGCTAGCGGCGGTTCGAAATCCCCAGCGGCGGAGTTTGGGGTTTTATAACGTTTTTTCACACACGCATTTACAGAATTGAAAAAAAAGAAGAATAGAAAAGAAAACTACCTTGGTACGAGTAAAGAGTCACCGGAGATGGGGTTGCGGTCGCCGAAAATTTGAAATAGGGGGGAGGGAGAAAATTTGCGCTGAGTGATTAGTAGAAATGAGTAAAATTGGAAAAAAAATCCTTAAATAGTGCCTGGAAAAATGGGGTCATGGGCGAGCAAGTCCAAGAGTTGAGGGACTAAAATGCAAATACCACGCGCGTGCAAGCTCAGCCCGACAAAATGGGAGGCGCGTCGCCTCGGGATCGTGTGCGCGTGGACGGTAGCAATTATTCCGCCCACGTCACACCTCAAGCCACTCCCCGGCCTTGGGATTCCAACTGTCACCGGCCCAAGTCAGCTTGGCCAATGCTGTCCGCCAGGGAGAAGTTGTTCGCACAATGATACATCAGCTCGCCTCAGTGTCATCGAACATTTGTCAACCCATGATTTGTTCGCCTTACCTCATCACAACCTAATGATTGGCAAGGGGGCAATTGTTGATAGGCGAGCTAAATTGTCATTTGGGCGATCAGGATTAACACAAAATACCTGCGGATTAAGATGAAATTAAATCAAGATCAAGATTGAGCAAGATATCTGGCGACCATATGCTGTATGTCGAGCAAAGACTAACCCGGCGAACAGAACTAGCTTGAAGACCACGTGGACCCATTTGAGGACCTAGCGAACTCAAGCAACACCCCGCCGAACAGATTCAGCTGCGATGTCAAGACTACAATCTAACAAGACTAAAAACCATCAGAATCAGACTAAAGACTCCTCGAGGACAAGTCCAACAGGACGAGCAGCTCTTGACTGCGATCAAGTCCAGCGTAGAAGGATAGAATTTAGTTTAGATAAGGTCAAACTAGTCAAAGCCCAAGTGTCACATATGCACACTAGGTAGGCCAAAGGTCATGAACACCTCCTGCTAGGCAAATGTCTATAAATACTTAGATTTTTTCAGCTAATAAAGGAAGCACAAATTAATATACGCGTCCAAACTTCGACTACACATCTAAAGCAGCTCGATTGTCTTACATACGAATTAATTACGTAAGCCAATACACGTTTTAATTCAACCCAAATCCAAATTTTCGTATTCACTAATTACGTTAGTGATCAATCACACGTAATTGTTTGGTGATCAATGTTGGTGGCTTATGGATGTTGGGTGTTGATGATCGTTTCTAATCACAAGGAATAGTGGTTGTTCCATTTGCAAAATGGGGGATAGATATCATAGGACCTTTCCCAACGGGAAAGAGGAACGTAAGATTTGCAGTAGTGGCCATAGACTATTACACAAAATGGGCCGAAGCTGAAGCACTAGTAACAATAACACAAGAAAGGATGATCAACTTTATCTAGAAAAATATAGTGTGCCGATTCGGAGTTCCACAAGCAACACTAACGGTTAACGGAAGACAGTTCAAAGGAAAGAAAATAAGGGACTTTTGTGAAAAATTGGGTATCAAGAAATATTTTTCAACACCCTACCATCCTCAATCCAACGGCCAAGTCGAAGCAGTTAACAAGATAATTAAGTATATCCTGAAAATCCGTCTGGTGGATAAGAAAGGCAAATGGTCAGAAGAACTCCCAGAAGTACTTTGGGCATATAGAGTATCGCATAGGACGAGCACCGGAGAAACACCATTTACTATAGCATTCGGTACCGAGGCAGTCATACCCATAGAGCTCAAAGTACCAACTGAAAGAGTGGCTAAATTCGATGAGCAGTTAAACAATAAGGCATTGGCTGCAGAAATGGATCTGATTGACGAAAAAAGAATCTCAGCAGAAATGAAAAATGAAATATACAAGAGAAGAATCGCAAAGTATTACAATTCACAAGTGAAAATCAGAGAATTTAAAGTCGGATATCTGGTGCTTCGGAAAGTTATAGCACCACCACCAGGAGTATTTGGACCGACTTGGGAGGGCCCATTCAGAGTAACCCACAAATGGTACAATGACACATATGATCTTGAAGACATGGGAAGCAACTCGACCCAATACTCCTGGAACGCAGCTTTATTGAAGAAATATTATCAGTAGTCAGGAAACAAGTGTAGAGTTCTTTTTATGTTGATTATGTTGAAATAATATAAGTTATTTAAGATTATTCGTATTTGTAAGTTTAGTAAAAAAAATCAAATTTTCTAAGAAAAATATGTAAGTAGGAATGATCGTCCGTGTTATTACATGATTGAATAATCAAGAAAGCATCAAGGCCCAGTTGTTCACTTAAACAGAAAAGTTGCTCGCCGAAAACTATGAAGTATTACAACACAAGTTCAAAAGGAGGCGAGCAGCAAGGTTCAAGAGTCACAAAAACCCAACTGATCGCCCTCGAAGCACAAGTTGCTCGCCCAAAGCTAAATGGTTTAAAGCACAAACACAACATGTGGCGAGCAACAAGACATCAGAATAGATGTAATGAAGGTCAAGTTCTTAGAGAACCAACAGGACCCATACATGATCAACATACATCAGTTTGCAAAAATTTATAAGTATTTTACTTTCAACAAAGAAAGAAATACTTAAGCAAAAGATAAAGTAAAAGGCGAACAAACAAAGCAAATACAAAAAGAAACAAGGAAAAATATAAGTACAAGTTCATTAAAGGTTCCCAAGAAAACAGAGTACATTGATAAGGAAGGGATTACATCGTTCCTATTACATAATCTAAAAAAGCAAAATGAGCAAAAGGTCTTCAAGTCTGGGGAGCCAAGGGAGTTTCAGCAGAAAGGGGAAGAGGAGCATCTGGGTTGGTCGCCGCAGGGACTTGCTGCTCGTCCGCCGCAGCAGAGGTGCCCGCTCCATCTAAATGGTCTGGAAAGAGAGGACCTAGGGCATCAAAGACTGTGGCATCCCTATCCACTTCCTCAATCCTCTCCTTGGGGGCGACCACCCAGACATCATCTTTGAAGATGTCCAAGTTTACACCCATCTCCCCTAGATCGGCAACGGGGATGTCGAAACCGGCGGCCGGAGGGTTCTCAATGACATAGTCCGCGAAGTCCTTAACAGTGTTGGTCATAACATCAAGACCATTATCTAACACGTACTTACGGACCTCACACAATCCGCATACGCACAGATGTAACTAAGGTTAGTGTTATCGGTTACATCCTGCACGTACGTAGTGTAGGAAATGGCGCACTTTTTCTCCTTCTCCAATTGGTCGACATGAACCTTCAGAGATTCGACCCTCTCCACCAAGCCCACCCGCTTAGTCTCCAAAACCTGCAGTCGATCAGTGGCCACCCCCAAGTCCAACTTTAATTTTTCGGAAGTGTTGGAGGCTACCTTCTCCCGGTCTTCCACGGCCTTCAGGTTCCTCTCCCAGGAGAGCTTGGCCTTTTCAAATTCAGCTTTCAACTTGGCCAGCTCGTCCTCCTTCTTCTTAAGCTGAACATCTCTATCTGTCTCGAGCTGCTCGATCCTCCGGCCTAAGCCCCGGTTCATCCGCTCAAGCTCAATGGCTTGGTCAAGGACCCTTTGAGCGGAGTGTTGGAGTTATACGTGAAAGTATGTTTTTAATTTGTATAACTCATGTATTAAACACTTGTTTATGAGAATAATTCTTTTATCACATTTGCTTTAGATATGATTGAATGTTGAATATTTATTGCAACCAGTTCATTATATATAGTACTTGTTACATTGTATTTAATGTGGTGATACCTGATCACGAAAGATCACTTTAACAGTTTCTTTGTAACTAAACGTACAAATTCACAACCTAGGTGGAATTGAACAATCCGCAGTGAAAGGTCGATGTGTATATATCTCAGATTGGCTTATCTTGACCAAGAGATTGCACTAGCACATTTAGTATGTGTTGAAGAGGACCTACAGCGAGGATAAATTCTTCTGTTCTGAAATGTGAAGAATTAGACCTCAGTGGTTGTTGATTTCTTAATCTTCGTCACTTAAATAGGATTGTATGTGCTTAATGGTTATTGCTTTGATTCATGTTGGTTGAGAATCATTGTGACTTCAAACTTTGTGTTTTGGGCAGTAATATTAATCATACGACGGTTGCTAAGATTTAATACGGAGAAACGCGTGCGAGTACGGCTCGTGTGATTAGTCCCCTTGGTGGGCTCAGAAGTTTTATCGTACCAAATCTTGCAAGTGAAGAATTAGTTTCTTCGGTACGGATAATAATGTTGAGTTGTCTTTACTCCAAGGTGAAATATATTAATTAATTTAGAGATATTCAGAAGCTTAACTGATTAATGGACTTGATAATCTTAAACGCGGGAAATAATAATCGGGAGCCCATATTATCATAATATGGATTAAGATGGATAGTGCAATATTAATTTATTAGTGGTACTAATTAATATTAATGGGCTAAATTATATTGGGGCTCAATATTGAAATTCAGAAGTCCATTAGGAGTTCCAATCTTAATTCTCCTTAAGGCCCCTCAAGTAGCCAATTAAGTAGTCCAATAATGATAAGGTGATTAAAATAAAAAGAAAATATATTGCTGATTTTTCTCTTATTTTTTTCGAAAATATGGTATTTAGGAGAGAAAAGAGTTTGTTGATTTTCTTGGAAAGATATTATGGAAGATAAGCATTCTTGAAATACAAGATTATCTCATATATTCAAGAAGATCCAAATCTTGGATTTTCTCCTTGTTATTTTCGAAAATTGCAAGTCAAATAGGTGAGTGAGATTTTTGTGGAATATTTTATTATGGAGAAAAGAATATATGAGATATATTCAAGATTTCTTAGAGACTAAGAAAAGATTTTCTCCAGGCCCATAAAATACATAAAAATTCGGCCACTACTCTTATAAATAGGGGGTGATTATTTCATCCCCAAGTACATAATTCCATGTGTTGGAAAAATCAAGAGCATATATATTTTTCTTTTTCCTTAGTTATCTAAATTACTTGAAAGCACTTCCCACCGGTGATCAAGTAAGGCGAAAGGGAAATACTTGAGAAGGTCTTTGGGTTGATAAAGCGCGTTCGTGATTGTCCCGTATTATTCAAAGGCCAATTCTACGAGAGGTACGTAAATCACATAACTTCTTAGTTTATTCCGCCATAGATTTTATGTGAATTAATTCAACATGCATGATGATAAAATTGTTGTTGGAATTATTATTTTAATTAATTAGGATTAATTCATGCTAGTAATAATTGTATTTAAATTTCATCCCGAATAGTTCCCGGGCACCCCGATTTTCCCAACACGGAGATGGCTTGGTGACTGGCATTGTAACTCAAGAGACGAGCGTTGTCGCTCAAGCTCTGGCTCTGAAGAATCTCCTCGCTCAATTTCGTCCAAGAGCGAGGAACGAGCTCCGTTGCTCGTCGCACGTGGGAGTCCTTTATCTCCTGGTAGGCCGGAGCGAACGTGACGCAGCTGAGTTGGTGGAGTGCCTTAGCTCGCCCAGGATATTCCTTATTCCTATACCTAAAAAAAAAAGTCAAAGTTAGATACAAATGGGAGGAGGCGAACACCTGGGCAACAGGGAAGACACTTACTCCCTCAGCTTAACAGGGTCATAACCCAAATAGGAGCTATCTGGCGAAGAACTCCTTCCTCGCGCGCCAGCCATGGCACCAACAACCTGTTGCTCGCTCACCTCCTCCACAGAAGAGGAGCGAGCAACAGTCTTACTCGCTTGGCCCTGACCCTGGCCCCTTGCCCGCTTAGACCGGTCATCTTCCGTCCTTGGGGTGGTCTTCTTAGTAAGCCTCTTCTTTCCCCGGGTGTCTCTGGGAGGCGAGGAGCGAGGAGTAGGGGTAGGGGCTAAGGGAGCTTCTTCTTCTTCATTGGCCTCCGCCCTCAACTTAATAAGAGAAGTACAAGGGTCAGACTTTTTCTTCTTCGATGGTTGAGCAGCGGCCATTTGTTTAACCCGGCGAGCAAGCAAGTGATAGCACTCAGGAATCTCAGGGACAGCTACGGTCACCCTTTGGGTTGAAAATAAAGAAGACAATTAAGTTAAGAGCAACAAGGCGACCAGTAGGTCGGAGGCGACCAGGCGACCAACAAATTATGAAAAATAAGTAAAAAGTTCAAGTTACCCTCAGGAATATTGGCTTGAGCTTCCAAATGGTGAGCACTGGTGGTCACAAGAGCAAGCTTCTGGCAATGGGGCTTGGAAAGATGTCCGATGCTACGATCTTTTTTGTCCCGAAGCGAGATCAAAGCAAGGACGTATATAAACTCTCACTCAAATCAGGATGTCCCCACTTTAGAATACGCGGACCTGCAAAACAGAAGAAAAAGATTAAAATTAGTTTCACCCTGGACGTGACAAGCCAAAAGGTGAAACCTACGTCAAATTTCTCCAAAACGTGTAGGAGAGCTAATACGCCCAAGTCCACCCGAAAAATTAGAGGACGCTCGCCAGTCGCCACCGATAAAGAAAAATTGCTTGTGCCAGCTCTTCACTTTGTTTGGCACCCCTTCGATCAGTTTCACGCCGCTACGAGCCTTGATATAATACCATCCTAGCCCCTCCTCATTGACAGCCGAAGAAATAGTCATTGCGTAATGAATTTCAATGGTGCTTATTTTATTCTTGTAACCTTCTAGCCTGAAGAGGGTTATGAAAGCCAACAGGGGACTCCACCCGTTCAGGGCAATCTGGGTTATAGCCAGGTTAGTATCCTCGAGAAACCGGCCAATTATGAGATGAAGAGGCAATGGGAACCCAGTATTAAGGACGTCCAAGTTAATAGCGGTACAGCCAGGGGGCGGGTTATCAGTTGTCTCCCCTTTCTGCGGAGCATATAGGTGAATATCGTACGGAATACGGTAGGAGGAACGAATCCGGACCAGATCATCTTCCATAACTACGCTCGTCATCCTGCTCGTCGTATAGGGGGATTCTTGAGCTTCAATTATAGTCCTTGGAGGAGTTGAGAAGGTATTGTGGTATTGGTTGGCATA
Source organism: Ballota nigra (assembly GCA_947034835.1). Classification (NCBI taxonomy): domain Eukaryota; kingdom Viridiplantae; phylum Streptophyta; class Magnoliopsida; order Lamiales; family Lamiaceae; genus Ballota; species Ballota nigra. The sequence continues at coordinate 69,823,525 of OX344724.1, forward strand.
GTCGATCCACTCCTGCCTCCGAACAACAGCCTCAGGTATCAAAGACTCAGGAGTAGGCTTGGAAATGGGAAAGTTGATTTCTCGGAGAAATCCCCATGTCACACCAAGGGAGAAGGGATCTTACTGATCGCCTCCTGATTGAGCCACCTGCTCGCTCGGGCTCGGCTACTCGCTGCTCGCTCCCACTATTACAGGGATACTCATTTCCTCGATTTCAGCAGCAACCTCAGCGGAGTCCTCACCCAAGTCAGAGGAAGTGCTTTTTCTCGGCAAGGAGCGAGCAACGGGTGGATTGACGTCCTGTTAGCCTGAGCTATCTACGGTATAAAAGTCATCCACGGAGCGAACAACAGAGCTCGCCTCCGAGCCTGTGTCTTTCTCAACAAGCAAAGTCTGTGGGTTTTGAGCAATCGCTTGGCGAAGTGAGCGGCGAGGAGCAAGGGGCGATTGTTCAGCTTCTATAGGTCGTTTCTCAGGATTCCGGCCAAGAACTTCAAGAGAAAGCGTATTACTCGAAGAGGGGGATGCCATTGTGGATATTTAATCGTTTTTAGAAGGGAAAATGGTTGCACGACGGTGCCAATGGCGTCGCGATGGCAGAAAAGAGGTGGCGACGGCAGCGGTGCAGCGGCGGCGGCACGGTGGCGGTATATGAAAGTGATAATAGTTGCGAAAAAGAAGAAAATTTGAAGAACAAAATGTACAAAATTGAAGAATGCAAAATAAAGAAACGATGGATTCACCTTCAATTTGGATGAAATCGACTGGAATGTGAGAGAATTTGGAAAAGAAAAGGCTTCAAATGTTCGTCTATGGGGGATTTCGTTTACGATCGTTGAAAAAGGAAATAAGGAAATGAAATCGGGTATTTATAAGGAAAAAATTGGGGTCAAATTGTAAATTTCTGAAAAGTTAAAGCCTCTATTAGTAAATTAGACGGTGGTGACATCACCAGCCGCCCACGTCGCCTCGTATCCCGCGTATTGGGAAGCGAACCGTCGACAGACCAAAAGTCACCCTCTGCTGGTCGCCCAAATTTTCCCGTTCAAAAGTTTTGAAACCCTGTTGCTCGCCTCCTACCCTAAAGGTTCAACCTAACTCTTAGATTGACGTAAAAGGATAAATTCTATCCTAATACGTCAAACTAGAGGGCATTGTTGATAGACGAGCAGCCGAACAACGAGATTAAGATAAATAAATACTAAAATAATAAAAATTAAGGTCATCAAGGAGCAAAAATTAAAAAAGGACGAGCAGTAGGGAAAAGGTCCGAGGTGGCAAGCAGCTGGGTGATGGTCCAAGTTAATGTGGACGAACAACAGGTCGAGCGAGCAGCTGGTCATCAATACACAAAAAGAGAGGCAAGCAGCATGTCCAAGAAGAGTAAAAAAAGAACCAAAAGAGGCGAGCAGGCGAGCAGAAGGGCATCTCGGAAGATCATCAGAAATCCCACTAATTAGGCATTACATTAGGAACAAACAAGTGTTTTAACACTTGTCATTACAAAAGATGTAATAGCTTAAGGATATAACAAGTGTCTTAACACTTGTCAAGTTGTAAATGAAAGTGATTAAAGAGGTGACACCTCATGCTTGCTTGTACTCTATATATACCCCTTCATGGGCTAATAAAAAGAGGTTCATTAATTCAAAAACAAGACCAAACTCTTGCAAATTTACTCCTCAATTTCTCCTTACAATAATTTAGCTTTAATCTTTGATTTATCCTTTGTTTGATGGTCTTCCAAGCTTAAAACAGCCACTAATCACATAATCCGAATCAAGATCATCAACAATACCGAATAATATTAATTTATAATAAAGCAAAAATAATATGCTACTGAAAACTCATTGTTTTATAAAATGTAGAACAATAATTACAATAGAACACAATCTAAAACCATTGTTTCTAATCATAAACCCACAAGTTTTTTTTTTCCAGTTTTTTTTTACAAAATTACTTCAAACGAGGAAAAGCTAATTTGGTTCCCTTTTCTTTCTGAATCTCACAGATCCACCTAAGATCCATCAAAAATTCATTTTAGAAAACTTATTAAGATAGAATTACTTGATTAATCATTGAAAACGATGGTAAGAATATTGGGGTGCCGTCTCCACTGCGGTGAGAATGAAGGAAGGGAGAGTTGGGACGCCGCCTCCACAGTGTCGAGAATAAAGGAAGGGAGAGTTGGGATGTCGCCTCCGCTATATCGAGAATGAAGGAAGAGAGAGTCGGACCCTTGCCACCACCACGTCGAAAAATAAAGGAAGAAAGTGTTGGGCGCTGCCTACGCTGCGTCAGAAAATGAAGGAAGAGAGAGAGAGAGGGTTTGGAAATTTGGAATAGAGACTGTCAGATTATGCGGGAAGGATAGAGACTGGAGATAAATCTAGGGCATCATTTTTAATTATTAGTCTGGGCTTCAAATAGTAAGTGGGCTTGGATGCCTTTTCATTTAATGGGATATACATATAAAATGAAGGTCCAGGCTAAATACCCCTCCAACTAATGGAGATAAACCTACATCAATATTTTAATATTTTATTAAAATTATAAAATTATATATATAACCTTAATATTTAAATAAAAAAAGAAATCTAAGACTACATCCACCCTCCATCTCATTCTTACGCAGAAGACGTTCAACCATATACGTGTGAAGGAAAAAAAATTGATCTTATTTCCATCATAATACGATCAGCCGATACAACAACGATTAATTCATATTTTTGAACTAGATTCTGGTGAAAATGTGATCACTTCAACTCTCCTATATATGTTTTTTTTTTGTCCCTTATTCCATAGGTTTTCTCTTTAATGTATAAATTTTAGTTTAAAATGTTGAATAATATTGTTAGTTGTTTATATTGTGTGTATTTGTGTACGAAATATTAATATTTTAGGCATTGAACTAAGTTGAAAGTTGAATGATTGTCATTTGCGCATTTTTTCTTTTCAAATTTCCGCCAAGCCAGTTTTCGGACCTGATTAATCTAAAGTTTTACATATTTTCGAACACCAATTGCCAAAATTTTGAATGATTTACGAGTTTCCGAAATCTGGTTAATTTTTTGGAAATATTTTGCCGAAACATTGTGTTAATTTTGGGAACAGTTTACCGAATGGCGAATACTACTTATCATAATTTTTTTCTTTTATTAATAAGGGTATAAATGGTAATATAAGAGTTGTGTATCTACTTATATCATTTAAAATGAGCAGGTGAATGTAGACGGAGGTGTATCTCCGTTAGTTGGAGGGTATTTAGCCTGGGCCTAAAATGAAATAAAATATTTATAATAGTTCGGTACTCGGTATAATACCGAAAATCTTAAATTTATATATTGTTACCGTACCAAAAAATATCGGTATGGTACCATACCGAAAAATATCGGTACGGTATCATACCGTATCGAAATTTCAGTATACCGAAAATTTCGATAAATTTGGTATCTTTTTGATACGGTAAGCTCGGTATACCGAAATTTTGGTATTTTTTTCCACCCCTACGCAAAACAATGTGAAATACGGGAATTTTGAAATTTAATTTAAGAATATATATATATATATATATATATATATATATATATATATATATATATATATATATATATATATATATATATAATCAAATAATATGAGCAAAACAAAGGCATAACGATATCATATGAGCACGACACACATACACATGATTTTTTTTTAAATCCCCTTCTATTTTCTTGATATTTGACAACTTAAATTAATAGTTTTAAAATATTTGATTTTAATTTTAAAAAGGTATATATTTTTTTATAGGTGCAGTTTCAATCTTCACATGGCATATGAGTTTTGTGCTTTGAAAAGCAATGGAACTGTTGTAAATCTAGCAGATTTATTATTCCAAATCTAGGAGATTTGATGTGGACATTACTAATGGACCAATAACCCAATGGACTTCATATATTAGACTAGGGTTTTATTCTTATAAATATATCATTGTACTCAGAATTGTATACACTCATACACAAGAACATTAGTGAAACTCCTGGCTAGGCTCGCCCCCAGACGTAGTCGTTCTCGATGAACTGGGTGAATAAATCTCGTCTTTTATTTTACGCACTTAATTACAACACGTTATCAGCACAAGTCTCTGCCCGAAGCTAATCGATTGGAAAAAAAATTGCTCGCTGTAACCCGCATCGCTGTCGTGACCGGAGCAAGCCGAGTTGTATTCTGGCATAGCAAGCTTATACGTGAACCCTGCTTGGTTTGCTTAATATATTAGTCTCAATGCTATTGTGTTTGCTTAATATATTATGAATTGGAACTTACGCCAAAGCAACATAGGCAAAAGGTAATTGCCTTACTCTTTTCGCTATATATTATTTTTGGCTAATCCCTTCCTGTGAGATTTTTTTTTTGCGATCGATATTTGTTTGGTTGTTCTACTCACACGAGACTCTGCCCGAGACTAAACGGTACGCTCTAAAATTAATTTTCTACAAATCATATGAATTAATTCCCGTACCGAATTCTTTGATCCATGAATCACATGTTTTATGTGCACTAGAATTATAGATTCGATTTTATTTCATATATGCAATTTAATGGATCAATTTAGTTTTTGAATTAAATTAAAGAAAAAATATAAATAAAGGGGTTTTATACGATCGGCCACCGCCCGCCGCACGCCAGCAGCCGCCTCCACACGCCACCGTGCGCGACGTTGAGGCGGAGTGTCACCTTCGCGCGGCCCGCGATGCAACCGCGGGGATTGCTAGAAAAATCGGCCCCAATCGCGCCTGCAGGACGCGATTGGGGGTGGGAGTCGCGCCCTGACTTGAAGCGAACTACACTAGCTTTTACTAGTAGCTACCCCGCAAGAGTACGGGTTCACTATAGTATTGGTAAGTATAACGACCAAGTATATCGTACCCAAGGGATGGTGTATATGCGAATATATCCCTGAAGATCTACGCGTCGTAGTTAATATGAGTGTGTTGTTTTTGGATTTTTGGAAAGATTAATTAAGCTAACTAAATTACTCTACTAATGCAAAAGGAGAATTAAACTAAGTATCTAAGGTGTATATGCAAGTATGAGATGGTGATGCTCAGGATAGGAATCCCTACGTATACTAACGGAGCAGGTACATAATCAAAGTAATCGTGACAAACAAGAATTAACCTAAGTAAAAGATCGTAGAATGAAAGCTCAAGATTTCTCACCCTAATACTTTATCCTAGCAATCGACTTCACTAATCCACTAACAAGTTAATGAATTGTGCTTAATTAATGAGACCCTAATTTAACTAAGGTGATGCGGTCGTCCTCCTTCGCTAAACCGGTAAATGAATTAACCTTTCCTAAACCCTCTCGTTAAGACTACTAATTGTTATCGAGTGATGCGGTCGTCCTCTCTCTAACACTTTCGTACGAAATTCAAAGGTAAAGTTCAGATTAATTATAAGAATTCATTAATTAAGAGAATTAAAACTAACGTCACAAGTTACTCTAATTACGTACCCACATCCTACTTCTACGAGTTCATCCTAACCCAAGCATGCAAGGGTTTTAGCCGGACATGGTTATAACAAAAATAAAAGCAATAGAAGAAACAACGAACAAAAACATAATGAATTGAACGAAGAAAATAATAAACATAAACTAGGGTTTGAAAGAAAGAAATTCTAAAAACTGAAATTAAATTAATTAAACGAAGTTTAAAACGTTTAAAGTAATCAAGCTAATGAAAAGAAACTAAGAAACGAAAAGAAAACTAAGAATTCGTATAAAAAACCTCAACAACGTAAAAGTAAAGCTTGCTCGTTCTTCTCTTCCTTCCTCTCTCTAAAAATTAAGTCTAAAAGTGATTTCTAAAGTTGGGGATCCTTCAAAACGTGTTTGGAAGAGGTATATATAGGCACCGGGTCGAAACGGGAGTTAATGGGCCGAAAATACGCATCCGGAGGCGAAAATACGTGCGCGCTCGAGCAAAACGCTCGAGCGGTGGCGCTCGAGTGATTCGCTCGAGCGCCAAAACTGTTCTGTAAGTTTTTGGCCGCTCGAGTGATTCTCTCGAGCGCCGGCGCTCGAGCAAATCGCTCGAGCGCTGGCTGCTGTGCACTCGTTCGTAAAATCTTCATATCTCCTCAACCGGGAGTCCGTTTTGGCCGATTCAAAGTCCTACGAACTCCTCTTTTCGCCCTCTATCCATCTATGAAAACCAAAGAGACAAATTAATAATTTTATAAAAATGATACTCATTTGACTCCAAGCACTCATCGAAAACACTCAAAACATGAGTAAATCGGGCACCAAAACATAACAATTTCACGCCTAATCAACCCCCCCAAACTTACCATGTTGCTTGTCCTCAAGCAACGAAATAATAAGTCAAGTGAAATTGTTAGGAATGAATCAAGAATCAAATCATGCAAGTAATTGAACTCGAGCTTCAAAGATCAATCACCCGTATACTCACTCACTTTCTTTTATCGTACTTATGCAACAATAACAAGAAACACCAAGATCAAGCATGGATGTGCACTCAACGGTGTGTTTCACTCCCTCACAAGTGTATAACAGTGTTTAAGGGACTCACTCAATCAATCAATCACACATATTGGCAGCCATAAGCTTGTAAGCACTCTCACCTCCGACCATACTCTAGAAATCAATGCCGAATCAAAAATGACTTTTCTCAAGGTTGTAATGTAGGCTCTTTGGACAGGTGGAATAACAATATGGGTAAAGTGACTCAAGTGAATGGAGAATAGAAATTCAAAACTTCGGTACTTCGAGATTAAGAACGAACTACTTCAAACGTATTCAATCAATACACTTTCGCTTTCAATTCTCTCAACACTTCAATTTTTTCTAACTCTTTTCACTTTTTATTTTTTTTTTCAATCACTTCATTTTTTTTTTCGCACAAACACATGAGCTCATTTTTTCTTTTGCTCATTCTCAAATTTTTTGTTCTTTCCCATAACTCAAATCTCATCACTCCTTCTTCTCATATTCACTCAACAAAAAACCTTTTCCTTTTTCAACTCAATTCACTCCCTTCATATTCACACTTTCCTATTCTCCACTCAAATTGGGACAAAAAGGCTTAGGAATTGGAATAGTGTTCATATGTGCTAGCAAATAAAATAGGCTTTAGGCTCAACGGGGCTAACAAGGGATCAATGTCATTGGTAAGGAAAATTTTGGCTAAGTGACTTATTCAAATCAAAAATGGCCTAAGATCCTATTCGGCATATCAAACTAGACACAATCTAGAAGCAAGAGCACATGCAAGTTCTAGCATCCTCTAAGGTGATGATCCACTCACAAACGAAGAGATTAAATCATGCATTTAAATCTCGTAAGGCTCAACTCTCACGGCTTTCACATCCAAGCTAGTCCTAGTGTATTCTCACTCTCATCACACAAGCACTCAAAAGAAAACTCATAAGCATACAAGTTCTTTCTCAACTCAGCTCAAACTCAAACACTCACACAAGAAAACTCCTAACTCAGCCTCACAATTCACCCTACTCATCAAATCATACTCAAAGATAGCAATCAACAAGCATAAGATGATTGATAGGCATAAAATATTGAGTAACAAAACAAATTAATAATAGCCCAAGGAGCATCTCAAGGCACCAAATAACTAACTCAACTCAAAGATAAGGGGTGCTCCGGTGCAATGTAATAATAAAACAAATAAAAAACTCCACCCCCCCAAACTTCGACCTTGCTAGAGGTCTAAGTTTGGGGTTGTGGGTTACCTCAACCGAACAATTCAGTTTCTCTCAATAGCTTTGCACACTCCCTTGTCTCAAGTTGGTTCCTTCAATCTAAATAACTCCATGATACCTTTACTCCTTTAGAGACAAGCCTACAAAATAAAACTCTCGAGTACGAGGTTAAACATACGACTCAAAATATTCCCTAATAATATAAAAAGACACTAAAAATAAATGAAAGCAAATAAAAATGGGTTGCCTCCCATTCAGCGCTATTTTTAAGGTCCTCATGCCGGACCAAGCTCAAAGGAGCTTATGGGACATCATACTCAAATTTACCTCCCTCACTCTCATAAGAGTGGTGTCTGAACTTCTTTCCTTGATGCCCCTTCATCATGAGCCCCTTTGCTCTCTTCTCATCCCCAAGTGTTATGGGTCTCAACTCCTTCTTCCCTCTATCTGGAGGAGTCTTACTAAACAATTTCTTGAGTTTGGACTTTTTCTTCTTAACTCCTCATTTCCCTTCTAACTGGACCACGTCCACTTTCTTCACCTCTTCATCCTTCAACTTCTTCACTTTATCCCTATCAACATAATCAAGAACATAATGCTCATGGGTTAAATTATCAAGTGAAGAATTATAAAATTCATGAATATGAGAAGAGTTAGGGATATGAGGTGTGTCTTCAACACTAGGATCAATTGCATCCATGCAATACAAGCTCTCATCCTCCTTCGGGTGCTTCATGGCTTCATATAGGGAGATCTTCACTTCTTGATCATCAACCTTCAATGTGATCTTCCCATTTGCCACATCTAGCATCATCCCCGCCGTAGCTAAGAACGGTCTTCCCAAGATTAGGGGCACGTGCTCATCTTCCTCCATCTCTAGCACTACAAAGTCGGCTGGAAAGATGTGACCTCCAACTCTCACTAGGACGTCTTCAACCACACCTTGAGGTCGAGTAATAGACCGGTCGGCTAGTTGAAGCGTCATCATTGTGGGTTGAAGTTCAACACCTTCCAACTTCTTGAAAAGCGACAAAGGCATCAAATTAATGCTCGCCCCGAGGTCGCACAACGCTCCCTTCTTGATCCCGTTCCCAATGTCACATAGGATCGTGAAGCTTCCGGGATCCTTCAGCTTCGGTGGAAGCGCCTTGTGCACTAATGCACTCACCTCGTGGTTCAGCTGCACCAACTTCGGCTCATCCACTCTTCGTCTTTTCGCGATCAAGTCCTTCAAAAACTTCGCATAGTGCGGCATCTGTTCCAAAGCATCATAAAAGGGAATATTAATATGCAGTTGTTTAAAAACATCAAGAAATTTAGCAAATTTTTCATCAAGCTTCTTTTTCATGAAGCGCTGTGGATATGGGACGGGTATCACAGATTTGGGTACCCCCCATTCATCTCTTTCTGTTTCTTTCACTTTCTCCCTTGCTTCCTTTGCCTTTTTCCACTTTGGAATTCTCTCTATCTCCTCAATCTCCTCATCAGGCACTTTGCTCTTCTGGGTCTCATCCACATCTTGACTCTTATCATCACTTTTCATCTTAACTCCTTCCTTCTCAACCTCAACTCCATCACTTTGAGACTCTATCCCTTCTGTCTCATCTTTCTCCTTGAGCGTCTCAGAATCAGCAGGCATCTCGGGACCATCATATTTGGTCCCACTTCTCAACTCAATAGCCTTGCAATGTTCCTTTGGGTTATCCTCGGGCATTGATGGGTACTTGCCAGGCTCTCTTGGCTGAGACTTTGCGATCTGGCTGATTTGGTACTCAATGGAATTGAATCTTCTGTTGTTCTCTTGCTGAGCTCGATTCCACTCGATGTCTCTCTTCTGGAGTTCTTGATCTCGTTGATCGCCTTTCTTATGCAGCTCCTTCACATCGTACTCCAAAGAGGACAATCGCTTGCTACCTTCCTCCACTTTCTGAAGGATCGCTCTCAACATCTCTTCGGTTGATGCACCGCCTTCTCCACCAGGAGGTTTAGAACCTGGATCAACACCTGCAGGCACAGTAATTCCAGCTTTTGGGTTAGCATAAGAGAAATTCTCATTTTTCCTCCAAGTGTTTTGAGGAGGCTGCTGGCCTCCTTGATACCCTTGTGTGTTCCTCCATTGGTTTTGAGGCGGCTGTGGGCCTGGAGGTACAAATGGTTGACCATAAGAAGGTCTTCCATACTGGTTTCCACCTTGTGGATACCCCCCTTGTGGGTAATTAGGCCTTCCCATATAGTTGGCCTCTTCTTGCAGACTCGTGGGGAGTTCCACTTTCTCGCTTGCTGCTCCATTTCCTCCAACCAAGTTCTGCCCCATCTCAAGGTTGCTGATCTTCTCCATCATAGCCATCAACAGCTTCCTCGTACCCTCATTCTCCTCCAACTTGCATACCCTCTGAAATTCTGGATCCTCGTTCCATGCACCAGCATTCGTGACAATATTGTCCACGATCTCTCTACACCTCGTTACTCCCTGGTTCAGAAAAGCTCCACTTGCACATGCATCTAGGTGGGCTTGGCCAGCCTTGCTGGCTCCACTGTAGAAGAACGCCATTATATCTCCCTCATTGTACCCGTGCTGCGGGCACTCGATCAACATGTTCGAGTATCTCTCCCACGCCTGGCGTAAATCCTCTCCAGATTTCTGGCGAAAGGAAGAGATCTCAATTCTCGCTTTAATCGTTCTCGATGGAGGGTAGAATCGCTCGAGGAACAGACGCTCGAGCTCGGCCCATGTGTTAACACCTCCCCGTGGGAGCGTGTTATCATACCATTCTTTGGCTATTCCCGTAAGAGAGAATGGGAACAACCTGAGCCTCTTGGCATCTTCAGACATGCCATTGTAATTGAAAGTAGATGCAATCATGAGGAAACTCCTCAAGTGAGTGTGAGGGTTCTCCTTCCCAACCTCCCCCTTGAATTGATTCTCAGTAAGCAGCTTGAGAATTCCTGGGGAGATTGAAAAGTTATTGGCCTCAACTGGAGGTAAGGCCACTCCATCGTAGTACCTCTGCGGTTGTGCCGCGAACCTGCCCCGAATTGCCATATTCTGATCTGCGTTCTGGGGCGCAGGCTGAGGAGCGACAGGTGGTGCTTGTATGTTTTGAACTGGAGGTTGTTGGTACACAGGTGGTTGGTTATAAACAGGAGGTGGAGGATACGGGTATGGTGGGTAAGGATAAGGTGGGTATGGGTAATGTTGGTATACTGGGTTGTTGAAAGGGTTATTTGGGTTTTGTGGGTAAGCAGGGTTTTGGTTATGAGGATTATGGACAAGGTTCTGAGCTGGGTTCCCTACGTTTTGTGTACCCGGGTTTAGGCTCTGGCTATCCCCCAATGGAATTTGATTCTGGCTACCACTAACTCCAGTGCCTTCAACTCGGTCTACTGCCTGATTGAAATCGTTGGCAGCATCGTCCAACTCATTACTTATATCCATTGGTTCCTTTCCTAAGTCGGCAGCGTTCATCCTTCTCAAGAAGGCTCGGTTCCTTCTGGCTATTGTCTCAGGATCTGCAGGTAATCTTTCTTCGCTCGTATTGCCTTGTGAGCGTGTTTTCATAAACCTGACACACTAGCAGAAGGGTCAAAACGCAACTGCCGATTGAATGCAGATAAAAATAAAAACAGAAAATAAATCACCCACTACTAACTACTAAGCTCTCTACAAGTCCTATTCAAAAAGCATAAAACGCCATCCCCGGCAACGGCGCCATTGACTTTTAGCGAACTACACTCTCTTCTACTAGTAGCTACCCCGCAAGCGAACGGGTTCACTATAGTATTGGTAAGTATAACGACCAAGTATATCGTACCCAAGGGACAGTGTATATGCGAATAGATCCCTGAAGATCTACGCGTCGTAGTTAATATGAGTGTTTTGTTTTTGGATTTTTTTAAGAAAGATTAATTAAACTAAAATAAACTAACTAAACTAAAATACTAAAGTAGACGAATTAACTAAGGGTTGGATTCAAATAAGAGATGGTGATGCTTAGGATAGGAATCCCTACGTATACTAACGGAGCAGGTACATAATCAAAATAACTGTGACAAACGAGAATTAACCTAAGTCTAAGAATGCAAGGTGAAAGCTCAAGATTCTAAACCCTAATACTTTACCCTAACACTCGACTTCACTAATCCTCAAACTCACATACTTACACGAAGGAATTTTCAACTCACTTTCACAACTCAACTCTCCTCACTAAGTCATACTCAAGAATCACTAATAAGCAGTCTAGAAGAGTTAATAAGCATGAAATCATCAATCAAAGCAAGTCGAAACAAGTCCCTTAACAGTTAAAAGACTTCCAATACAATTTCACGCCTAATCACGCCCTAGGGACGCGATCACCCACGGCAGTTGCGCCTGCAGGACGCGACTGGCCGCTATTTTTCCCCTCCTCGCGTTTTGGCTCCCGCCGTCTCCCGCGTGCACCGCGCACACCTCCCGTGCATTCATAGTCGCACGCGGCGACCCCCCCCCCCCCCCCCGGAATTTTGTGAACCCACTTTTGGGCTCATTTTTTGGTGTCACAAAATACTAATTAATTTTAATTTAAAATCCTAAAAAAAATTCGTTAAATTTCGTTAATATACATGAAATCTTTAGAATATTAAATTTACGTGTTTATTAAGTCTGGAATTTTCTTTGAAATTATTTTCATGGATTAGTTCTCAAGAAATTATATATGAATTTAGTTTCATATGCATGTATTTACGATTTAATTATCCTACATGCATGATTACCCCCGCACATAGTTTATTATTTATAGTCCGCATCTTATGCCCGGGTAGGCGGCATCCGGTACTTGTCGGACCGTAATTTATGTTTTGGGTAGACAGCGCCCAATTCTTTCTCCTATGTGCTCTAGAATAATCAAATAAATCTTTATTTCTCCGTTGTCAATAAATTGGTCACAACTCTTACCATATCACTTTAAAAATTGTAGTAACGTCTGATATTACCATGAAAGAATTCGCTACCTGACATGGGCGCTAGATGTAGAGATCCATCTAGCCTTAAATGAGTTGAGCGAAACAATTATCGAAGGTTCGAAATCCACTAACGCCCAGAAGGTGAAAGCGTTGATTTTCTCACGAATCACCTGAGTGAAGAATTCATTTTTCAGATCCTCATTCAGGGACCCCGGAATGTTGTGGAAGTCCCTGAAGGACTGTTTCCAACAACAAAACGATATACTCTTCCCTCCAGTACAATACGATTGGTTGAGACTCCGTCACCAAGACCTTAAGTCTATAACGGAGTACAACTCTACTTTGCAACGTATTGTAACCCTATTGATGTAGAACACTCTGTCAATATTCCACGCTAGCAACCTTATACTCCAGCAGCAGTATATGGACAATTATATGATTGGTTGCAAACGTGGAAGGTGGAGAGAGAGTAAGATGATCTGGGCTAAAGGCCGAGGTCGTAGTACATCCGGTGGTCACAGAACCTCGAATTTTGCTCTTCAAAAATCTGGCAATCAAGATAAGGTTGAGCATTCCTGCTACAGATGCAGATGCAAAGACCATTGGTCTCGCACGTGTCGCACTCCATAGCACTTGATTGAGGCTTATCAAAAACAGCAAAAGGACGACAAGGGGTAGGCCCCTAGAGTCGAATCTTACCATGCCAGCCTGCCTGTAGCAGACTTTGACCAAGACAACGTCGATCCTCTGGGCATCGAGCTCAAGGACTTGAAAATGATGAGTGATTTGCGTATTTGATTATTTTAGTACTTTATATTTTGGACAAAATAATTTATGTTTTTGGATCCTTTCTTTCGGATAATTTATTTTATGGACGATATTATGTTTTAGCTTTGATGTGTTTACCTTAACACTGTCCATTAAATTTACTTGGATATTGCTATTATTATACATGGCTTGTAAACATATCAGCTATTAGATTTGGGTTATTTCCTCTGGCATGATGGATTGAGATTGTGATTTATGTTTGGTAGATAACACCACCACTCATACAACCTTAAGAGATATGAAGTATTTTCATAACTTGGTAGAACGTAGGGGGAGTATAACTACAATAACAATGATAATATGTTGATAGTGGGCTCCGGAAGAGTTTCCATTGTCCTCCCCGTGGGTACCGAACTCATAATCAATAATGCTTTATTGTTTCCACAATCTAAGAGTACCCTGCTCAGTTTTAAAGATATAAGAAATAATAGTTATCACATTGAAACTGAAACTGAGAACAATAACGAATACCTTTTAATGACTATTACTCGAGGTAACCGTAAACAAGTTATAGAAAAACTTCCTTCCTTCTCCTCCGGATTGTACTATTCCTACATCCGGCCATCCAATCTCCATCTAGCCATGAGTATGAAATTTCATGACCCGAACTTCTTTAAATTATGGCATAAGCGGTTAAATCATCCAGGATAATCTATGATACGTAGGATTCTATCTAATTCAATTAGTCATAATATTTCGAACAATAGAATCATTCCCGTTGATGAATTTATTTGTGATGCATGTTCTAAGGGTAAGTTAATAGTGCACCCGTCGCACACTAAAGTTGGACTAGAGTCTCCGGTTTTCCTTAAAACGAATTCAAGGAGATATTTGCGGACCGATTCACCCAGCATCAGGACCATTTCGGTATTTTATGGTCCTTATTGATGCCTCCACTAGGTGGACATATGCTTGTTAGTTGTCTACCCGCAATCAAGCTCTTGCAGAGCTCATTGCGAAAACAATCGAGCTTAGAGCTCAATTCCCGGATTATCCAATTAAATTAATTCGTATGGATAATGCTGCTGAGTTCAGCTCAAAGGCCTTTACAGATTACTGTATGGCCCGGGGAATTAAAGTGGATCATTCGGTCCCCTACGTCCATACCCAAAATGGTCTTGCTGAGGCGCTAATGAAACGTATCAAACTTATCGCGAGACCATTGCTTATGAACCCTAAACTACCTACTTCATGCTGGGGGTATGCAGTCCTACATGCATCGCACGTGATACAAATCCGTCCAACTGCATATAATGATAATTCCCCCTACAGCTAGTTCGTGTGAAAGAACCTAACATTTTCCATCTGCGTATTTTCCGATGTGCGGTATATGTTCCGATAATATTATCGAAGCAAACCTCTTTGGGCCCACAAAGGAAACTCGGTATTTACGTCGGATTTGACTCTCCATCCATCGTGAAATACCTCGAGCCTTTGTCCGGGGATCAATTAATGGCCCGGTTCGCTGATTGCACGTTCGATGAAGATCATTTCCCGGCATTAGGGGGAGATCCGAATTCAAATTTGAATGAATGCCGGGAGCTTACGTGGAATGTAAGTGATCTTCAGTATCTAGATCCACGCACTAGTCAATCTGAACTGGAAGTTCAGAAGATCATTAACTTGCAAACTTTAGCAAACAATCTGCCAGACGCGTTCAATGACCATAGAGGTATAACTAAATCGCATATACCTGCAGTAAATGCTCCCCAAAGGGTTGAGGTCCCAAGCAAAACAAGTACTCATGCCCCCACACGCCAGAAGCGTAAAGGACCCTCAAGAGATACTAGTACACCTAAACAAAAAGCTAGCAAAACTGGTCAGTCGAATGTAAAATCTCTAGAAGAGATTCGTCTAGATAACTCAAAGTCTCTAGAAGATGAGCGTCCTAGTGATGAAGCACGTGCACAAAATATTCAATGCACTAGGACCGCGGAACAACCAGACCCAGATACACTGGGAAATGAAGAAGGTCTGGTTAATGTAAAACGTTGAAGTCTCTATGAATTTCATAGATACGGGAGAAACATATAATATAAATATTACTGTCGTCGATGACACATTTGCAGTGACATTTTCTCTTTCCATTAACGATCCGTATCCAGAACCCAAAACTATCGTAGAGTGTCGGAAGTGTTCCGGTTGGGTAAAATGGAAAAAAGCAATTGAAGCAGAGCTCGCATCGCTTAACAAAAGACAAGTATTTGACTCTATCGTTCGTACACCCGCGTGCGCTATCCCTGTAGGATATAAATGGGTTTTTGTACGAAAATAATATGAGAACAATACTATGGAGAGGTATAAAGCGAGGCTTGTAGCTCAAGGATTTTCGCAGAGACCCAGTATTAGTTTCGATCAAACATATTCTCCCATCATGGATGCAATAATGTTCCGCTACTTGATATCTCCAAATGAGATTAATGGACGTAGTAACCGCATACTTATACGGATTACTTGATGTCGACATTTATATAAAAATACCCGATGGATTTGACATTCCTCAGATGAGGGATGGTGGAAATTGCAGTTTGTATAACATAAAACTGCAGAAGTCGTTGTACGGCCTGAAGCAATCGGGTCTTATGTGGTACAACCGACTTAGTGAGTTCCTCCAGAAGAAGGAATACACATTCGATAAAGATTTCCCATGTGTATTCACGAAGAAGTCGCAAAGTGGTTTTTGCATCATATCCGTCTATGTTGATGACCTAAACATAATCGGAACATGCAAAGAGATTGAAGAAGTCAGTTCAATCTTGAAAGCTGAATTCGAAATGAACGTCTTAGGTAAAACCAAGTACTGCCTCGGCCTGCAGATCGAGCATCTCCCAGAAGGAATTCTTATACATCAGTAGACCTACGTGAAGAAGGTATTGGAGAGATTTCATATGGATAAATCTCATCCACTTAGCACCCCTATGGTTGTCCGATCCCTCGAAGTGGATAAGGACCCATTTAGACCAAGAGAAGATTCAGAAGAAATTATGGGGCTAGGAGTTCCTTATCTTAGTGTTGTTGGAGCATTGCTCTATCTCGCAAATTACACTCGGTCGGACATTGCATTTGCTGTCAATTTGCTTGCGGGATATAGCGCTTCTCCTACAAGGAGACATTGGAATGGTGTTAAGCATGTTCTACGGTACCTCCAAGGGTCTCAAGATCTTGGATTATTTTACCGTAAGAACCAAGACAAAACCTTAGTAGGTTATGCGGATGCTGGCTATTTGTCTGATCCCTACAGCGCCATATCCCAGACTGGTTACGTTTTTCTCTGTGGTGGTACCGCGATCTCATGGAGATCGGTTAAACAAACCATGGTTACCACGTCTTCAAACCACTCAGAGATAATAACTTTGTTTGAAGCCACACGAAAATGTGTTTGGTTAAGGTCCTTGGTAAAACACATTGGTGACTCGTGTGGTATCGCTAAAGGCGATACACCTCCCACCGTTATATTTAAAGACAACGCCTCCTGCATCGCACAAATGAGTAATGGGTACGTCAAGGGAAACCTGACAAAACATATTTCACCTAAGTTTTTCTACCCATACGAACTCCAGAAGAGTGACGTGATTGTCATTCAAAAGGTGCAATCTAGTGACAATCTAGCATATTTGTTCACTAAATCCTTACCTGCGTCTACTTTTAAAAAGTACGTTTGTGGTATTGGGATGCAAAGGCTCAAAGTGTTGTTGTCTTTAGGGGGAGCGGTAACCCCGAAATGGATCTAGAAGATTTGATCTTCCAACATAACTTAATATTTGGCCGATACCTAACACGTGGAGTTTTTATGACATGTTATGTCGTAATGTTCAAGGGGGAGTGTTGTAAATCTAGCAGAATTATTATTCCAAATCTAGGAGATTTGATGTGGACATTACTAATGGACCAATAACCCAATGGGCTTCATATATTAGACTAGGGTTTTATTCTTATAAATATACCATTGTACTCAGAATTGTATACACTCATACACAAGAATATTAGTGAAACTCCTGGCTTGGCTCGCCCCCAGACGTAGTCGTTCTCGACGAGCTGGGTGAACAAATCTCGTCTTTTATTTTACGCACTTAATTACAACAGGAACAAGGCATTGGTTACCAAATTATTATTTACAAAATTCCTTGTTTTTCCCGAATTATTAAATGGCGATTCAACAGTGACTAGTTGACAACTCGACATAGTATTTAAAAGGGTTTTAATGAATTATTAAGAAAGGGTAATTTCATATCTTTGTTTATAAAAGAAATGTATTTACAACATATAGGATTGTATTCCCTCCGATTCATTTTTTATTATCCGTTTTACCATAAAAGGAAGTTTTTTTTTTCCACTTACCCAAAATAGCAAAAAGCAAACACTACCCCTTTTAACTTACCCCTTAAAACATCATTTATTTACACTCAAGCCACTACTTTATTAACTTTATATCCACAAATACTAATAAAAAACTCTTACAACTTTTAAAAATCTACTTTATACCCACAATTACTAATAAATAATTTTTTTATTAAAACTCGTGCCATTTTCTTATGGACAATCAAAATCGAATCGGAGGGAGTATATAATTTGGGCCGTGGAAACAAACCTCACCAAACTAATAAGGGTGAAAAACATCCCCCTACAAAAAATGGACCCCTAAGACAGATAATAACAAAAACTTTAAACCATTTAATCTAACTACAAAAGTACACTGCAATACAAATTTTTTACTTTATGTCACTGTGATGTGACATAAAGTTACTTTTGTCGATTTGAATATACTATAACATGTTTGTGTGTACTATAGTTTAATTATTTTTACTATAGTTGATTGTAATGTACTATACTATTTTTATTTATACTATAATTATTTTTGATGTACCATAACGTAATATATTTATATTCAATATAATATAACTATTTTCTAAATTTTATTTTTCTCCCCTCTTATATTTAAAGTTCTTTTGAAATTTCTGTTTTCTTTTTATATTTGAATTTTTTTAATATACTATATATACTATTTTTCAAAAATATTGTTATATTAGCATATTTATTATCAATTTTATCAATAATCACTTTTTACCAAAATCACTCCATCTCAGTGTACAATAATTGCATTCAGTGTACTATAGTTATATACAGTGTACCATATTCAGTGTACTATTTCTTATATTTAAATTTCTTTTGAAATTTCTATTTTTCTTTTATATTTGAATTTTTTTAATATACTATATATACTAAATATTGTTATATTTAATATTTATTATTTACCATATCTATTATCAATTTTATCAATAAAAATATCACTTTTTAGAAAAACTGTTGAAAATTTATTTATTAAAACCACTTCAGCACAGTTTACAATAATTGTATTCAGTGTACACTTGTTATATATAGTATACCATATTCAATGTACTATAGTTATATACAGTATATCATACTCAGAAATTTAAAAGAAACACAAAAATCATGTCAAATATCCACAAGAGTGTATAATTCATCAAAAATAAAAAACCAAAAATCCCAGAATTTTGATTAGAAAAATCTCACAACATCTACTACAAACTCATAGCATCAATTCATAGTATAGAGTTACATTCCAACCACATTCTCCAATAATTCATCCAAGAATAATTGAAGCAAATTGCAGAAAAAGATTTTCAAATTCTTGATGTGGGTCGCCGGAAAGTTCAGACTTCATGATCGCCGGCGGTGATGGGAGGCCGGGGAGGGAGAAATCAGAAACAATATGATGGGATTAAGGTGCAATCTGAAAAAGGGTTATATAGAAATTATAGAAGAAGATTTAGAGAATAATTTTAGAACCCCAAACCCATAAATTTTAGAACCCACCTACTTGAACAAGAGGGAAAGAGCGAGCGGTGGCGGTATACCCTCCCCGTGCCTCTTCAGATACGGTTTTTGCTTGCTGTGTACCCAAAACACAGATGATTGCTGCTTGTTTTTCCGATTTTGTCATGGTTTTTCCTCGTATCGATCAGATCTACTTCAGATCCGCCCAGAGCTCTACTCCAGATCCGCCCGAAGACCACCACTGCCACATCTCCACCCCCATTCTCCACCTCCCAGGACTCCGATGACTCAACTCCGATGAACCCCCCTTGAAAGTATCGTGAGCGCCACCGTAAATCCGCCTCCATGGAGGGGAGAGAGAGAGGCTTCGTTGGTTTTCGAATTTCCGCCTCCATAGAGCGTTGCCGCCCTCAACGCTGATGCTTTTCTTCACTCCGCCACCGTCGCCGGACGCAAGCAGCGTCGCCTGGATCTGGCTTCGAATTTAGAGAGAGGGACTGGTTTTTGAAATGGAGAGAGGAAAATTAGTCTGATAACATGGGTGAGTGAATTTAAAAATGGGGAGTGGAGAGAGAAATTGATTTGACAAATTATAATATATTAAAAGTACATGGGTTCAATGTAATATTTTGTAGCTAAATGGACCTGAATTGTAGTTAAATTAAATAAATTTTAAATTTTGTAGTGATTTTAAAGTGGTCTTAAACTTATGTACTATGGTGTGGTTTATTCAACTAATAAAAATTTGGGCTTTAAAGTATTTTTTTTTTCATTTTTGGATGTCAGGCCCAAACCAACAGAATAATACGTATAAGCCCAAGGAAAAAAAAAACCCTAATCCCAAAAAGCTACATAAATAAATTAGGGTTTTTCGGCGCAGTTCCTCTTGCCCCTTCTTCGCCAACCTGCAAATCCTAAACCCCCAACACCTTAATCAACAAAGACGAAATGGGTATGCAAAAATGGTTCAATTAGGCTAGGCACGACAAATTTGGTATTTTTGTTTTGTATATTGACGAATTCTTGTTTTGTTTTTGGTTAATGCAGCGAGGATTAAGGTGCACGAATTGAGGTCGAAGAACAAGACGGATCTTCTGGCGCAGCTGAAGGATTTGAAGGCGGAGTTGGCGCTGCTGAGAGTGGCGAAGGTCACCGGCGGCGCTCCCAACAAGCTTTCCAAGATCAAGGTAGTGCGGCTCTCCATTGCCCAGGTATTGACCGTCATTTCCCAGAAGCAGAAAGCCGCCCTCAGAGAAGTATACAAGAACAAGAAGTACTTGCCTCTTGATCTCCGCCCTAAGAAGACCCGTGCAATCCGTCGTCGTTTGACCAAGCACCAGGTATCTCATCTTTCAAAAAAAAATTATATACATTTGAGTTTTTAGTTGAAATTTTATATCTGCAATCATTTGGCATCTTTTTTATTTTCTCAGTCATGTTTGAAAATTTTGTTTAGATCATTTAGCTGAAGACTCTGTTGATAGATAATACTTGTTCTGAATCTGAATACATTGATATATGGATGCTCAACGTGCATTTCAATATTTCATCCTTTCTTGTTATTATGCAGTTTCAGTGTTAATGCATTGGATGTTTACAATGCAAGTTAAAAGGTCGATATTACTTGATGTGGATGTTATATATATGTGTGTGTTGTTACTTAGTGTGATTATGATGGTTGATGGGAATAAAACCATTATCTCCCCTCCTAAATAACTTAATCACCCTATTCCCCTCCTATAATCATCCTCCTCAATCACTCCCCCTTTTTCCCCACCAACAACCATTTGTTGTCCATTTATATTTCAAAATTGGGGCATGACACTAGGAATGCAACCACCATTGGAACAAGCCTTCCCCCAACATATTACTTTTATTATGAGAGCATAGATGAAAAATAATTTTATCACCATTACCATTGAAGAATTTGACTCTGATGGAATTCTTATGAAGCATCATTAATGATCCATCAGGTCCACAAACTGCTTTTTACTATGTAGCTGTGGTTGATCATTCTCTAATAAGAAAGAAAACTATGACTTGACGTGTTACATTCGTCTGCAGACTGCAATTAAGATGGATGGATGTTATTTTTGTAGGCAAAGAGCTTTTTGAATAAAATTGGTTAATGCTTCATGTCAAGTTTGATTGTGTGTTTTGATTTCAGAAAGCCTAGGATATGGTTGTTCTCAGTGTGATCTCAAATCTATACTTCCTCAATTTTAGAAGTACTCTATAATATGTGCTATGCTGCATTTGAATGTTGACTTAGTGGCCTATCTGCATTCATCATGTTTGCATAACCAATTTTATCTCGTATTTGTTTTGCATTATTAGGAATTATGAAATATTTGTCCCTCTGTTAGGGTTGGGAGTGGATTATAATGTAGGTATGCCCGGGTGCCGAAATTTGTCTTGCATGTGGTCTTATATCTTATCCGATCTAAAATAAATTAAGTACCCGATGTAAAATGAAGTCTAGATTTGCTGCAATGAGATGAGATAGAAACTTAAATCAAAGAGAGATTAAGCTGAAATTAAATGTGAAGAAATCAAATGAGTAATGTAAATCAAATGCAGATAGTCAGTGCACTACATCTTTTATTTTTAACTCTCAAGAGATATTTCTCTCTCCTAAACAATTCAGCATTTAGAAATTGCCCTTGAGTTTTTAAATTTTTGCCTTTATTTATTCCCCAGTGCTGTTAACTGCCAGGTTTTGTTTTTGTAGGCATCTTTGAAGACGGAGAAGGAGAAGAAGAAAGAGATGTACTTCCCCTTGAGAAAGTATGCCATTAAAGTTTAAGTTAATTGGTGATTGAAAACCGTTTCTGGAGGATACTGATACTGTGTTGATCCATTGCTAGACCTGCAATTTAAATGCTTGTGATAAGTAGACATGAAATACAAGCTCCGTTGTTTCTCTATATAATACATTGCTTTGTGTTCTTTCTCTCCATATTAGTATCTTTTTTTGTCCCTTGTTATTATAGTATCTTTTCAATGTGATTGCATTGCAATGTCTCGTTTTACTGTTTTTGAATGGTTTTAATTTTAATGGGTTTGTTCAATTTCGCTTGTTTGAAAATATCGTAACTTATAGATAAATATTGTTGTAAAACAGCAATATAGGTTTAAACTACCCGCTTTTAAATAACATCGTTTGTGTAATAGTATTTTCCGGCTAGGATGTTTGATGATATTAGAGCTAGAGTATGGTTTTGGCTCGAAGTTAGAAAATTGTGTAAGATAGTGCGTTCATTGGTGATTGATTTTTTAACCTGTGTTGGTTTATAGAGTGCGAAAGTTGGTAGCAAGTGGAAGAGGAATTGCATGTGTTATTGTGAATTTTGTAAGGTCACGTTTGTTTTCGTCTTGAGGTGGATGGGGGAAATCCGGATGGGGAAAAAAAGTGGATGGGCGAAATCCTGTGAATAGTAATCCTTTGTTTGTTTTGGGTTGGATGTAGTAGGGGTGGATGAGGCTTTATGTCAAATCAATAATGATGATATATTATTATATTATTATTTATTAAAGATGTAATGATTGAATAATTGTGTTGAATTGTAATATCTATAACTATATAATAACAAAATCTTCTTCCATTTTTAGTAACTTTTATTGTCTCCCCAATTACTAAATTTGTAAATAAAACTATAACCCTTCATGTAATAAATAAAACACATAATAGTTTCATAATAAACTATTCAACTTCCCCATTATTAAATGAAATTCAACCTTTCATTAGACAAAACACGTACACATAACGTAATAAATAAAATACCTATACTTATCACTTTAAACCAATCACCTTCCCCACTACAATAATAAAAACTGTAACACATTAATTAATTGCAATTAACGTACAAATTTATTACTCTAACAAACCATCCACCTTCCCCTCCCCAAAATTATTATCATACGTACATTTCGTCTTCCTTTCATGTGCAATATAAATACTGAAGCCAATCTGACATTTTACCATTTTGGTTTACATTTACAATGCAATTACATGTAAGCAGAAATAGCTGCAACAACTCCACAATAATATCAACTCATCTAAACACTACGGGCATGAAGCTTCGATTAATCTAGGCAATCAGTTATTTATACCATACATAAACTGATAGAGGATGTTTAACATGTTGCAGGATGGAAGAGTTTATGCAACAACCAACATAGACGTTATTGACATGTTTGAATCAACATTGAATGATGGAATAGTATATACAACGAAATTTTTTGTTTGCCACGTTCAATTGAAGCTGAACAAAATTATAGCTAATAGAGCACATGTCATTTTTATCAAATGAGCTAGACTAATGTTGGTGAGGTGTTATTTTAAACGAAGAATTACCTTTCACAATGTACAAGTTCAAATTATTATTGCCTGACCTCATATGTATTTGTTATACTCTTAATTTTCTCTTTTATATTACATTCACTTAAATTATGTATCTCATATTTATTTTTATTGAAGATGTTATTAGGTGTGTGGTATCTCTCGACGAACCTAAATTACAGAGATGCATTGTCTATACATAAAGTTCAGGTTTGGAATAAGATAATTCTGATAACTCACTATATTTATTGTAGGACCCACTGTGTAGATTTTATTGAAAAGAATGTGACTCGGTTCTTATAAGGTGAACAAAATTGAGATTGTGGTTTATTGTCTGATGCAATAAAAAACCATAGTTGATCAACAAGTTATTTTCAAGTTGAGGTAACTATAGCCTACTGATCAATTACTTTACTTCTTCTGAAAGTCTGAAGGGAAGGGCTGAGGTGTGGCGGCGTGGAGGGAATTTGCACAAGTATGACAGTAGGTTATATGTAGTTGGTTCATGAGTAATATTTAGTTTTTATTATTTATTAAATATATATCTATTTAAGTAAATTCATGTTTGCGTTATTTTGATTTTAATATATTTTTAATTACCTTTAATTTGCATATTTATATATGTATATCTATAAATTTTCAGGTTCTAGAGTGATGACAATGAGAGATTTGACAGGCTTTCTTAAGAAATTTTAATTAATTAAAAAGTTACAATTAATGTACATTTTGATTAGATATTAAATTTTTTAAAAATATGATTAAAGTATTTTTATAGGATATATATTTTGGAGGAGTATTTAATATTTTATTGACTTACTCTTATATTTACCATTTTTAAAAATTAATTTTAATTCATAAATTATTTAGGATAATTTTATAATTTACTTTAAATAATTATTTGGTTTGAAAAATGTTTTTTTTTTTACTTTAAAATTATATCCACAATCTATATAATATTTCTAAATTTATTTATAACATTATTTTCTAAACTAACGATTTTCATATACAAAACAACGAACGAGAAGTATAAAAATGAATACATATCATTACAACAAAAATGTGCATCTTATTCATTTTTTTTACGAACACACATTTTGTTCATAAATAATTGTATTAATAAAAAAATCAACTTCCGTGGATATAATTTTATTGTAAGAAATGTAAACAATGTCATTGCAGGTAAACTAATGTATAATTGTTGAATAATCTAAATTTAGGTACATAGTTTTAGTTTCAATTGATTTTTGAAGTAGAAATTCTAATAAATCAACACAACACAATGTGTTGATTCTAAGAATGACGCTCGAGTCCCGTTCAAGTTTTAGAGAAGATACTTTTGTTGATGTTCTTATTCTATGATAAATAACAAGAGTCATAGACAATTGTTTAAAAAACGTCAAACTTCACTAAATACTTTTCAAATTAGATAATTTATATACGTCGTCGTATCCTGAGAAACCAAATGAAAATATTTTAAGTTTTTGATATGCGACGCGAATGGTGAGAACAAAAAAATGACAACCAACATTGTTAAAGAAACATTTTCCAAACTTGACTTTCATAATAATGCAAATGATACTATTTTTTTTAGAGTAATATATTTTTTAGAAAATTGTTGTGTACTACATATAGTAGTAAAGTATTCTTGTAGAATACATGGGACAAAAAGAATTATTATAAACTACATTGACCCATTACTAATGGTCTAATTTACCCCTAATTCCCACAGCTCATTCCTTTCCATCATTTTCCTATCCTGCAGCTCGCCCATCACGTCACTGAAGCTTCCTCATTCAAATTTCAAATTTTCATCAACCTATATACCAGATGCTCCATCAATATTGCTCACTCTGCTTTCAATATTCAAATTCTCTCTCGTCCAAAAGAGCCCACGCTGCATTTCTTCATAATTTTCGAATATTATGATCAATTTACCACAATTTAGCGAAGATTCGTCTTATACCGTTGTTCTCAATGTGAAATATGAGCTCGAGTCCAAGTTGATCATGGTTAATGGCTCCTCCTCCTTTGCTATGCTTGCAGACCAGGTGAGGGGTACTTGGCCGAATCTTGTAAAATAATTAATATTATTATGTATAATTATATAATTATATAATTATATTATATTATTTGAATTGAATTAAAACACAAAACAATTGAATTAATAAAAGATTCATAATGAATTATAAAATTATTTTAACTTGTCTGCCGTCTTAGAAAGATTTATAATATCATTTTTATTCTTTTTTTTTTTAAGATTCATAATATTATTTTTATTCATTTTTAAATTTTGTGTCTAATAATGAATTATAAAATAAAATAAATAACCATTGTTTTAATGGATAGATATTCAATACTATTTTTTATAAGATGCATTTATTTATATGATAGGCATAATTAATGAAAATAACAATTAATTTCATGGATATTTAATATTAATATGTTTTCATTGGATTTTTTTGTAAATAATTTAAAATAAATATTATACTAATTTAATTGATGGTGTATTATAAAGTAGAAGATAGAGATTAATAAAATATATATTTAATGTGAAAAGATAAAGTTGATTTGATAGATATTGAGTTATGTGAAAATAGGGGTGTAGGCGTATAATAGGGATGGATGTGTATTTGGATGAGGGATGAGATGTGCAAATCCAAAAAATGGCCGGGACGGGGGGAGGCTCATCCCCCATCCGGACTTCGTAAGCTGAAAACAAACAAGACCAATTGTACTCAGTGTACTACTGGGTTGGAGGACTCCTTGTGTTCCAGGCGATAATTAAGAAAAAAAATTCCTGATCAAAAAAGTAAAAATAAAATAAACAACACTGAACACTCAAACAATTCATATGTTTATACAACTTTATTTCAAACAATCTTGTTATTTATCATTAAAAATAATTTATTCATTTTGTCGTTTTGTAATGAGTAATTCATACTCTAATTGAACTTTTGTGTGATTAACATTGTTAACATCACTAAAATTTTAAACAATAGATATGCTTGAACAAACTTGATGTGGACATTACTTATGGACCAAGAAACTCAACGGGCTTTATATTTTAGACTAGGGTTTTATTCTTATAAATAGATCATTGTATTCATTATTGTAATCATTCATATACACAAGATCATTAGTGAAACTTCTGGCTTGGATCGCCCCCAGACATAGTTGTTCCCGACGAACTGGGTCAACAAACGATGTCTCTTTAATTTACGCACTTATTTACATCACGTTAGCAGCACGAGTCTCTAACCAAGTTCATACGGTACGCCCTTAATTTATTTTCATATGAATTTTCATGTTTTCATGTGTACCCTTGCTATGAATTTATTTGATTCATGATTGATTATTAGATTTAATTATTGAGTATTGAATTGACAAGCAACGGCCGACGTCCCGAAAGCGTACGACCGCCGCCGTCCGCCGCACGAGATGACGCACGCGAGCAGCGCACGTCGCGCGCCCGTCTCGCCCCAGCGCCGCGCCCGTCGCCCGCGCGCGCCCATATGCGACCGCCCTATGTGCGACGCTTCCCGTCCGCCGTGTGCGACCCACGCGGTGTTTTTCCCTGAATTATTGTGATCTTTTAACCCTATTTCATTTGCGTTCTTGATATCACAAAACCCGTGTTTAATTTATTTTAATCCTGAAAATATTTCGTTAAATTGCGTTAATATACATAAAATAATTATTCTTATGATTATTTCCTCTGTCTATTAAATCGTATATTTTCTAGAAATTATTTTCATGTGATTATCTTCCTTAATTGTTTATGCATGTTTATGTGATTTAATTATCCTATGTGCATTACTTTTCCGCACATAGTTTATTTCTTTATAGTCCGCATATTATGCTCGGGTAGGCGGCGCCTGGTATTTGTCGGACCGTAAATTTATGGTTTGGGTAGACGGCGCCCAATACTTGTATCTATGTGCTCTAGAATAATTAAATACATCCTTATTTATCCATTGTCAATAAATTGGTCACAACTCTTACCATGTTTCTTTAAAATTGTAGTGAAAATATATGATATTACCATGAAAGAATTCGATGAGCTTGCTCTCGATGGTAATAACTACCTGACATGAGCGCTAGATGTCGAGTTCCATCTAGCCTTAATGTTGTGGAATGTTGAGGAATTCCATCTAGCCTTAATATTCATAATTCAAATCCTCATTCAGGGAACCCGGAATGTTGTGGAACTCCCTGTAGGATCGTTTCCAACAACAAAATGATATACTCCTCCCTTCGGTACAATACGATTGGTTGAGACTCCGTTTCCAAGATCTTAAGTCTATAACGGAGTACAACTCTACTTTGCACCGTATTGTAACCCAGTTGATGCAGAACAATCTGTCAACATTCCACGCTAGTAACCTTATACACCAGCAGCAGTATAGGGACAATTATATTATTGGTTGCACACGTGGAAGGGGGAGAGAGTAAGATAATTTGGGTTAAAGGCCGAGGTCGTAGTACATACGGTGGTCACAAAACCTCGAATTTTGCTCTTCATCTGGCAAGGTTAAGCAGCCCTGCTACAGATGCGGATGCAGAGGCCATTGGTCTCGCACGTGTCGCACTCCCAAGAACTTGGTTGAGGCTTATCAAAAGCAGTAGAAGGATGGCAAGGGGAAGACCCCTAGAGTCGAATCTCACCATGCTAGACTGCCTGAAGCAGACTTTGACCAAGACAACGTCGATCCTCTGGGCATCAAGCTCAAGGACCTTGGAGATGATGTGTGATTTTTGTATTTGATTGTTTTAGTACTTTATATTTGGATCCTTTCTTTCGGATATTTTATTTTAAGGATAATATTATGTTTTAGCTTCGATGTGTTTACCTTAACATTGTCCATTAAATTTACTTGGATATTGCTTTTCATGGCTAGTAAACATATCAGCTATTAGGTTTGGGCTATTTCCTCTGGCATGATGGATTGAGATTGTGTTTTATGTTTGGTAGATAGCGCCACCACTCATGCAATCTTAAGAGATAAGAAGTTCTTTCATAACTTGTTAAATCGTAAGGGGAGTATAACTACAATAACAATGATAGTAGGTTGATAGTGGGGTCCAGAAGAGCTCCCATTGTCCTCCCCGTGGGTACCGAACTCATAATGAATAATGCCTTATTGTTTCCACAGTTTAAGTGTACCCTGCTCAGTTTTAGAGATATTAGACTAATGAATATCACATTGAAACTAAAACTGAGAACAATAACGAATACCTTTTGATGACTATTACTCGAGGTAGCTGTAAATAAGTTATAGAAAAACTTCCTTACTTCTCCCCCGGATTGTACTATTCCTACATCCGGCCGTTAAAATCTCCATCTAGTCTCCGATTTTCCTTGAGCGAATTCAAGGAGACATTTGCGGACCGATTCACCCAGCATCAGGACCGTTTCGTTATTTCATGGTCCTTATTAATGCCTCCACTAGGTGAACATATGCATGTTTGTTGTCCACCCGCAATAAAGCTTTTGCGAAGCTCATTGCGAAAACTATCGAGCTTAGAGCTCAATTCCCGGATTATCCAATCAAGTCGATTCGCATGGATAATACAGATGAGTTCAGCTCGAAGGCCTTTACAGATTACTGTATGGCCCTGGGAATTATAGTGGAGCATTTGGTCCCCTACGTCCATACCCAAAATGGTCTTGTTGAGGCGCTAATAAAACGTATCAAATTCATCACGAGACCATTGCTTATGAACTCCAAACTACCCACTTCATGCTGGGGGCATGCAGTCCTACATGCATCGCACTCAATCCAAATTCGTCCAATTGCATATAATGATCATTCCCCCCTACAGTTAGTGCGTGGGTAAGAACCTAGCATTTCCCATCTGCGTATTTTTTGATGTGCGGTATACGTTCCAATAACGATACCAAAGCGGACCTCTATGGGCCCACAAAGGAAACTCGATATTTACGTCGGATATGACTATCCATCCATCGTGAAATACCTCGAGCCTTTGTCTGGGGGATCAATTAACGGCCCGGTTTGCTGATTGCACGTTCGATGAAGATTACTTCCCGGCATTAGGGGGAGATCTGAATTTAAAATTGATTGAATGTCGGGAACTTATGTGGAACGTAAGTAATCTTCAGTATCTAGATCCGCGCACTAATCAATCTGAACTAGAAGTTCAGAAGATCATTAACTTGCAAAACTTAGCAAATAATCTGTCAGACGCGTTCACTGACCATAGAGGTGTAACTAAATCACATATATCTGCAGTAAATGCTCCCCAAAGAGTTGAGGTCCCAAGCAAAACAAGTACTCATGCCCCCACACGCCAAAAGCGTAAGGGACCCTCAAGAGATATTAACACACCTAAACGAAAGTCTAGCAAATCTGATCAATCGAATGTAAAATCTCTAGAAGAGATCCGTCTAGATAACTCCAAGTCTCTAGGAGACGAGAGTCCTAGTGATGAAGCACGTGCACAAAATATTCCTTGCACTAGGAGTCTAGGACCTAGGAACGACCAGACCCAGATACAATGGGAAATGAGGAAGGTCTGGTTGATGTAAACGTCAAAGTTCCTGTGAATTTCACAGATACGGGAGAAACATGTAATATAAATATTACTGTCGTCGACGACACATTTGCAGCGACATTTGCTCTTTCCATTAACAATCCGGATCCAGAACCCAAAATTATCGTTAAGTGCCGGAAGCGCTCCGCTTGGGTAAAATGAAAAGAGGCAATTGAAGCAGAGCTCACATCGCTTAACAAAAGACAAGTATTTAACTCTTTCGTTCGTACACCCGCGCGCGCTATCCCTGTAGGATATAGGTTTTTGTACGAAAACAAAATAAGAACAATACTATGGAGAGGTATAAAGCGAGGCTTGTAGCTCAAGGGTTTTTCGCAGAGACCCGGGATTGATTTCAATCAAACCTATTCTCCCGTCGTGAACTCAATGTCATAGACTCAATAACGCTCCGCTACTTGATATCTTTGGCAGTTAAAATGAATCTCCAAATGAGGTTAATAGACGTAGTAACCGCGTACTTATACGGATCACTAGATGCCGGCATTTACATGAAAATCCCAGATGGATTTAACATTCCTCAAATGAGGGATGGTGAAAACTGCAGTATGTATAACATACAACTGCAAAAGTCGTTGTATGGCCTGAAGCAATCAGGCCTCATGTGGTACAACCGACTTAGTGAATTCCCATGCGTATTCACGAAGAAATCGCAAGGTGGTTTTTGCATCATATCCGTTTATGTTGATGACCTAAACATAATCGGAACATGCAAAGAGATTGAAGAAGCCAGTTCAATCTTGAAAGCTAAATGAAGACCTTGGGTAAAATCAAGTACCGCCTCGGCTTGTAGATCGAGCATCTCCCAGAAGAAATCCTTATTCATCAGTCGACCTACGTAAAGAAGGTATTGGAGAGATTTCACATGGATAAATCTCATCCATTTAGCACCCCTATGGTTGTTCGATCCCTCGAAGTGGATAAGGACCCATTTAGACCAAGAGAAGATTCAGAAGAAATTCTGGGACCAGAAGTTCCTTATCTTAGCGCTGTTGGAGCTTTGCTCTATCTCGCAAATTGCACTCGGCCGGACATTGCATTTGCTGTCAATTTGCTTGCGAGATATAGAGCTTCTCCTACAAGGAGACATTGGAATAGTGTTAAGCACGTTCTACGATACCTCCAAGGGTCTCAAGACCTTGGATTGTTTTATCGTAAGAACCAAGACAAAACCTTAGTAGGTTATGCGGATGTTGGCTATTTGTCTGATCCCCACAACGTCATATCCCAGACTGGTTACATTTTTCTCTGTGGTGGAACCGCAATCTCATGGAGGTCGGTTAAACAATCCATGGTTACCACGTCTTCAAACCACTCAGAGATCATAGCTTTATTTGAAGCCGCACGAGAATGTGTTTGATTAAGATCCTTAGTAAAACACATTGGTGGCTCGTGTGGTATCGCCAAAGGCGATACACCTCCCACCATTATATTTGAAGACAACGCTGCTTGCATCGCACAAATAAGTAATGGGTACGTCAAGGGAAACTTGACGAAACATATTTCACCTAAGTTTTTCTACCCATACGAACTCCAGAAGAGCAACGTAATTACCATTCAAAAGATGCAATCTAGTAACAATCTAGCAGATCTTGTTACTAAATCATTACCTACGTCTACTTTTGAAAAGTACGTTCGCGGTATAGGGATGCAAAGACTTAAAGTGATGTTGTCTTTAGGGGGAGCGGTAACCCCGAAATAAATCTAGAAGATTTAGATCTAGAAGATCAATAACATTCCTCCCTAACTTATTATTTGGCCGATATCTAGCATGTGGAGTTTTTATTACAAGACATTTATGTTATGTCGTAATGTCCAAGGGGGAGTGTTGTAAATCTAGAAGATCTATTCCAAATCTAGAAGATTTGATGTGGACATTACTTATGGACCAAGAAACCCAACGGGTTTTATATCTTAGACTAGGGTTTTATTCTTATAAATAGATCATTGTATTCATTATTGTAATCACTCATATACACAAGATCATTAGTGAAAATTCTGGCTTGGATCGCCCCCAGACGTAGTCGTTCCCGACGAATTGAGTGAACAAACGCTGTCTCTTTAATTTACACACTTATTTACAACAATCCTAATTATTTTGAAGAATTAAAAATTAAAATTCAACTTTTTTTCACTTTTAACTCATACTTAGATTTCAATTTTGTGTGATAGAACAATATTGTTTAAACAATATTAAAATTTTAAACAACCCGATTTCAAAGGGCTATATTGAAAAGGCTTATAGTATATATATACGTTAGAAACGATAGTAGTAATTAAAAAAACAGGTGGGACACAAAAAATATACAAGGGTAAGAATCCATCTTAACGTACACTAGGTAATGGCATTATAAGTTGACAACAACCGATGATAATTATTCCTTTTCTCCCCCAACTACTTTTATACTTGTTTTATTTGGATAACTCACAACTAATTTCACACTCCTAAAAAGGAAACAACTATTTCTTACAAAAATTAATAAACTAACTTTAATTTATTAAGAATTATTCAACCCACGGTCACTTATTCATTTTTCTTAAAAATGTATCATTTTATAATATGAAAGTAGTTCCGAAACGGAGGGAAAATAATTTGTCAAATGAATGCTTCATCACATATACCCATCGAATAATTTCTTGATTACAAAGATAATCCCATCATATTATACGTGATGCTTGCCACTAGCTTCATCGTCACATAATAAGTTTCTTTTTCCATAATTAAATATCTTCATAATCAATTATCCTTTTATTATTTACAAAAGTTAGCATGTTGTTTCACCATATATTAATAAATAAATATTTTTTTTAAAAATAACAATAAAAAGAAAGGTAAAACTTATTCTAGAAAGGAGGGAATATCTTGTTGTGCGATAAAGCAGATCCGAGCACTTTACAATATTTGAAATTAGAAACACTAGATGTTAAGCCATGGAAACAGGTACACCCCGCTAATGATTTTTTATGGTTGTGTTTGGACGGGGAATTTGAGTTATGAATTTTAAATCCATAATTTAAATTATCTCTATTTTTTGGGTACAATATTCAAATGAATGTATTTTAACTTTCTAGCTTTAATTCTAACTAGTATATCACCCGTGCAACACACGGTTTGTTTTTTCAAATTGTTTATGTTATTCGGTATTATTGTAAAAATGTATTTGGTTGCTTGTTGCATTTGCTTTGATAGAAATTACTCGATTTTTTTTCCACATCACATATTAAAATTTCCAATCCTTCTTGATTGGATAATGCCGAAGTCGTTAAAGATTATTTAGAAACTATCAATTATGAGAATTTGATACAATATTAGTGTATTACTTTGATTCACCTATGCATTTTTGCCTCATCCACTCATTTTATTTGTCTTTTTTCTATTTTTATTGTGCTAATTTACTCTCTCTGTGTGATGAAAATTTATAATTTCACTCACAGAGTTGGCATTAGGGGTGTAAGTGAGTTGAGCCGACTTGCGAAGTACTCTCAAATTGATAAAAGATTGAAATTGACTTGATTGTTACAGAGTTGAGTCGAGTTCGAGCTACTCGAGTAGCTATCAAGCTTGAACTCGAGTTCATAAATACTCGACTCGAAAGACTAGCGAGTCTAGTCGAACTTATTCACGGTGAAACTTGTTTGAATGATATTAGTTATTTTCACTAACGATATTAGTAATATCACAAAATGTATCAATTTCGAAAAGTATTAGCCGTTTCACTATAAGGTGTTATTTTATTGTCTTTCACGGTAATAGTTATCATAAATATCATTCGCATAATACTTTTATCTTTATTTTTACTATCAATTATATATACTTATATTTTAAATATTAAATAAGGTGTAAAAATATCAATTTTTAAATACATTATTCATCTATATCTTTCAATTTTCTGTTCTTTTAGTATTTTTTTCTCACTTCTTCTCAACCGCCCAAACCCAAAACACTCTCGCTGGGAAAGTTGCACTTTTAGTTCCATTGGAATGTTGTCAAACACTTTTGGCCTCAACGTTCAAAAGTCATTTTTTATGCAAAAATGGTCCTAACTGTTAAATATAATAACCAATCTTGCAATTTTTGGATAAATTTTGGGACCATATATGTTAAGTACTCTCTCCATCTCGCGATTACTTTCACACTTGTTTAATTGAACGTCACACATTCATTTTCACACCCTAAAAAAGAAATAACTCTCTCTCACAAAAGTCAATAAAACATAAAATTATCATTATTTTATTCAATATTACACTCACATTCTCCTTTTTTTTAACATGCAACTTCCATATGTGAAAATATAGGTGGGACGGAGGGAGTATTTAATAAATGAGACCAATTTTACAAATAAAAAGACAACTTTTGAAACATGAGACCAAAAATATTTTAAAAATATTGCTATAGGACTAAAAATGCAATTTTCCCCACTCTCGACGGACTTGTCGTCTCATTCGCTCCACACTTATGTCCCAACGCCATCACCGTCTACCCCTATAGGTTGCGTGCAGAAGGTGGAATGGGGGAAATTTAACATGATTGAAGCAGAATGTCGACTACTTGGGAACGCAATGCTAGATTTCTCAAACCAAAGATTCATCATGCATTCGATTATTAGTTGTTTCGTGTCCACACTTACGTCTCACATTAAGTTTGGTTTTCTCTCTGTAATCGGTTATTAGTTGTTTCGTGTCATATGAGTTTGAGAGATTTATTGTGATTGAGAAAATCTTATTGTTAGTTTCTAATTTCTTTTGGTTCTTAGGTTGGCTACACCTGAATAGATATTGCATTTTCACTTACACATGGTAGGTAGTTTTTACAGTGAACTTCCACTATAATGTACATGACGTTAACTTTTATTTCTTCTTATGAATATTGTGCAAGAAAGTGGAAAGCAAAGAGAGAACTGTATATAATGAGGTTTTTGGAGACTGAGAAAAAAAATTCAATGGGTGTATTTACAACGGCAGATGGATAATTGATATGTTGGAGTTATACGTGAAAGTATGTTTTTACTTTGTATAACTCGTGTATCAAACACTCGTTTTATGAGAATAATTCTTTTATCACATTTGCTTTAGTTATGATTGAATGTTGAATTTCTATTGCAAACCGTTCAATATATAGTACATGTTACATTGTAGTTAATGTGGTGATACCCGATCACGGAAGACAACATTAACAGTTTACTTGTAACTAAACGTACATTTTCACGACCTAGGTGGAATTGAACAATCCGCCGTGAAAGGTCGATGTGTAAGGCTCAGATTGGTCTGTCTTGACTAAGAGATTGCACTAGCACATTTAGTATGTGTTGAAGAGGACCTACAGCGAGGATAAATTCTTCTGTTCTGAAAGGTGAAGAATTAGACCTCAGTGGTTGTTGATTTCTTAATCTCCGTCACTTAAATAGGACCGTGTGTGCTTAATGGTTACTGCTTTGATTCATGTTGGGTGAGAATCATTGTGACTTCGAACTTTGTGTCTTGGGCAGTAATATTAATCATACGACGGTTGCTAAGATTTAATACGGAGAAACGCGTGCGAGTACGGCTCGTGTGATTAATCCCCTTGGTGGGCTCAGAAGTTTTATTGTACCAAATCTTGCAAGTGAAGAATTAGTTTCTTCGGTATGAATAATAATGTTGAGCTGTCTTTACTCCAAGGTGAAAGATGTTAATTAATTTAGAGCTATTCAGAAGCTTAATTAATTAATGGACTTGATAATCTTAAACGCGGAAAATAATAACCGGGAGCCCATATTATCGTAATATGGATTAAGATGGATAGTGCAATATTAATTTATTAGTGGTAATAATTAATATTAATGGATTGAATTATATTGAGGCTCAATATTGAAATTCAGAAGTCCATTAGGAGGTCCAATCTTAATTCTCCTTAAGGCCCCTCAAGTAGCCCATTAAGTAGCCCAATAATGATAAGGTGATTAAAATAAAGAATATATTAATGCTGATTTTTCAAGTAAATTTCGAAAATAAGAGAATCAAGAAGAAATAAGATTTTGTTGATTTTCTTGGAAATATATTATGGAAGATATGTATTCTAGGAATACAAGAATATCTCATATATTCAAGAAGATCCAAATCTTTGGATTTTATCTTGTAATTTTCGAAAATTAGACCTTAATATGTAGGGTGAGATTTTTGTGGAATATTTTATTTTGGAGAAAAGAATATATGAGATATATTCAAGATTTCTTATAGTCTAAGAAAAGATTTTCTCCAAGCCCAAATACACTTAAATTTTCGGCCCCTTCATATTATAAATAGGAGATGATTATTTCATCTCCAAGTACATAATTCCATGTGTTGGAAAAATCAAGAAGCATAGATATTTTTCTTTTTCCTTAGTTTATTAAATTACTTGAAAGCGTCTCTCACCGGCAATCAAGTGAGGTGAAAAGGGAAATACTTGAGAAGGCTTTGGGTTGATAGAGCGAGATTACAATTGTCCCGTATATCCAAAGGCCAATTCTACAAGAGGTACGTTAATCGCATATTTACTTGTTTATTCCGCCTAGTTAAATATGTGAAATTAATTTAACATGCATGATGATAATTAGTTGTTGGAATTATTATTTGAATTAATTAGGATTAATTCATGCTAGTAATAATTGTATTTAAATTCGTATTTAAATTTCATCCCGAATAGATTCCGGGCACCCCTATTTTCCCAACAACTGGTATCAGAGCCACGGTTTCGGGCTCTGAATTTTAAATTGGAATTTAAATTGTTAAACATTAAATTGAAATTGGAGAGTAGAATTGTTAGATCTTTTTTGCAGGTATCCAATTGTCATGGTTTTAATGTTGTTAATTTCATGCGTGTAAATTAATTGTTTTTTAATTCGATTCATTCAAATTCGTTTTTCTTGTGAGAAAATCCACGAGTAGATTAGTTGTTTTTATTTTGATTCGATCATTGTAATAGACTAGTCTAGATCTAGTATTTATTTTTTTGTAAAAATAAATTGTAACCGGATCGTGACGAAGAACGAAGAATTAAAAACGGCGTACCCAGACGACGCATACAAGCGTGGCGCGTGTATGGACATAAAATCATGCAAGGGGTGAAGAAAACGAGGACGAACGGCGAAAAAACGGCGCACGGGGGTGCACGGCGCCGCGCGCACTGCGCGCGCGCCTCGGGTGCGAGGCTGCAGCGCCTCGGGGCGCTCCGGGCGGCGCCTAGGCGCGCCTCCGTGCAGCGCCTAGGGTGCACCTCGGGGCTGCGCTTCGGCACGCTTCGGGCAGCGTTTCAGCGCTTTTTGGGCCGGGAAGCGCGCGGTCCCAATTCGTGGGCCGATGCGCGCTGTATCTCGGGCCGTGGATTTTTTTCGGTTCGTGTTTTTTTTCCGTGTGATTTTAAACGTCGTCTCGAACCCCAAACGATGTTGTTTTGAAGAAGTGTTGCTGTTCGAGTGGGAGCACGTCGAGACGAACGTCGGAAAGCAACAAGGACGATTTTTCACATCAAGACGTGAAGAAATTAAACCGTGACAATTGGATTTGAGTGCTCCAATGTGTTTAATTTTGTTTTGATGGATGTTTTATTTCGTGCACTTATTATTATTTTTTAATATGTGTTTGCATGAATTTTATTGTCCAAGAAAAACCTTACTTTCGAAAATTACTAAGTATGTTTTTATAATCGCAATTTTATTCCGGATATTAAAATTGGATTATTTTGACCTCCATAATTTATTTATTTGTGAAGTTCTTTTGGAATACATTTCCCCCTCGGATCGGCCAAAAGAACTGATTTCACATGAATAAATTCCGAAAGGATGATTGTGGATTATTACTAGTGGCGGTATTGACCCTCACCACGAGTGGCTTGCTCAAAGTGAAATAATAATCCTGTATTTAATTATGGTTATTACTTAGGCATAGGAAATTGATATTAACTTACTCCCCTCGGAGTCCCTGTCAGTTTCTATGTGGTCAAAGTGGGAGCCAACTATTAATTTTGAATTAAGGATTTGTAACTTTTAAGTTTGTAATCTGCTTGAATGTGTTTAAATGTATAGACCACCCCTCGTGGCGCATTTAAATTGTTTCGAGATGTTGGCTGATGCATGATTATATTGTTTTAAGGTTTCAATATAATTGATGTGATTGAATTATGTGATAATTTCATATTTTTCTAGATATTGATATGAATGTATGTTTTATTCTCATTTCATCATGTCGCAACCTTTTAATCCACTGTTTAATATACTTAAAGTTAATAAACTTTTTGGAGTGATTTATATCGATTGGAAATGTTTTTTTTTTAAAATTTGTCCTTACTGCACGAAAACACAATTGGGTTATTTATGTTAATATACCCGGCAAGCCTAATGATAAGTCAAGCAATGGGAAGAGGCAGTTTATGATTGGAAGCGTGACAATGAACACATGAAGTGCATCATCTTGACATCTCTGTCTGAGGATTTGAGGCGCGTTCATGGAGACATTGTATCCGCTGTTGAAATCATGGAAAACCTTGAAGAGATGTCTTCACATCTAACCCATGACTAATCAGTTCACCAAACATGACTCGGTCAAGTTGGAAATGGTGGAGGGAACGCCCGTGAGGGAGCACGTTCTCAAGATAATGACATACCTTAACAAGTTGGAAGTACTTGGTGCGGATTTTGATTGATTTCATATACCATTCTCTACCGAGAAGCTTTGAGCAGTTTCGTCTGAACTATCAGATGAATGAACGGACAAATCGTTTGCCCGAGCTCTTGCAAGCTTTAGTTTCGGTGGAGGTGAAAATGGAGCACCAGTCTAGTGCTATGGTGGCTAATGGTTCGTCTACCTTTTTTGGTCCCAAGGGAGGGAAAAAGAGGAAGAGAACCAAAGGCCGGATCCAAGCAAATCTAATTGTTGCGAAAGGCAAATGCAAAGGCTAGCATCGAAGGGGAAGTGTTTTAGTTGCGGTGAGAGAGGACAATGGAGGTCTGCCTATTCCAAGCCTAAGAGGCTGGGAAAGTTAGGTAATTCACACACCTTAGTCGTCGAAACTTGTGAAGAGGCGTATGCTGTCTATTCGTGGATAGTGGATACGAGAGCTACTGATCACATTTGTTTCATGGGTTTAAGCTAACCCGACGACTTAACGGAAGTGAGATCCCCATCACATCGGGCAATGCTACGAGAGTGACAGTTGAAGCAGTGGGAGAAGTGCGCCTATCTTGTGAAGATAGAGTTATGGTCTTGAGAGACGTTCCTCATGTTCCTAGTTTAGAAAGAACTCAACCTTCAGTTTCTAAACTGTTTGAATAGATACTCAGTTTCTTTTAATAAGGATGTTATTATTGCTTGAAACGATGAGTTTATCTGTTCCGGAACTTCAATGGATGATCTTTATACCATTATTTGGGCACACCACTCACAAAATTGAATCTAATAACACATCGATTATTTCGAGTAATAAAAGAAAGCATTCTTCGGAGATGAACGAAACACTTCTATGGCATCTTAGACTAGGTCATATTAATCTAAAGCGGATAGAGAGATTGGTGAAAGACGTGTTGGGAAAATAGGGGTGCCCGGAATCTATTCGGGATGAAATTTAAATACGAATTTAAATACAATTATTACTAGCATGAATTAATCCTAATTAATTCAAATAATAATTCCAACAACTAATTATCATCATGCATGTTGAATTAATTTCACATATTTAACTAGGCGGAATAAACAAGTAAATATGCGATTAACGTACCTCTCGTAGTAATGGCCTTTGGATATACGGGACACTTGTAATCTCGCTCTATCAACCCAAAGCCTTCTCAAGTATTTCCCTTTTCACCTCAATTGATCGCCGGTGGGAGACGCTTTCAAGCAATTTAATAAACTAAGGAAAAAGAAAAATATCTATGCTTCTTGATTTTTCCAACACATGGAATTATGTACTTGGAGATGAAATAATCATCCCCTATTTATAATAGTGAGAGGAACGAAAATTGTATATTTTATGGCCAAGAGAAAATCTTTTCTTAATCTCTAAGAAATCTTGAATATATCTCATATATTCTTTTCTCCATAATAAAATATTCCACAAAAATCTCATTCTCCTATTAAACTTAATTATTTTCGAAAATTTCAATATGAGATCCTTAGATTTGGATCTTCTTGAATATATGAGATATTCTTGTATTCCAAGAATACATATCTTCCATAATATCTTTTCAAGAAAATCAACAAAATCTTCTCTTTTCTTGATTTACTATTTTCGAAAAAAACATGAAAAAATCAGCAATATATTTTCTTTTTATTTTAATCACGTTATCATTATTGGGCTAATTAATGGGCTACTTGAGGGGCCTTAAGGAGAATTAAGATTGGACCTCCTAATGGACTTCTGAATTTCAATATTGAGCCCCAATATAATTCAGCCCATTAATATTAATTATTACCACTAATAAATTAATATTGCACTATCCATCTTAATCCATATTACGATAATATGGGCTCCCGGTTATTATTTTCCGCGTTTAAGATTATCAAGTCCATTAATTAATTAAGCTTCTGAATAGCTCTAAATTAATTAACGTCTTTCACCTTGGAGTAAAGACAACTCAACATTATTATTCGTACCGAAGAAACTAATTCTTCACTTGCAAGATTTGGTACAATAAAACTTCTGAGCCCACCAAGGGGACTAATCATACGAGCCATACTCGCACGCGTTTCTCCGTATTAAATCTTAGCAACCGTCGTATGATTAATATTACTGTCCAAGACACAAAGTTCGAAGTCACAATGATTCTCACCCAACATGAATCAAAGCAGTAACCATTAAGCACACACGGTCCTATTTAAGTGACGAAGATTAAGAAAATCAACAACCACTGAGGTCTAATTCTTCACCTTTCAGAACATAAGAATTTATCCTCGCTGTAGGACCTCTTCAACACATACTAAATGTGCTAGTGCAATCTCTTAGTCAAGACAGACCAATCTGAGCCTTACACATCGACCTTTCACGGCGGATTGTTCAATTCCACCTAGGTCGTGAAATGTACGTTTAGTTACAAGTAAACTGTTAATGTTGTCTTCCGTGATCGGGTATCACCACATTAACTACTATGTAACACGTACTATATATTGAACGGTTTGCAATAGAAATTCAACATTCAATCATAACTAAAGCAAATGCGATAAAAGAATTATTCTCATAAAACAAGTGTTTGATACACGAGTTATACAAAGTAAAAGCATACTTTCACGTATAACTCCAACAATCTCCCACTTATACTTAAAGTCTGCTTTTAGTATACATCACGCATGTCTTAGTGTAGTAGCTCTTCGTGACATCTCATGTCAACCTCATATTGAAATTTTCGAAAATAATTAAGTTTAATAGGAGAATGAGATTTTTGTGGAATATTTTATTATGGAGAAAAGAATATATGAGATATATTCAAGATTTTTAGAGATTAAGAAAAGATTTTCTCTTGGCCATAAAATATACAATTTTCGTTCCTCTCACTATTATAAATAGGGGATGATTATTTCATCTCCAAGTACATAATTCCATGTGTTGGAAAAATCAAGAAGCATAGATATTTTTCTTTTTATTTTAATCACCTTATCATTATTGGGCTACTTAATGGGCTACTTGAGGGGCCTTAAGGAGAATTAAGATTGGACCTCCTAATGGACTTCTGAATTTCAATATTGAGCCCCAATATAATTCAGCCCATTAATATTAATTATTACCACTAATAAATTAATATTGCACTATCCATCTTAATCCATATTACGATAATATGGGCTCCCGGTTATTATTTCCCGCATTTAAGATTATCAAGTCCATTAATTAATTAAGCTTCTGAATAGCTCTAAATTAATTAACGTCTTTCACCTTGGAGTAAAGACAGCTCAACATTATTATTCGTACCGAAGAAACTAATTCTTCACTTGCAAGATTTGGTACAATAAAACTTCTGAGCCCACCAAGGGGACTAATCATACGAGCCGTACTCGCACACGTTTCTCCGTATTAAATCTTAGCAACCGTCGTATGATTAATATTACTGCCCAAGACACAAAGTTCGAAGTCACAATGATTCTCACCCAACATGAATCAAAGCAGTAACCATTAAGCACACACGGTCCTATTTAAGTGACGAAGATTAAGAAATCAACAACCACTGAGGTCTAATTCTTCACCTTTCAGAACAGAAGAATTTATCCTCGCTGTAGGACCTCTTCAACACATACTAAATGTGCTAGTGCAATCTCTTAGTCAAGACAGACCAATCTGAGCCTTACACATCGACCTTTCACGGCGGATTGTTCAATTCCACCTAGGTCGTGAAATGTACGTTTAGTTACAAGTAAACTGTTAATGTTGTCTTCCGTGATCGGGTATCACCACATTAACTACTATGTAACACGTACTATATATTGAACGGTTTGCAATAGAAATTCAACATTCAATCATAACTAAAGCAAATGCGATAAAAGAATTATTCTCATAAAACAAGTGTTTGATACACGAGTTATACAAAGTAAAAGCATACTTTCACGTATAACTCCAACAAGACGGATCCTTGGAATCATTCCAAGTCGGACCGTTTCCAACTTGTGAATCTTGTTTAGAGGGTAAAATGACCAAGAGGGCATTTGGAGCCAAGGGGAATAGAATCACAGAAGTGTTAGAACTCGTTCATACCGATATGTGTGGTTCAATGACGATCATAGCAAGAAGGGGTATGAGTAAATTGTCTTTTTCAATGATTACTCGAGATATGGATACATCTACCTTATGGTGCATAGGGAAAGAAGTATCAAGTTTCTACGATTTGATCGTAGAGGCGAATACCTTAGCGATGAATTCTTGAACTAGCTATCAGACGAAGGGATTGTATCCCTGTTGACCGCACCGGGAACCCCTCAATAGAATGGTGTGGCGGAACGAAGGAGCCAGACTCTTTTAGAAATAGTCAGATCCATGATGAGTTATTCGGATTTACCCAAGTCGTTTTGGGGTAACGCCTTGAAAACAACGACTTACATTCTAAACTTGGTGCCATCCAAATTGGTTCCTAAAACCCCAATGGAATTGTGGACCGGGCGCAAGCCCAGTCTAAGACACTTGCGGATTAGGGGTTGTCCGGCATACGTGCTAGACGAGGAAGCCGGTAAATTGGATCCACGTTCGGAATTAAGGTTGTTTATAGGATATCCCATGGGAACGAAAGGGTGTATGTTCTATAGTCTCAAGGATTAAAAGACCGAGATTAGTTCGCACTTTAAATTCTTGGAGGAAGACTATATGAACAAAAGAAAGCCCAGAAGTGAGATTACCTTAGACGAGTTAAGAGAGCAAACTCCTATACCAAGTATACAAGATGATATACCACACGTCACACCTTCACAACCGGAACCCCGTCGTAGTGGGAGGATTGCAAGGCAACCCGAGAGATTCATGGGAATTGGAGAATCTTCGGATTTGATTCCCGGCGATGAATCAGACCCATGAACGTACGACGAGGCAATCCAAGACAAAGACGCGGAGGCGTGGCAAACCGCAATGGAAACCGAGGTGGGTTCGATGGATTATAGTCAAGTGTGGGAGTTGGTTGATCCACCTAGTGGGGTAGAGCCCATTGGATGCAAGTGGATGTACAAGAGGAAAAGAGGACCGGACGGAAGGGTAGAGACCTTCAAAGCAAGGCTTGTGGCCTGTAGCTATGCTTAAGTCCATCCGTATTCTCTTGTCGATCGCTGCGCACTTAGATTACGAGATCTGGCAAATGGATGTCAAGACAGCTTTCCTTAACAGAAGTCTTGATGGGATCTATATGCAACAGCCCAAAGGTTTCGTTGAAAAAGGCCAAGAGCACCTTGCATGCAAGCTTAGGAGATCCATTTATGGACTTAAGCAAGCATTGCGTACTTGGAACCAGTGTTTTGATCAAGTTACTAAGTCTTAAGGGTTGTGATCAAAACAAGTTCGAAAGTTGTGTGCATAAAAGGTATGACGGAACTGCGGTGGTATTCTTAGTATTATACGTAGACGATATTCTGCTCATTGGAAACAATGTAAAGGTATTGTCAGACGTAAGGGTATGGCTGTCAAATCAGTTTGATATGAAGGACTTAGGGAAAGCCGGTCACATCCTTGGGATCAAGTTCACTCGAGATCACAAGAGGAGGATGTTGGGTTTATCGCAAGTTTCATACAAAGCCACTGTTTTGAAGCATTTCAGCATGCAAGATTCCAAGAAAGGTTTTGTACCTTTTAGGCACGGAATCCATCTATCTAAAGAAATATGCCCTAAGACCAAGTGGAGATAGATGACATGAAAGACGTTCCGTACGTTTCGGACGTAGGAAGTCTTATGTATGCAATGTTGTGTACGAAACCGGAT
Organism: Ballota nigra; assembly: GCA_947034835.1. Classification (NCBI taxonomy): domain Eukaryota; kingdom Viridiplantae; phylum Streptophyta; class Magnoliopsida; order Lamiales; family Lamiaceae; genus Ballota; species Ballota nigra. The sequence continues at coordinate 69,868,119 of OX344724.1, forward strand.
ATCTACTTTGCCGTGGGCATGATGACAAGATATCGAAGTAACCCCGGGAAAACACATTAGATTGCAATTAAATGCGTTCTTTAGTTTCTGAAAAGAACTTGGTATGGAATGCTGATTTAACAATCAGACAATCTAATTCTCATGGGATACACGGACTCAAATTTCCAATCAGACATAGACTCCAAAATACCTACCTCGGGTAGTGTGTTTTGCATGGGAGAAGGAGCCATGACATGGAGAAGCGATTAGCAGAAATGCATCGCCAATTCGACCATGAAAGCCGAATAAGTAACTGCTTGTGAAGCAGCGAAGGAAGCGGTTTGGCTCAAGTACTTCTTAGTGGACTTGGACGTTGTTCCGAATTTGCCCATCATAATCACTGTCCATTGTGATAATGTCGGAGCAATTGAAAATTCAAGGGAACCGAGAGCCCACAAGGCCAGCAAACACATTGAAAGAAAAGACCATCTTATACGAGAAATCGTTAAGAGATGAGATAAAGAGGTGGCAAAGATATGCGTCGGGGACAACCTAGTAAATCCATTCACAAAGGGTCTGCCTCTGAATACATTCGAGAGACATGTGGATGGAATGGGAGTCAAGACTATTGTCAATCTGCTTTAAGTATAAGTGGGAGGAATTATTAGGTTAGTGTAGGTTGACATGAGATGTCACGTTGAGCTACTACACTAAGACATGCAGGATGTATACTAAAAGCAGACTTTAAGTATAAGTGGGAGATTGTTGGAGTTATACGTGAAAGTATGTTTTTACTTTGTATAACTCGTGTATCAAACACTCGTTTTATGAGAATAATTCTTTTATCACATTTGCTTTAGTTATGATTGAATGTTGAATTTCTATTGCAAACCGTTCAATATATAGTACATGTTACGTTGTAGTTAATGTGGTGATACCCGATCACGGAAGACAACATTAACAGTTTACTTGTAACTAAACATACATTTTTACGACCTAGGTGGAATTGAACAATCCGCCGTGAAAGGTCGATGTGTAAGGCTCAGATTGGTCTGTCTTGACTAAGAGATTGCATTAGCACATTTAGTATGTGTTGAAGAGGACCTACAGCGAGGATAAATTCTTCTGTTCTGAAAGGTGAAGAATTAGACCTCAGTGGTTGTTGATTTCTTAATCTCCGTCACTTAAATAGGACCGTGTGTGCTTAATGGTTACTGCTTTGATTCATGTTGGGTGAGAATCATTGTGACTTCGAACTTTGTGTCTTGGGCAGTAATATTAATCATACGACGGTTGCTAAGATTTAATACGGAGAAATGCGTGCGAGTACGGCTCGTGTGATTAGTCCCCTTGGTGGGCTCAGAAGTTTTATTGTACCAAATCTTGCAAGTGAAGAATTAGTTTCTTCGGTATGAATAATAATGTTGAGCTGTCTTTACTCCAAGGTGAAAGATGTTAATTAATTTAGAGCTATTCAGAAGCTTAATTAATTAATGGACTTGATAATCTTAAACGTGGAAAATAATAACCGGGATCCCATATTATCGTAACCGGGAGCCCATATTATCGTAATATTAATATGAATTAATATTAATGGATTGAATTATATTGAGGCTCAATATTGAAATTCAGAAGTCCATTAGGAGGTCCAATCTTAATTCTCCTTAAGGCCCCTCAAGTAGCCCATTAAGTAGCCCAATAATGATAAGGTGATTAAAATAAAGAATATATTAATGCTGATTTTTCAAGTAAATTTCGAAAATAAGAGAATCAAGAAGAAATAAGATTTTGTTGATTTTCTTGGAAAGATATTATGGAAGATATGTATTCTAGGAATACAAGAATATCTCATATATTCAAGAAGATCCAAATCTTTGGATTTTATCTTGTAATTTTCGAAAATTAGACCTTAATATGTAGGGTGAGATTTTTGTGGAATATTTTATTTTGAAGAAAAGAATATATGAGATATATTCAAGATTCTTAGAGTCTAAGAAAAGATTTTCTCCAACTCAAATACACTTAAATTTTCGGCCCCTTCATATTATAAATAGGAGATGATTATTTCATCTCCAAGTACATAATTCCATGTGTTGGAAAAATCAAGAAGCATAAATATTTTTCTTTTTCCTTAGTTTATTAAATTACTTGAAAGCGTCTCCCACCGGCAATCAAGTGAGGTGAAAAGAGAAATACTTGAGAAGGCTTTGGGTTGATAGAGCGAGATTACAATTGTCCCGTATATCCAAAGGCCAATTCTACAAGAGGTACGTTAATCGCATATTTACTTGTTTATTCCGCCTAGTTAAATATGTGAAATTAATTTAACATGCATGATGATAATTAGTTGTTGGAATTATTATTTGAATTAATTAGGATTAATTCATGCTAGTAATAATTGTATTTAAATTCGTATTTAAATTTCATCCCGAATAGATTCCGGGCACCCCTATTTTCCCAACATGATAATCTTGCAAAAAGTGGAGGCATGTGTAACCTATTGGTATGTCAAAAGTAATTTTATTCATCACATTCAGTAGTTCATGTTTAGGTAATATTATTGTAATGATATTTGATTAGTGCGTCTGATTATGAGAATTAAAAGATGTAAGTACATTGTATACAAACCTTTGACACTGTACTGAATCTTTTGATGTTTGGTTCGTGAATTGAACTTCCCCTGTTGTTCATCAAAACTTTGCCCTGAGCTACAATGATCTTTCACAGTGGTGTTTCTCATTTGATGCTCAAGTGATCGAACCTCTAGGCGCTATATATGAAACTGCCTACACAGTCAACTAAATTATACTATATAGAATGTATATGAAGTGAGAGAGGGACAAACCAAAATTGGTTTTGGAAGGATTGAATTAGTAATTGGAAAATTAAAGTAGAGAAGAAGGGAATGAGATGTAATGTAAGTTTCTCACTCAATAATAATCCTAATTGGAATTGAGTTTGTGTGTAGTTGCAAATTTTAATTGTATGAGAGTGGATTGGTTGAAATCCAAATTTAACTGCACATGCATGCTTGGAAGAACTATACATTTAATATATTCTTTTATCAATTTTAGCAAAATAAATTACTAATCTTATCTTATCTACTTCATTCCCCTAAATTCCTCTGACCAATATGTTACCTTATGAAGATTATTTAAGAGGACTTCCAAGTTCTATACAGAAGCCCAAGAAAAAGGTGTATATGTGTCAAAGATTTTGCAGTTAGTTGTGTAGCCATATGTTTACTCAATATTATGCAGAAAATCAAGGATATTCTATGTATTATACTTTGACACTTTTGTTTCAGCACAATAGTTTTTTTTTTCTCCAATAATTATTATTGCCTTAACTTTTTTTTTTTTGTAATCTTTTGGGAATTCCTTTTTTTCCCCTTAAATGTTAAGTGTCTTATGGCCTATACATAGAGAATCTGCTTAGCAACTCCTTTTGTTAGTGGAATTTGTTATTTCATCTTTTTCCAGTCTTTGGAGTATAAAGTTGGCTTAGTGAGATACTTCAATTTTTGTGTTTGCAATTCCATGTTGCAGAATTATGCGATTTGTGTTATGCAGATATATTCAACCAAACTAATTTTAATCACCCATTTTTTAATGTGCAATGAACTTTCTTAACTACGTAACATATGAAACAATACTGGCCAGGAAGTTGTTCAAGACTTTCTTGTTTATCATTTATGGTAATGATGTTTTGCAATGTATCCACTAATGGACTCAATTTGGATACTATGTATAAGAATAGGGAAATGATGTTTGTTTACATGCCTATTGATCATGACGCATTCCAAGTTACTGGCTTAATTTTGATTTGGAAATCACATCTTGACGATCGAACAACTTGAAGTTTCAAAGCTCAAGAAACCTTTGACAGATTCAAATCATTGATCAAGCTCCAAAGGATAGTCATTAGAATGTCAATATGTTAATGATCGAATTTGATGCCTACAGAAAAAGTGCTTGTAGTTTCAAAGCTCAAGAAACCTTTAACGGATTTGATCAAGCTTCAAAGGAGGTCCCATTAGAATATCAAAATGTTGATGATCCAATTTGATGCTTAGAGAAAAAGTGCTATTATTATGTTACAAATATAAATGATTTATTCTCGAGCAGCAAATGTTTAAGATGAAAGGTTTTTTTTTAGGTTATTTACATAAGATAGTGGGGTATTTTTACGGTTAAAGTTTTGTGATTAGGCAGTGACAATTTTTTTTATGATAATTAATGTAAATAGTGGGAGAAGTTGATTGGTTTTTTTATTTAATTAAATAGTTAAAAAATATTGTAACAGATTATTGTAGGGTGTATTAATATGCATATTGGGGGAAGTTGATTGATTCTAACGAATTAATAGGTGGTATACGGATTTAGAAATCAATTTATGGTTTGAGAAAAAGTTACTATATACAGTATAAGATTTTGTTATTATAGAAGTATAGATTCAAAATAGCCTAGCAAGATTATTTTATTTAAAATTCACGGATTTGATATAATGCCCACCGGTGGGCATAACTTATATGTCCACCGCGAATGTGATAATGACACGTAAGCAAATTTAAATAGGGGTCCCACTATTATTTTAATTGATTACTTAAATTTGCTTACGTGTCATTATCACATTCGCGGTGGGCATATAAGTTTATGCCCACCGGTGGACATTATATCAAATCCGTTAAAATTCATGAATTTTAAAATCGATGCAACCTAGATTAGTGTTTGTTATTAGGAGAAGACTAAACTCGGAGTGATAGAAAAATAGAACAACGGTGGGCCTACAAGATGCCAGCCCAATTGTGGCCCAATCCCAAATCCCCAGTTTCCCTTTCTCTCTTTTTCTGGTCTACCAGACCAACAAACGCGACTCTCTCACTTCCACCAAGCAATGTCGTCGTTATCGACTTCCCTTCATCCGGCCGCTCACCCCTACCGCTCCGCGCTCTTGGGGCCGCTCATCCCGCCCCAATCTTTCTCCCTCCAACATTTTAAGACTCGGTTCTCTCATATTCTCTCTCTCTTCACTTTATTTTTTACTTGTTCCACACTTAGATGTTGCTTATTTGTTTGAGGCTAGTATTTCAATTCTTGGGTTTTTTCCTTTGCTTTTGTTCTAATTTCAAATAACTGATTGTGAAAATGTTGATTTACGCATTCTTCAAGATAAGGCTTGGTAATTTCATTGTTCTATTCTTCGGGTTTCGAAATACTGAATCGGCTTGTGATTTGGGGTTTTATTAGGATGTGTGGTGTGTTGATTCCTTAAGACCTCTAATTGAGTGACTCGTATTTGCTGATGTAGTAAAGGCAAAGGCAAAGGCAAACCAAGTCGGGGCCGTGTATCAATGATGCCTATTGGAACACCTAGAGTGCCTTACAGAAACCCTACTGAGGGCAGTTGGCAATGGGTTGATTTGTGGAATGCTCTTGTACGTCTCCATTCCAATACCTTTATTCTATATCTAGAATACCCTCAGTTAATCATCTTTGTAATTTTCTGTTGATAACTACACATCTGGTATGCATAGGATATTAATAACTTCATTTCTTGTCAATATAAGTCCCTTTTTCAAGTGGGACTACACTGTATTATTCATCTTTTGGTAGAAGTTGAATGAACTCCTAATTGCAGTACCGTGAACGTGTTATTTTTATTGGACAACACATAGACGAAGAATTCAGCAACCAGATACTCGCTACGATGTTGTACCTTGATAGTATTGATGATTCGAAGAAGCTTTTTATGTACATTAATGGACCTGGAGGAGATGTGAGTTCCTCATATTTGAACTGGCATTAACATTCTTGTTCTTATCTATGTTTGAAATATTCTTTACATCATGATGTTTGTACTGTTCTCCTCTTTCACTCTTCAATCCTTATGACGAAAATATATATTTGTTGCAGCTTACTCCTAGCATGGCTATCTACGACACAATGCAAAGCTTGAAAAGTCCTGTTGGTACTCACTGTGTTGGCTATGCCTATAATCTGGCAGGTTTTCTCCTTGCTGCTGGTGAAAAGGTATATTTTCTTTAAGTGACATAATAGTCATAGATAGTTAGATACAATGACAATAGAAATTATAATATAGGTATATAGAAGTATCTATTGTCATAAGCCAGATTGGACATGTTTGGCCTGTGAAAGTAGAATTTAGTGATCTCATCGCCTTCTCTTGGTTTCCTGATTTTCTTTTTCTATTAAAATGACAATTAGTAATTATCTTTATCGTTCTAGCATTGTAGGACACATATAACATTTAGTGTCTTTCATCAGCATTCTTCTCATTTTTCTATTCAATTGATAATTGATATTTTCCCTAATCCTTACTCGATATATCATATGGCATGATAAAACTATATGCCTTTGGTGTTGACATTTTCCTTTTTTTAAAGGGTACTCGCTTTGCCATGCCCCTTTCAAGAATTGCATTACAGTCTCCAGCTGGAGCTGCTCGTGGTCAGGTTTGATCAATTTTCTTGCTTATGAAGCCTTCAATTTGCTCTCTAGAAAGTTGTCACATGCCTTTGGAACCTTTTTTGGTAGGCTGATGACATTCAAAACGAGGCTGATGAGCTACTACGGATAAGGGACTATCTTTTCAAAGAGTTGGCTCAGAAAACTGGCCAGCCAGTTGAGAAGGTCATATTTATTAGAGGCATTCTCTGTTCTCGTTTTAACCACTATTAACCAAAATAATTTTCTTGAGACATCTGTAACTTTTTTTGCTCATACTACCCACGTATAATCGAAATAAGGTTGTTCCACATACCCTAACCCGTACCAACAGATATTAAAGAGTGGTCTTGAGTAAAATAGTTTTACCGTGCAACTAGTTCGTAACTATCACTTTATAGTAAAACAACTAATATGTTAATGAAACTACTAATACTGTTTAAAAATAAACTCAAAATGCAAACCAATTGTACGGTAAAATGGTTTATACAAAACTTTGCCGAATTTAAAGAGTTTAACCTACACGAACCCATACCTTAAAAAAAAAAGGAAACCACCCAGCCCTAACAACCAATCAACAAAGCATACTTGGCAAAAGTTAATTTCTCTTTAAAAGAAAAGGAGATTGGTGCTATAAATGATTTTTTTTAAAATTATTTTTCTTCCACATATTCAGGGGCCGTTTGGTTTGTTGAAAGGAATGGCAATGGGAATGAGAATGATAGTAGTGAGGAATGGAATGAATATTCTCTTTAAAATTGTATTGTTTGGTTGAATATAGGAATCACTATTATAGTCATTGATTTTGTTTGGTTTGTCAAGTTTTTTAGGAATGGAATCAATTTATTGATTTTTTTAAAAATAATATTATTTTAATTTATTTTTTTTAAATATATTTTTATTAAAAAATACTGTATGGAAGTATTTCAATTAGTTTGAAATAATTTTTTCTTTCAAGTTTAATCTTAATTATTTAATAAAAAATATAATAAAGGGAACCTAAAATTCCATAACCTAACAACAAAGTATAATACTAAAAAATAAACTTATTAAACTATTTTAGAATAAAGAATAATGATGCTTGGTTTATTACGAGGAATGGGAATAGAAATGATAATGATAGTTGTGAGGAATGGAATGAAATATGCTCATATAATTGTATTGTTTGATTGATAATAGGAATGACTATCATTACTATAAATTGTGTTTGTTTTGCCAAAATATTTATTAGGAATGGAATCAATTTTAACTTTTTTTTAAAAAAAAAAAATTAGAAAACAACATTACTTAATGATTTTTACATTTCAACAATAAAAAATAATTTATTTTTAATTTTATTTCAAGTTAATAAATTAAAAAACAATTTATGCAATTTTTGGGGTGGAATGAAAGTCATTCCACCCAAAATGTTGAGGTATCATGATACCTATTTTTTTGGATATCAAATCACTGTAGCAAGGAATGAAAGTATTCTACCAAACAACATTTTCTCATTGCATTCCTATTCCCTACATGTAAAGCCTCCAACCAAGCAAGCCCTGATCAGTTTGGGTGTTCCCTATATTAATTACTGTTTAACGCATTATCTTTATATTATTGGACTAGTCTGTTGCAGCTTCTCAAGATTTTCTGTTTTGAATCAAGGCAAGTTATATTTAGTGGCTTTGTTATCCTTGTTGAAATGTGCATTGAATCTAATGCAGATTCACAAGGACTTAAGTCGGGTGAAGCGTTTTAATGCTCAAGAGGCTCTTGAATACGGTCTCATTGATAGGATAGTGAGGCCTTCTCGTATAAAGGCTGATGCACCACGAAAGGATTCTACAGCAGGACTTGGTTAGTTTTAATTTTAATAGTTGGATTTAGAATTCCATAGTTACAACTTGCGAATATTTCCAAATATCATGTAGACTTACGCAATGAGGGATTGATTATAGTTGATTTGAGGGCTACCTCTTTTGATCTTGTTTCTCTCTAGATGTACTCTTGCCGGAAATGGTGAAGTTGGTCTTTACAATGAATGAATAGTAGTATTATAATCTGGACGAAGCTTATTGATGTATGTATAATGAAGACATTCGTTTCGTAGTGTTTGTAATTTCTCATGGTGTATACTTACTAGTAGCAAGACCAATAAAATGATAGTATCATTCTTGAAAGGATTCTCTCCCTCTCATTTAGATGAATGAATTATATCAATATATCAAATTATGTACTCTCCCTCCGTCCACCAAATTTTTATCCTATTACCGTTGGACACAAAATTTAATGAAAATTAGTATTTTATTAAAAAGTAAATATATATAAAGTAAGGGTATTGTAGGGGATATTGTGTGATCTATTTATGTGTTTGTGAGTGGTGTTTATTTTTAAAAAAGGAATGGATAAAAAATTGGTGGACAACCCAAAAAGGAAAACTATTAAAAAATTTGGTGGATGGAGAGATTAATATGTAATATATTGAGGTTATCAAGAAAGGGGACAACGAAGATGATTAAAAGAAAATTTTCACGATTTGTTTCTAAATTACATCTGGATAAAAGGTAATGGATTTGAATGAGGATTTAGAGACATATAATCCATTGCAAGAACTCAGCAAAGATCCTAAACAAGTTTTACGATCTAAAACTTATAATAATATGGGACTTGTTCAAACATCGTCGAAGAAGTTATTAATATAGATATAAACATCTTAAACTAATTCACTAATTCATGTGGTGTTTACGATTTTTATTAGGAGTGAACATCAAATAAAATTACTAAAGATTGAGTTTATAAGTTTTTTAAAATAGCTTATAAGCACCCTAAAAATGTTGGAAAAATAAGATGTTTATGAGTTTAGAAAATTATAAAATAAACTTGTTACGTTTTATAAGTTGTAAAAAAATAAGTTGAGATTTTTTAATTTATTTTTCTAATCACCACCCCAACCACCCACCTTGCTATGTACCCACCACCCTCACACTTCTTACTCAACATACAAAATAAATAAAAATTAATTATTTTATATTAAAATTTAAAAAATATTTGTTATAAATAATCAAACAACTTATAAATTACTTAAAAATACATCTTATAAATTTTTAAAATAATTTATAAAATGTTAGAGCTTATAAAATATTTGAAATAAGTTTAGTGAATGAACTCTCAACTTTTTTAATGCATGTGAGATTTCTACATTATTTCTGAGTTCATCTATTCAATTTATATTAAAATAAGTTGCTTGAAGATATAATGCTAGCAATTTGAGTCACACATGCACACCACCAATTACACGATGTGCAACTGGATTTAGTGGTGTAATGGAGCGGATTTGGTTAATTTTAGGATCCGCACCGACACATCTAATTTTATATTATTTTTAAATTAAATTAATTTAGAATGTAAAAATATTTAATTTAGCATTAAAAAGTCAAATTAAACATATATTTGTTTCAAATAATATTTACTTTCTCCATCTACGAAAATATGTCTACTTTGCAATTGGTTTAATACAATATGTCGGAAGATATTATAGGCTATGTTGTGTGCCAAATAATTCTCAGGGACGAGGACGACATGGAAGGTGGATCCTAAGCATACGCCGAGTAGGATGGGGCCTGCTGACGAGGTCCACACCTCGGGGTCCGGACCCCGGCCCACGATATCGGCCTCGTCGCAAGAACCCTCCTACCCCACGCCTCGTCCAGATTTGGACTCTTTCAGATCCCGGCCCACGATATCGGTCTCGGCTTGATGGGTCTGATCCCGACAAGGAATCAACCCTGACGAGGCCGGGGTCCCGTCCTAAAGTCAACGGAGACAGGTGAAAACCTCATTAGAACCTAAGAGAGAGGCAACGACCGAGGAAAAAGGAGTCCTAACGGGAGAAGAACGAATTCCCGCAGCATTTAGGAAGACGTACACGTATTCGATCTTATCCGGAAGTTAGGGAGATTTGGACGCCATCAGACGATCTTTCCTCTCTCAGTACGATGAACAGTAAATCGACGTCAACACAGTGAGGCAGTCCATACTTGTGGAAGAATATCCCGCGATCTTGGGGGAAGGTACGATTCCCATTCCACGTGGCCGGCCACGATTGGGGCAGGATTGTCAGTCCTGAAGATTCGCGTACCAACCCGGTATGGGCCTGCCCATGCATTAAATGTTGGGCTGCCTGTATCCATCTAGGTCAGCCTAGGGGAATGCCCTTGGGCTACAAATACTTGCTCCTTCGCAATAAATAGGACACGAACACCATTAAAGCCCAAGTCAAGACTGACTTGACAAATCTTCTTGCATTTATTACTTATGTTCATCATTTATTTGATAAAAGGCCTCAAGCCTTTAAGACTTCGAAATATCCACAAATCATTAAGTCGTTACCCAACCAAAAAGCCACATTAATCCGTATTTAGATACGTAATTTGGGTAACAACAATTGGCGCTAGAAGGAGGGTAGTCAACCTCATACATCGAAGAAAAACACTCCTCGAAGGACATCCATTGTTCTCCGAGCAATTCGCCAACAAGTAAGATGGCGAACCAAGACGCTGGCGAAGGCACATCCCGCCCCACTCTGGAGGCGGCGACTGCGGAACTGACAACCACCCCCGACCGACGAACGAGGGATATACCCGTCGTCGTCGCTGACCTGAACACTCCCGAGCAGGTGGAGACTGTTATTGAACAGCTCCAACGACGGGCGAGGGAGATGAGGAGGAGCCTCGACATACAGACAACTCCTCCCTCGTCCAACAAAAAGAAGAGGAAGAATCCCTCGTGGTCCACCCGGCCCCCGAGAGAAGCTCTCGTCGATCTCTTGATGGGCCAGGACACCACTGAACCCACCAGGTCAAGGACCTCAGGCTCCAGGCCGGTCTTCAGCCTGCTCAGCAGCGAATCATGGGATCAGACGGTCCCGAGCTCAGAATCCGAGTCCTACACGAGGTCCTCAAGGCACCTCGGCCATACCGAAGCCATCCCCACAGATGCATGGGCGGGGCGCCACGTCCCCGTCAGGAGCAACTCGAAGGTGCGCAGAGCTCCCCAATCCTGAACCTCGAACGCCGCGTCTCGGCCCACGAGCGTTTGGGCCCCGAGGTCACTCTCCGAGCCGAGGGCAGTCAAGGCGCCCTGATCGCTGCCCTCCAGCAACGTCTAAACGAAATGGAGAACAAGCTGGAGGCCAAGGACTCTGCGTCCAAGCGCACCAACATCGGCAAGGAACCTTTATCCCTGGAGATTGAGGAGGCCTACGTTCAGACAAAGGCCACCCCTCCCCAAACTCCACTATACGAGGGAAGGACCGACCCAGAGGTGCACCTTAGCAAGTACCGGATTTAAATGACCAGCCGAGGGGCAATTGACGACACGAAATGTCGTTTATTTCCCCTCACACTGGGGGAGCTAGCACACAAGTGGTACGCCAATCTGCCATCCCGCTCAATCACGAGTTTCGTCGATTTAAGCAAAAAATTCCTCACCTTCTTCGTGGCGAAGATTTCCAGGCCCGAAGGCCGACACAGGCTTATGAGTATCAAACAAGCGGACAACAAGTCCGACGAGGCGTACGTCGATCGTGTCGACAAAATCATCCTCACCGGTGAACCGGTCAGCGACAAGATCGCCCTTCATGCCACCTTGAACGGCTTCACGGCGCTCTCCCCTATGTTCAGACACCTCTCCAAGCGCCTTCCCATGACTTATGCCGAGTTTAAGGGGAAAGCCGGAGAAATTATCACGCGCCAGAAGCTTCTGGCTCAACGAATGGGACTGCCGAAGACCGAGATCGTGGTCCCGGCCCCAAAGGCCGAGGTAGTGGAAAAGTCCAAAGCCCCCCCTCAACAAAGGAGGGACCCGTTCGGACCACGTCAGGCGGGGGGCAGAGCGCTGGGCATGTTCAAAAAATGGGCCAACGAGACAGATGAGCAGCTGCTCCAAGTTTTGGCCCAATCTCCGGCGTTTGTCTTCAACGAGATCCAGCATGACGACCTGCTGAGGAAGTCGAGGGCCCTCAACCCCAAGGGGCGGGTCGACAGTGCCAAATGGTGTGCGTACCATGACGACGCGGGGCATAACACCAGGGAATGTCGGGACCTCCTCCAATAGCTTTGGAAGCTGTTCGAGGACGGAAAGCTCAATGACTTCGTAAAAAAACCGGCTAAGCCAAGCCCCCACAAACCCGAGCAGGAGCGGGGGCAACCACGCCAGCAGCACGCCCCAAGACAGGCCCCACCCATCGCCTATGTCGATGACAAAGACGATGATGAGGAAAATGAAGTCCATCCACCTCGTCAAGGGGGACGCGTGAACATGCTCCAGGGGGAAGGAGCTCTAGGAGGTCTCATTCCGGTCTCGACCACGTCGAACCGCAAGAGGAAGGCCGAGGTCAGGGCTTTCGAGAATGTCCACACCATCTCCCCACCAGAGCCAACCATTTCAAAAACTTCCGTGATCACATTCACTAACGCCGATCGGGAAGGGGTTCTATGCCCGAAGAACGACGCCCTCGTCATATCCACCAAGATCCTCAGAATCACCGTCGATCGCCTCTTAGTGGATAATGGTTATTTCTGCAACATCATCTTCAAGTCGGCCCTCGACAAAATGGGGAGCTTCGCCTCGTACATCAAGCCTTTCGACACCGTACTCCGAGGTTTCGGAGACACCGCCGTCCAAGCCTATGGAAGAATCAAACTGTCTGTGGAGCTCGTCTTCCACGAGAAGGAACAGACGAAGATAACCAGGCAGTTAGATTTTGTAATAGTCGATTAGCCAAATATCTATAATGACTTTTTAGGTCATCATTTCCTTGAAACTTTTGAGGCAGTTGCCTCGTCCTACTTTTACTGTATCGAGTTCCCCACTACGGAGGGCTTAGTTGGCATGGTAAAAGGGGACCAGAAAATGGCTAGAAAATGTTTGGGTTACTCTTGTCTCTCTTTCAATACCGCACCTAGCCCCACATCACATGTAACAACGGACCTCGACCTTCCGCCAGATCAGGAGGCCGAGGACCCAACAGCTTTAGACTATAGTTTCATCCAAGTATGCATGACCCTTTAGAACCGAGGATCGGTTTAGAACCTATCATAGTCGAGTTCGACCCGCGCGACAAACGCACAGATCCGAAAGAGGCCATTCCTGACGAAGAGCTAGATAGGGTTCTTTTGGATCGAGCCCGGCCAAGTTTTGAGGTGAAAATAGGATCAAACATCCCATCCGATCTAAAAAGCGAAATCTTGGGTTTTCTCAGAGAAAGCAGCGATGTCTTCGCCTGGGATCACAAAGACATGGTCGACATTGACCCAAAGCATGCATGTCATCGCTTGAAAATCGACCCCAATAGAAAGCCCGTCGCAGAAAAAAGGAGGAAGTACGGCCCCGAAAATACGAGGCCTTGGACGTCGAGGTCAAGAAACTTTTGAAGAACAAGCTAATCGAACCTGCGTAAGGTGAACCACCATGGGTCTCAAACCCCGTCCTTGTCAAGAAGGTAAACGGCGCTTGGAGGCTCTGTATCGATTTCACGGACCTTAATTCGGTATGCCCCAAGGATCATTTCCCAATGCCACACATTGACCATCTAGTCGACAGCGCGGCCGGGCACGAAATGATGTCTTTCATGGACGCATTCGCCAGGTACCATCAAATCCCCATGGCCCTCGAGGACATCAAACATACATCTTTCCACACCGAGAAGAACATGTATTCTTGGACAAGAATGCCTTTCGGTCTGAAGAATGCCGGGGCAACATATCAACGCTTGGTCAACACCATGTTCTCCGAACAAATAGGGAAGACGATGGAGGTCTACATAGACGACATCATGGTCAAAAGTGCCAAGAAAGAGAACCACCCTCGTGACATCGCCGAGGCGTTTACCATTCTACGGGCCTACAACATGAAACTAAATCCGAAGAGGTGCCATTTCGACATCGGAAGGGGAAAGTTCCTCGGCCATATCGTCAGCCAGAGGGGTATAGAAGCGAACCCGTCCAAAATCAAAGCAATTACCGACATGTCGGAGCCACAGACGATACGCCAAGTTCAAGTGCTGACTGGACGATTGACCGCACTAAATAGATTCATCTCGAGATTAGGCGACAAGAGTAAGTCTTTCTTCTCCACTATCAAGAACAAAAGGTTCTCATGGAATAGAGAGAGCCAACTGGCGTTCGTCAAACTGAAGGAATATTTGGCCAACCCAAAGATCTTAGCCAAACCAGTCCAGGGTGAAAAGTTGTTCCTCTACTTGGCCGCATTCGATAGCGCTTTGAGCGCCGTACTGGTGAGGGCCGAGGGGCAGGAGCATCTACCGATTTATTATGTAAGCCAAGTACTGCACGAAGCCGAGACGAGGTACTTGCCACTAGAAAAAATCGCTTATACTTTGGTGATGAGCGTCAGAAAACTAAGGCCTTACTTTTTCGACCACCAAGTTGAGGTTCTAACAAAACTACCGCTCCGACAGATCTTACATCGACCCGACATAAGCGGGCGTTTAATCAAATCGTCCTTAGAAGTGGCCCCGTATGGAGTCACGTACGCACCTCGTACCGCAATCAAGGGGAAGATGCTAGCCGACTTCATGGTCGAGCTCACGTATCCACCACACCCATCCAAGATAGGCCACCCCGTGTGGAAACTTTTCGTGGATGGTTCTTCGACGAGTACGTGCGCCGGGGCTGGAATCATCCTAGCAGGGCCAGACGGGCAATGTTTCACCAACGCCGTCAGATTTGCGTTTCTCGCCACAAATAACGAGGCGGAGTACGAATCCCTCATCGGAGGCCTCGACCTCGCTATCGCCATGGGGGGTCTAGAGATTGAACATCTTCATGGACTCACTGTTAGTAGTGAACCAGCTGACCGGTGAATACGAGGCACGGGGAGAACAGATGATCAGGTACCACGAGTGGGCCGTAGAACTATGTAAAAAGTTCCACGAGGTATACATTGAGCAAATCCCAAGGGAACAAAACTCACAGGCCGATGCCCTATCCAAGCTGGCCACCTCGGAGGGCGCGACAGACCTATCCAACATCAACCTGACGAGGCTCGAAGCTCCGTCCATTTGTCAACACCTGGTAGCTTTGATTGAGGATGAGACGCCAAGTTGGATGACCCCAATTTACGCTTACCTGAAGGACGTCATCCTTCCAGAAGACAGAATCCAGTCTCGACAGCTACAACTTAGGGCTACAAGGTACACAATCATCAATGACCAACTGTACAAAAGGAGTTTCACCCTCCCCCTCCTCAAGTGCATCACCCCGGAGCAAGGAAAGCTCGTCTTCGACGCGATCCACGCAGAAGTCTGCGGGAATCACGCCGGGGGGCAATCTCTCTATCAAAAGACCCTGAGGCAGGGATGCTTCTGGATTAGTCTACGGCAAGATGCAATTGCCTACGCCAAAACATGCCACCAATGCCAGACGATGGCCCCAAATATTAGAGTAGCCCCAGAGACCTTGACCTCAATGATCAGCCCTTGGCCCTTCGCGCAATGAGGGATGGATCTCATCGGTCCAATGCCCACAGCGCCGGGGGGAATGAGATACGCCGTCGTCACGATGGACTATTTCACCAAGTGGGCGGAGGCCCTAAATAAGATCGATCAGGCCCAAATCACCAAGTTCATCTAACGGAACATTATATGCCATTTCGGCCTCCCCCAAACTATTATTTCGGACAACGGAAAACAATTTGACGGGGCCAAAATAATGGAGTTCTGCGAAAGATGGAACATCAAGAGAAACTTCTCCACCCCATACCACCCCCAGTCAAATGGACAAGTGGAGGCAGTCAACAAGATTCTCAAACACACACTCAAGGCCAAGTTGGACGAGTCTAAGGGCAATTGGGCCTCAACCCTTCCCGAGGTTCTTTGGTCCTACAGAACGACGTCGAGGAATGTGACGGGCGAAATACCTTACGCCTTAGCCTTCGGGGCAGAAGCCGTCATCCCGTCCGAGATAATAGTCCCGAGCCACAGGTCGTCACAAATCGTCTCAGAAGAGAGTGACGAGGCCAGAAGAGCCGAATTGGACGTCTTGGAAGAACGAAGACTCACGTTGGCCTCAAGGAATGAGATCTACAAAAGGAGATCAGAGAAATTCTTCAACTCAAAGGTCAAAGTCAGGCAATTCTCCGTCGGGGATCTCGTCCTAAAGAAAATTCAACCCAATTCAAAGGTCCCCCTCGCCCCAAGATGGGAAGGACCCTTCCGAGTGGCAAAATTTGTGGCAAACGGGGCATACGAGTTGGAGCACCTAGATGGCGTCCCAGACCGTTACACATGGAATGCCGCCAACCTTAGAAAATACTACCAGTAAAAAAATGTAACCATTTCCCCTTTATTGGTTCAGTAATGGAATTCAAAGTCAAAATTCGTAATTTTTCATCCCAAAAGCCCCAGGCCGAGCATGACCTCGGTCTCGGCATCTAAGACTCTTTGGGAGGTCAAGCCTCCAGAGAGCATTAAGACCAATTTCACCGACGTACGTCGGGATGGCATAAAAGTCCCCGGATGAGACACGATCTCAAAGGGGCAAAAAGTCTCATTGAGCGAAAGCCTCCCGAAGGATCCTAAGGATTCGAGGCGAGCATGTAACAGCAAGGCTTTTTCAGGCAGACATGTTACACCCAGACTCTTTAAGAGGCCAAGCCTCCCTAGAGCATTAAGACCAATCACGCCGACATACATCGGGATGGCACAAAAGTCCCCGGACGAGATACGATCTCAAAGGGGCAAAATACTCCCTATGAGGTAAAACTCACAAGCGAGCGCTAACATACAAGCCTTCTAAGACGGTATAGTTAAAGACCCGCACCTAGAGCAACGTCTCGAAGTACGGGTACAAAAGGCTCATATTAAGGGCATCGCCTCGAAGTACGAGCACAATCAAGCCTCTCGACGAGCACAAAACAACCTCGTACTTAGGGCCTCGCCTCGAAGTACGAACACAGTCAAGCATCTCGACGAGCACAGAACAACCTCATACTAAGGGCCTTGCCTCAAAGTACGAGCACAGTCAAGCCTCTCGACGAGCACAGAACAACCGCGTACTTAGGGCCTCGCCTCGAAGTATGAGCACAGACAAGCCTCTCGACGGGCACAGAACAACTTCGTACTAAGGGTCCCGCCTCGAAGTACGAGCACAATCAAACCTCTCGACGAGCTCAAGCTCTCGAAGAGCACATAAAAGCTTCGTAATAAGGGCCCCGCCTCAAGGTACGAGCACAGTCAAGCCTCTCGATGAACTCAAGCTCTCGACGGGCAGAGAAAGGCCTCGCACTGATAGCCTCACCTTGAGAATACGAACGCAGTCAAGTCTCTCAACATGCATAGACGAGGCCCCGGTCCGTTTAAAGTAAGAATGGGATAAGCTTTATCCAAATCTGTTTTTTCCAGCGTCCGGCAAGATGTCGAGGTCAAGCTACGCCCCTAAGCCCAAGGGCCCGCAACGAAGTTTGAACCTCGGGGGCAGGTGGACGAGACACAACCGTGATAAAAAGAGCCTTCTTTTCAAAATACAGAAAAAGAGAAACATAACTCAAGAGACAAGAAAATAAGTTTTCATTAACGACGAATATCAAGGTTACATAGGATAGCCTCCATGGGCAGCTATTTTGAATGATAAAGAAGATAACGAAAGATGATAAAAGCCTAATCTACTCAGGATTTGGTACTTCAGCAGCGGCGGCAGGTTCTTCGGTAGCCCCCGTGTCGGCAGCAGCAGAGGGAGGAGCATCGGCAGGGGCCTCTTCACCAGCGGGGACGGATGGATCTTTCTCTTCATCCCCGTCATCGGAAGGATCATGAGGGTTCTCACCGGGCATCAGTAGCCGGGAGCGGTCTGGCCACCAACTCAGGTCGATCCCCATCTCTTTCTCCAGGTCTAGGCATTCGACGAAGATATCGCCATGGAGAGGATGAGAAAGGACATACTCACGAAAGAACTGGGCCAGCTCGTCAAGTGGGCGTCCGACCTTATACAGCACCCGGAGCGCATCCGATATTACCAGGTAGTAGGAGTATTTGGTGGTTTGAGCTGGGTCGGTCAAGGCGTCGTACTCTTCCGGAGAGAGGGCCAGTTTCTTTTTTAATTCCTCAACCATCTCCTTCGCCGAAGCGAGCTCGTTCCGCATCTGGACCATCTCCTGGTTAGCCTTTTTTGCCTCGACCTCAAGACTTGAAGCGAATTACACTAACTTCTACTAATCGCTCACCCGCAAGCGGACGGGTTCACTGTAGTATAAGTACGTATAATGACCAAGTAGTATCGAACCCACGAGATGGGATGTATGCGAATAGATCCCTGAAGATCTACGCGTCGTAGCTAATATGAGTGTAATGTTATTTTTGGGTTTTTAAAAGATTAATTAAAACTACACTAAACTAATTAAACTAAAGAATTAAAGAAGCGAATTAACTAAGGGTTGTTTTCTAATGAGAGATGATGATGCTTAGGATAGGAATCCCTACGTATACTAACGGAGCAGGTACATAATCAAAATAACCGTGACGCGCAAGAATTAACCTAAGTAAAAGAATGCAAGATGAAAGCTCAAGATTTTAAACCCTAATACTTTATCCTATCAACCGACTTCACTAATCCACTAACAAGTTAATGAATCGTGCTTAATTAATGAGACCCTAATTTAATTAAGGTGATGCGGTCGTCCTCCCTCGCTAAACCGGTAGATTAATTAACCCCTTCTAAACCTTCTCGTTAAGACTACTAGTTGTTAAAGAGTGATACGGTCGTCCTCTCCCTAACACTTTCGTACGAAATTCAAAGGTAAAGTTAAGATTAATTTTAAGAATTCATTAATTAAGAGAATTAAAATGAAACGTCACGAATTATCCTAATTACGTACCCACATCCTACTTCTACGAGTTCATCCTACCCTAAGCATGCAAGGGTTCTAGCCTAACATGGTGGTTTGAATAATCAAAGCAATCACAAGAACAATAAACATATGCATAATTGAATTAACTAATAAAATCAAGAACATAAACGAAAGAACAATTTAAAGTCTCCAAAGAAATCTATATAAATCTGAAAAACTAGGTTTAATCGTCTCAAAGAGTAAAGAAAGAAAGAATTAATCTACTACGTTCAAACGAAATACTAAAACTAAGAATTCGTAAATTAAAACCTCGATTACAACGTATAAAACTCTTCCAAACTCCTTCCCAAGCTTTCTTCTCGCTCAAAATATGTAAAAATATGTGTTCGTATCTGTTGATATGCTTGGAAAAAGGTAAAAATAGGCTTGAGATCGAATTTGGGTGTTCATGGGCCAAAATACGCGTCAAGATCGAGTATAGGTCGAGTAAAACTACTCGACCTGTTGCAGCTCGAGTGCACTACTCGAGTGCCCGAGTAGTGACTACTCGAGCGACTCAGCTCGAGTACTTTTCAGCAGTTGTACACATGTTCGTAAAATCTTCATATCTCCTCAACCGGGAGTCCGTTTTGGCCGATTCAAAGTCCTACAAACTCCTCTTTTCACCCTCTATCCATCTATAAAAACCAAAGAGACAAATTCATCAGTTTATAAAAATGATACTCAAATGACTCCAAACTCTCATAAAAAACACTCAAAACATGGGCAAATCGGGCACCAAAACATAACAATTTCACGCCTAATCAACCCCCCCAAACTTACCATATTGCTTGTCCTCAAGCAATGAAATAATAAGTCAAGTGAAATTTTTAGGAATGAGTCAAAGAATCAAATCGTGCAAGCAAATGAACTCGAGCTTCAACGATCGATCACACATATACTCACTCACTTTCCTTCATCATACTCATGCAACAATAGCAAGAACCATCAAGATCAAATATGGATGTGCACTCAACGATGTGTTTCACTCCCTCACAAGTGTATAACAATGTTTAAGGGCACACTCAATCAATCAATCACTCAAATCAGCAGCCATAGGCTTGTAAGCACTCTCAACTCCGATCATATTCTAGAAATCAATGCCGAATCAAAAAGGACTTTTCTCAAGGTTGTAATGTAGGCTCTTTGGACAGGTGAGATAACAATATGGGTAAGTGACTCAAGTGAATGGAGAATAGAAAATCAAACGTCGGTACTTCGAGATTAGGAACAGACTACTTCAAACATTTTCAATCAACACTCGTTCAATTCCACTTTTCTCAACACTTCAATTTTTTTTTCTTTCTCACTCTTTCACTTTTTTTTTTCAATCACTTCACTTTTTTCTTCTTTTTCGCACAAACACATGAGCTCATTTTTTTTTCTTTTGCTCATTCTCAATTTTTTTTCTCTTTTTCCCACATCTCATAACTTCATCACTCCTTCTCATATTCACTCAACAAACAACCTTTTCCCTTTTCAACTCAATTCACTCCCTTCACATTTACACTTTCCTATTCTCCACTCAAATTGGGACAAAAAGGCTTAGGAATTGGAATAGTGTTCATATGTGCTAGCAAATAAAATAGGCTTTAGGCTCAAATGGGCTAACAAGAGATTCAATGTCATTGGTAAGGAAAAATTTGGCTAAGTGACTCAATAAAAACAAAGATGGCCTAAGATCACATTCGGCATATCAAACTAGACATAATCAAGAAGCGAGAGCACACACAAGTTCTAGCATCCTCTAAGGTGACGATCCACTCACAAACGAAGAGATTCATTCATGCATCAAAATCTCATAAGGCTCAAATCTCTCGGCTTTCA
Organism: Ballota nigra; assembly: GCA_947034835.1. Lineage (NCBI taxonomy): Eukaryota > Viridiplantae > Streptophyta > Magnoliopsida > Lamiales > Lamiaceae > Ballota > Ballota nigra. The sequence goes on from OX344724.1 coordinate 69,889,274, forward strand.
CATCCATGCTAGTCCTAGTGAATTCTCACTCTTATCACACAAGTACTCAAAAGAAAAATTCACAAGCATACAAGTTCTATCTCAATTCAACTCTAACTCAATACTCACACAATAAAATTCCTGACTCAACTTCACAACTCATCAACTCATGCTCAAAGATAGCAACCAACAAGCATAAGAGAATTGATAGGCATGAAATATTGAGTAGCGAGTCAAATCAAAATCACCCCAAGGAGTATCTCAACAAACCAATAATCAATCAAACTCAACTCAAAAGATAAGGGGTGCATGCATGTGCAAAGTAATCATAAAACAAATAAAAAAAACTCCACCCCCCAAACTTCGACCTTGCTAGAGGTCTAAGTTTGGGGTTGTGGGTTACCTCAACCAAATAATTCAATTTCTCTCAATAGCTTTGCACACTCCCTTGTCTCAAGTTGGTTCCTTCAATCTGAATACTCCATCATTCCTTTACTCCTTTAGAGACAAGCCTACAAGCAACTCACTCAAATACGAGGTTAAACATACGACTCAAAATAACTCCCTAATAACTAAAAAAAAAAAAACTCAAAGCAAATAAAAAATAATGGGTTGCCTCCCATTCAGCGCTATTTTTAAGGTCCTCATGCCGGACCAAGCTCAAAGGAGCTTATGGGACATCATACTCAAATTTACCTCCCTCACTCTCATAAGAGTGGTGTTTACATTTCTTTCCTTGTTGTCCCTCCATCATGAGTTCCTTTGCTTCCTTCCCATCCCCAAGTGTTATGGGTCTCAACTCCTTCTCACCTTTATCTGGAGGAGTCTTACTAATCAATTTCTTGAATTTTGACTTCTTCTTCTTAACTCCTCCTTTTCCCTCTAACTGGATCACGTCCACACTTTTCACTTCTTCATCCTTCAACTTCCTCACTTTATCCCTATCAAAATAATCAAGATCATAATACTCATGGGTTAAATAATCAAGTGAAGGACTAACAAAATCATGAATATGAGAAGGATTAGGGATAGAAGGTGTGTCTTCAACACGAGGATCAATGGCATCCATGCAATACAAACTTTCATCCTCATTCGGGTGCTTCATGGCTTCATATAGGGAAATCTTCACTTCTTGATCATCAACCTTCAATGTAATCTTCCCATTTGCCACGTCTAGCACCATCCCCGCCGTAGCTAAGAACGGTCTTCCCAAGATCAGGGGCACGTGCTCATCTTCCTCCATCTCTAGCACTACAAAGTCGGCTGGAAAAATGTGATCTCCAACTCTCACTAGGACGTCCTCCACTACTCCTTGAGGTCTCGTGATAGACCTATCAGCTAGCTGGAGTGTCATCATCGTAGGTTGGAGTTCACCACCTTCCAACTTCTTGAAAAGCAACAACGACATCAGATTTATGCTTGCTCCGAGGTCACATAGCGCTCCTTTCTTGATCCCGTTCCCAATATCACAAAGAATGGTGAAGCTCCCGGGATCCTTCAGTTTTGGAGGAAGCACCTTGTGCACTAATGCACTCACCTCGTGGTTCAACTGCACCAACTTCGGCTCATCCACTCGCCGCCTTTTCGCGATCAAGTCCTTCAAAAACTTTGCATAATTGGGCATCTGTTCCAAAGCATCATAAAAAGGGATATTAATATGCAATTGTTTAAACACATCAAGGAACTTAGTGAATTTCTCATCAAACTTCTTTTTCATGAAGTGTTGTGGATACGGGACGGGTATCACAGATTTGGGTACCCCCCATTCATCTTTCTCGGTCTCTTTCACTTTCTCCCTTGCTTCCTTTGCCTTCTTCCACTTAGGAACTCTCTCAATCTCCTCACTTTCAATTCCCTTCTCAACTTGAGGCATCTCAGAATCAACAGGCATCTGAGGACCTTCATAGTTTGTTCCACTTCTAAGCTGGATCGCCTTGCAATGCTCTTTCGGGTTCCCCACCGGCATGGAAGGATATTTTCCCGGCTCTCTATTCAACGTCTTTGCAATCTGGCTCATCTGGAACTCTATAGAAGTGAACCTTCGATTGTTCTCTTGTTGAGTTCTAGTCCATTCAACGTTCATCTTCTGGAGCTCTTGATCACGTTGATCACCCTTTTTATGCAACTCCTTCACATCGTACTCCAAGGATGACAACCTCTTACTTCCTTCCTCCACCTTCTGAAGAATAGCTCTCAACATCTCCTCGGTTGATGCACCGCCTTCTCCACCCGGAGGTTTAGAACCTGGGTCAACACCCGCAGGAACTGTAACACCCGCCTTCGGGTTAGCATTTGAGAAGTTCTCATTCTTCCTCCATGTGTTTTGAGGAGGTTGCTGGCCTCCTTGAAATCCTTGTGTGTTCCTCCATTGATTTTGAGGTGGCTGAGGGCCTGGAGGTACAAATGACTGACCATAAGAAGGTCTTCCAAACTGATTTCCACCTTGGTAGCCATTCTGATTGTAATACGGACCTCCCATGTAATTGGCTACCTCTTGCTGTCCACTTGGCTGGTCTACTCTTTCATTCTCTGCTGCATCCCCTCCAACCAAATTCTTCCCCAACTCGAGGTTGTTAATCCTATCCACCTTACGCATACCCACCTTATCCTTGGGTAAGTTGTTTTGTTGTAAGTTAGGAAGTGGGTAAGCAGGGTTGTTATGAGGATTATGGACAAGGTTCTGAGCTGGATTGCCTACGTTTTGTGTATCCGGGTTTAGGCTCTGGCTATCCCCTAATGGAATTTGATTCTGGCTACCACTAACTCCAGTGCCTTCAACTCGGCCCAATTCCTGATTGAACTCATTCGCAGCATCATCCAACTCATTAGAGATGTCCATCGGTTCTTTCCCTAAACCGGCAGCGTTCATCCTTCGTAAGAAGGCTCGGTTTCTTCTTGCTATCGTCTCAGGGTCCAACGGTATTCTCTCTTCGCTCGTATTGCCTTGTGAGCGTGTTTTCATATACCTGACACACTAGCAGAAGGATCAAAACGCAACTGCCGATTGAATAAAAATAAAAATAAAAACAGAAAATAAGGCACTCACTACTAACTACTAAGCTATCTACAAGTCCTATTCAAAAAGCATACAACGCCATCCCCGGCAACGGCGCCATTGACTTGAAGCGAATTACACTAACTTCTACTAATCGCTCACCCGCAAGCGGACGGGTTCACTGTAGTATAAGTACGTATAATGACCAAGTAGTATCGAACCCACGAGATGGGATGTATGCGAATAGATCCCTGAAGATCTACGCGTCGTAGCTAATATGAGTGTAATGTTATTTTTGGGTTTTTAAAAGATTAATTAAAACTACACTAAACTAATTAAACTAAAGAATTAAAGAAGCGAATTAACTAAGGGTTGTTTTCTAATGAGAGATGATGATGCTTAGGATAAGAATCCCTACGTATACTAACAGAGCAGGTACATAATCAAAATAACCGTGACGCGCAAGAATTAACCTAAGTAAAAGAATGCAAGATGAAAGCTCAAGATTTTAAACCCTAATACTTTATCCTATCAATCGACTTTACTAATCCACTAACAAGTTAATGAATCGTGCTTAATTAATGAGACCCTAATTTAACTAAGGTGATGCGGTCGTCCTCCCTCGCTAAACCGGTAGATTAATTAACCCCTTCTAAACCTTCTCGTTAAGACTACTAGTTGTTAAAGAGTGATACAGTCGTCCTCTCCCTAACACTTTCGTACGAAATTCAAAGGTAAAGTTAAGATTAATTTTAAGAATTCATTAATTAAGAGAATTAAAATGAAACGTCACGAATTATCCTAATTACGTACCCACATCCTACTTCTACGAGTTCATCCTACCCTAAGCATGCAAGGGTTCTAGCCTAACATGGTGGTTTGAATAATCAAAGCAATCACAAGAACAATAAACATATGCATAATTGAATTAACTAATAAAATTAAGAACATAAACGAAAGAACAATTTAAAGTCTCCAAAGAAATCTATATAAATCTGAAAAACTAGGTTTAATCGTCTCAAAGAGTAAAGAAAGAAAGAATTAATCTACTACGTTCAAACGAAATACTAAAACTAAGAATTCGTAAATTAAAACCTCGATTACAACGTATAAAACTCTTCCAAACTCCTTCCCAAGCTTTCTTCTCGCTCAAAATATGTAAAAATATGTGTCCGTATCTGTTGATATGCTTGGAAAAAGGTATAAATAGGCTTGGGATCGAATTTGGGTGTTCATGGGCCAAAATACGCGTCAAGATCGAGTATAGGTCGAGTAAAAATACTCGACCTGTTGCAGCTCGAGTGCACTACTCGAGTGCCCGAGTAGTGACTACTCGAGCGACTCAGCTCGAGTACTTTTCGGCAGCTGTACACATGTTCGTAAAATCTTCATATCTCCTCAATCGGGAGTCCGTTTTGGCCGATTCAAAGTCCTACGAACTCCTATTTTCACCCTCTATCCATCTATGAAAACCAAAGAGACAAATTCATCAGTTTATAAATCGGGCACCAAAAATTAACAATTTCACGCCTAATCACCTCAGCAGCAAGGGCTCTCTTCTCGGCTTCCCTCCTTTTCCTCTCAACCTCTATTTTCTCATCGGCCAGCTTAGCCGCAGGCGCTGCCTCCCGGCACAACTTCTCATCTAGTGTAGAAGTCTTCTCGTCTTGCGACCGAATCCTGGCCGAGAGGACGACCACCTCGGTTGTCGCTTTCTTACCCGCTTCCACCTCGTCCTCCAGGAAGGCCACCAGCGTTTTAAGCTCCTCAAGGGCCTTTTTTTTTTTCTCTCAGCATCCCGAGAGGCACGCTCGGCTTCACTTTACTTCTGGGAAAGGGCCTGGCTCATCACCGAGGCGGCCTTCAGCTGAAGGGCCTGCGCAAGATAGAGGTTGGAGTTGCCCGTATTTCGCTTGACGGTGACATCCAGCTCAAGGTCCTAGGCACGAGGGGCATCCCGCATCATCCGACAAAGACAAGCGGGGAGTTCGTCGAAACTCTCGGCGAATTTCGAGCCGACGAAGTCGAGAACCTGTACCGAGGGCGCGGGATTGTCTTCCATGCTACTGGAAGAATAATATGAGTTAATAAATTTCCAAGGGAAGTTTAAAATGCAAGTATATCAGGATGACGAAGTCATACCAGGCCACCCGGTGAGGGTCCTGTCCCAGAAAGGATCGATCTGACATTTCGCCAGAACGCCATTGGGGGCTCCCAGATCCGACCCGGATGCCTCTTCATCGAGGCCAGACCTTTTTGGTGGGGGCGAAATGGCCACCCCAACACACCCAGGGTCAGCAGACGTCCGCCCTCGTTTGGCAGAGGGAGAAGGAGTCTTGTCCTCAGGTGACGAGGTGACAGACACTCTCGGCATGGCAATGGCGGTAGGGATCACCGCAGGTGCAGTAGGCGGGGCAGGAACCGGAAGCAACCGCTTCGTCCCTTTCTTCTTCTTGCCGACTAGGGCCTTCATCCGGGCAAGAGGGTCTGGAATCTCCATGACGAGTTCAGGGGGGCAGGCGGGATAGACGGGGTAGTCGCATGCTGGCCAAAGATAAAACACATAAGAACGAGAATAGCGAAATCAAACTATTCCAACAAATTGAATACTCACGAGGAGGAATTTGAAGATGTCGGGGAGGACAGAAGAACCGGGACTCCAATCTCTTCTTCTCAGTAAGAAGGGTCCGATAATGACGATCCTGGTAGTCCACCAGATCAACTTTGGAGAGGACGAGATGGAAATCGAATGGAAGCTCCTCCCGCCTCGGTACCACGTAACCTGCAAACAGATAATGTATTAGATCAGTAAGAGACGATCTAAGGAGTACACAAGGGCTTACTATCTTGTTTATGCGCAAATTTTGTGGGAATATCGACGTCCACATTGCCGTATCCGGATTTCCACCTCCCCGACACCCAGAACCAGTGCTCATCTTTGACGTGAACTTTAGACGGAAAATCGTAAATAAGTTTCTGTTGGTCCCACTAAGTAAATATATTGCGGAAGCTTTAAAGAATATGTCTTTAGCAAAGTCTTTTATAAGAGCACAAAAATAAAGCAAGACAGTAAATAAAGAAAGCAGTAAATGGACCAGATTTATAGTGGTTCGGATTATAATATCCTACGTCCACTCTCCTTTTTTATCAAAGGGGCCTCACTAACCAACCAATAAACAAACTTGCGTACTGGAATTGTGAAGTACCAGTTCCTTCTTACAAACCCTTTAGATCTAACTTAGATCTAAAGTCTACAACCTTCAACCTTTTCTTAGAGATGAACATGTTGAGATCCAACTACTCCTTTATGAGTAAATATAAAAGTATGAACAAATAAGAGTGCTATGTGCAAGATAAGACTAAGGCTTGAATATGACTTCGTGCGCGTAAGATTCTAGAGCCTTTCTTTGAGTCTGCACTCTTGTATTTATAGAGGTGATTAGGGTTTAGCCGTTGGAGAGCTAATCTAATCAGATTTCTATTTAAGGAAGCTTTCAATCAATCAATTCCCTAATTGATTGATTGGGTTGGTGGGATCCTTGGATTGATTGACTTCAAAACTTTCCAATCCGATCTTGTTGACTTGATTTGAAACACCAACAGTCAAAAGCTTCCAATGCCTAACTTTGATTCTCTCCAGAGAAGGCAGGACCAGACACCAGGCAACCTCAATGTCTTCTGGTCCAGAGTTGGTTAGGAAACAGATTACTCAGGAGAATCAGGAGATAATTCTGAGCATCTTTTATTTCACCAGACTCGTCTGGTCCGGACTCGTCTGGTCTGGGGAAGGTCCTCTGCCTCTGGTCAGTCTCATCTGGTAAAGTCTTCTGGTGGAGTCCTCTGGTGAAGTCCTCTGGTGAAGTCCTCTGGTAGGTCTTCTGGTGAAGTCTTCTGGTCTGGCAGTTCCCCCTAGACTAAGTCCTAATCTAGTTCATCATCTGGCTAACAGGTCCAGATGGTCCTATTACATCTCCTGGTTTGTTTTAACTCATCAAAACTATACAACATTTATCCTAACAGTTTCTCATGACGATGCTTCACGTGGACGAGGTCATTCTTCTTGGGCTCATTTGCCAAACTATACAAGTACTTCATTTCCCCAGCATTGGGCATTCAGTACAGGCGGTAGACGCCGAAGAGGATGTAGGTACCGATCAGGGCACGCCACGAGTTCATGCTAAACTGGAGCGGGGCCAGTCCCCAGGCGTTCAAGAGGTTGGTCAAAGCCGGATGGAGAGAAAAACGGAGGCCCGCATCCAGGATGTCGTATGACACAACCACCATGCCCGGTGGGGGTTGATCAACCCTCTCGTCAGGCTCCGGAACGTGGAAGTGAACATCATTAGGGACTTGGAAGGTCCACCGCCAACCTTTGAGGTTCCTCTCGGTGACCTTGCTCGTGACGCCATTCCAGTAGAACCTCGACGTGGAAGGGGTCAAGAATTCGAACAGCTGACGTTCAGGCCGATTATATGGATGCGAGGCCCTATAATAATCATATATGAAGTCGGGCCCCGGACCCGACCTCCTGTCCATGAAAGTCGCCCACAATGTATGTCCGTGTTCGATCTCGTCGGCCCTCCTCCTCCAAAACGACTTGGGTAAATCCGAATAACTCATCATGGATCTGACCATCTCTAAAAGAGTCCGGTTTCTTCGTTCCGCCACACCGTTCTGTTGAGGGGTTCCCGGTGCGGTTAACTGGGATACGATCCCTTCGTCCGATAAGTAGTTCAAGAATTCATCGCTGAGGTATTCGCCTCCACGATCTGATCGTAGAAACTTGATACTCTTTTCCCTATGTTTCTCGGCTTCGGCCTTAAACTCTTTGAACTTATCAAAAGTTTCAGACTTATGCCTCATAAGATAAATGTACCCATATCTCGAGTAATCGTCAATGAAGGTGACGAAATACTCATACCCCATTCTCGCTTTGATCGTCATTGGACCACACACATCGGTATGAACGAGTTCTAACACTTCCGTGGCTCTATTCCTCTTGGCTCCAAATGCCCTCTTGGTCATCTTACCCTCTAAACAGGATTCACAAGTTGGAAACGGTTCGACTTAGAATGATTCCAAGGATCCGTCTTTCACCAATCTCTCTATCCGCTTTAGATTAATATGACCTAGTCTAAGATGCCATAGAAGTGTTTCGTTCATCTCCGAAGAACACTTTCTTTTATTACTCGAAATGATCGACGTGTTATTAGATTCATTATTTGAGTGGTGTGCACACTTAATCGTATAGAGATTTTTTACCAACGTTCCATGACAGATAACATCATTCTTAAAAGAAACAGTAACAACTTTATTAAAAGTAACTGAATATCCATCAAAAAACAACTTAGAAACTGAAATTAAATTCTTCCTAAAGTTCGGAACGTATAAAACATCTCTTAAAATTAAAACTCTATCTTCAAAAGATAGGTGCACGACTCCCACTGCTTCGGCTGCCACCCTCGTAACATCGCCCAAAGTGATGGTGATCTCATTCTTGCTAAGTCGTCGGGTTAGCTAGAACCCCTGAAGAGTGAAAAAATATGATCAGTTGCCCCGGTATCCACTACCCAAACGTGGGCAGCATACGCCGCAACATATGTTTCAACGACTAAAGCATGAGACTTACCTTTCTTTCCCGCCTTTTTAGGCTTAGAACAGGTCGCCCTCCAATGTCCCTTTTCACCACAATTGAAGCACTTACCCTTAGCAGCTTTCTTTCCACCTCCTTCTCCCTTTGCCTTGGGTTTCGCAATGGTTGGATTCGCTTGGGTCTGACCTTTCGTCCTCTTCCTCTTCTTCCCTCCCTTGGGACCCGAAGAGGCAGACGGACCGTTTGCCACCATAGCAACAGTTTGATGATCCATTAACATCTCCGCCGATACCAAAGCTTGCAAGAGCTCGGGCAAACTATTTGCCCGGTCATTCATTTGATAGTTCAACTGAAACTGCTCAAAGCTCTTCGGCAGAGAATGGAGAACGAAATCGACCTAAGTAGGGAGATCAAATTCCGCACCAAGCACTTCCAACTTATTGAGATAACCCATTATCTCGATAACGTGATCCCTTACGGGCGTACCTTCCACCATCTTCAACGAAAGCATCTTTCGCATGGTGATTTGCCTAGATGTACGGTTCTGATGTTTAAACATCGCTTCAAGATTGAACATTATCTCAGAGGCGGTCTCCATGTGTTGGTGTTGGTGTTGCAACACATCTGACATTGAAGCCAAAATAGTAAACCTAGCCATCTCATCGGAGTCAAACCAACTCTTATGCTCTTTCTTGACCGCCTTGCTCGCATCTTCGGCAGGCTCTTGGGGCTTAGGAGTAGTAAGTACCCATTTGTGGTGTTGAGCGGTTAGGACAATATCAAGGTTACGTTTCCAATCAACATAGTTCTCACCAACAAGTTTGTTATCTTTAAGTATACTAAACAGTGGATTAAAAGGTTGCGACATGATGAACTGAGAATAAAACATACATTCATATCAATATCTAGAAAAATATGAAATTATCACATAATTCGATCACATCAATTATATTGAAACCTTAAAACAATATAATCATGCATCAGCCAACATCTCGAAATAATTTAAATGCGCCACGAGGGGTGGTCTATACATTTAAATACATTCAAGCGGATCACAAACTTAAAAGTTACAAATCCTTAATTCATAATTAATAGTTGGCTCCCACTTTGACCACATAGAAATTGACAGGGACTCCGAGGGGAATAAGTTAATATCAATTTCCTATGCCTAAGTAATAACCATAATTAAATACAGGATTATTATTTCGCTTTGAGCAAGCCACTCGTGGTGAGGGTCAATACCGCCACTAGTAATAATCCACAATCATCCTTTCGGAATTTATTCATGTGAAATCCGTTCTTTTGGCCGATCCGAGGGGGAAATGTATTCCAAAAGAACTTCACAAATAAATAAATTATGGAGGCCAAATTAATCCAATTTTAATATCCGGAATAAAATTGCGATTAAATAAACATACTTAGTAATTTTCGAAAGTAAGGTTTTTCTTGGACAATTAAATTCATGCAAACACATATTAACAATTATTAATAAGTGCATGAAATAAAACACCCACCAAAACAAAATTAAACACATTGGAGCACTCAAATCTTCTTCACGTCTTGATGCGAAAAATCGTCCTTATTGCTTTCCGTCGTTCGTCTCGACACGCTCCCACTCGAACAACAATACTTCATCAAAAACAGCATCGTTTAGGGTTCGGGACGACATTTAAAATCCCCCGAAAAAAAACAGAACCGAAAAAAAAAATTCACGGCCCGAGATACGGCGCGCCCCGGCCCACGGAGTGGGCCCGCGCGCCTCTCGGCCAAGCAGCCGAGGCGCTGAAGCGCCGGCTGCCGAGTGCAGAAGTGCTGCATACCGAACGCCGAAGCGCGCGCGCCCTTGCGCGGCGTCGGCCACCAGTCGCGCACGGGTTGTGCGCCTTGCGCATCCCGTGCGCCGAGTTTCGATGTTTGTTCTCGTTTTCTTCACCGCATGGACGATTTTACGTCCATGCATGCGCCACGCATGCATGCGTCGTCCGGGTACGCCGTCTTTAATTCTTCGTTCTTCGTCACGATCCGGTTACAATTTATTTTTCAAAAAAATAAATACTAGATCTAGACTAGTCTATTACAATGATCGAATCAAAATAAAAACAACTAATCTACTCGTGGATTTTCTCACGAGAAAAATGAATTCGAATGAATCGAATTAAAATAATTAATTCACACGCATGAAAAAATAACAACATTAAAACCATGACAATTGGATACCTGCAAAAAAGATCTAGCAATTCTACTATCCAATTTTAATTTAATGTTAACAATTTAAATTCCAATTTAAAGATCAGAGCCCGAAACCGTGGCTCTGATACCAGTTGTTGGGAAAATAGGGGTGCCCGGAATCTATTCGGGATGCAATTTAAATACAAATTTAAATACAATTATTACTAGCATGAATTAATCCTAACCAATTCAAATAATAATTCCAACAACTAATTTATCATCATGCATGTTGAATTAATTCACATATAATCTATGGCGGAATAAACAAGAAAATATGTGACTTACGTACCTCTTGTAGAACTTGGCCTTTGAATAAAACGGGACAAACACGTACGCGTTTTATCAATCCAAAAACCTTCTCAAGTATTTCCCTTTCGCCTTATTCGATCACCGGTGGGAGATGCTTTTGAATAATTTAAATAACTAAGGAAAAAGAAAAATATCTATGCTCTTGATTTTTCCAACACATGGAATTATATACTTGGGGATGAAATAATCATCCCCTATTTATAAATAGGAGTGGCCGAAAATTAGAGGGAATATGGGCCTTTGAGAAAATCTTTTCTTAGACTCTAAGAAATCTTGAATATATCTCATATATTCTTTTCTCCATAATAAAATATTCCATAAAAATCTCACTCTCCTAATTATGGGGCAATTTTCGAAAATAAGAAGAAGAGAATCCAAGATTTGGATCTTCTTGAATATATGAGATAATCTTGTATTCCAAGAATACTTATCTTCCATAATATATTTCCAAGAAAATCAACAAAATCTTTTCTCTCCTAACAAACACAATTTTCGAAAATTATGAAGAAAAATCAGCATAATATTATCTTTTTATTTTAATCACCTTATCATTATTGGGCTACTTAATGGGCTACTTGAGGGGCCTTTAAGGAGAATTAAGATTGGACCTCCTAATGGACTTCTGAATTTCAATATTGAGCCCCAATATAATTCAATCCATTAATATTAATTATTACCACTAATAAATTAATATTGCACTATCCATCTTAATCCATATTACGATAATATGGGCTCCCGGTTATTATTTCCCGTGTTTAAGATTATCAAGTCCATTAATTAATTAAGCTTCTGAATAGCTCTAAAATAATTAATATATTTCACCTTGGAGTAAAGACAGCTCAACATTATTATCCGTACCGAAGAAACTGATTCTTCACTTGCAAGATGTGGTACGATAAAACTTCTGAGCCTACCAAGGGGACTAATCACACGAGCCGTACTCGCACGCGTTTCTCCGTATTAAATCTTAGCAACCGTCGTATGATTAATATTACTGCCCAAGACACAAAGTTCGAAGTCACAATGATTCTCACCCAATATGAATCAAAGCAGTAACCATTAAGCACACACGGTCCTATTTAAGTGAGGAAGATTAAGAAATCAACAACCACTGAGGTCTAATTCTTCACATTTCAGAACTGAAGAATTTATCCTCGTTGTAGGTCCTCTTCAACACATACTAAATGTGCTAGTGCAATCTCTTAGTCAAGACAGACCAATCTGAGCCTTACATATCGACCTTTCACGGCGGATTGTTCAATTCCACCTTGGTCGTGAAAATGTACGTTTAGTTACAAGGAAACTGTTAATGTTGTCTTCCGTGATCGGGTATCACCACATTAACTACAATGTAACTAGTACCATTATGAACTGTTTGCAATAAATATTCAACATTCAATCATATCTAAAGCAAATGCGATAAAAGATTTATTCTCATAAACAAGTGTTTGATACACGAGTTATACAAAGTAAAAGCATACTTTCACGTATAACTCCAACAGTATTAAATAAATATGATGTTCTTTTTTATATAATTATCTCGAATGAGAAAAAATGTATGCTTATTTTCGTGTGTGTGTTAAATGGGTAAGAAATGGTTATTATCTATAATTTTTAATTCCTTTTTTTTACAATTTATGTGTTGTTGATTTTCTATTTTTGAAACTTTTATATATATCATAAATCATTATTATTTGATGTGATGATCTACTTGTCAAGCCTTTTTTTATTCTTCAAATCAAGAGCATAATATGTTTTGCGCTAAAAGTTTAAAAACCGTTTACATTGTTAGGTAGGCCTAATATAAAGATATTATATTTACTTATAAAATTTGAAATAATTCCTCGCAAATCATGTTAATTTTTGTTTTTTTGTTATTGACATCACTGTCGCATATCAGAATTTTCAAATCTTCACACTCGATTCCCTGGACAAACGTGTAATTGTCCACGACTGAAAACTAACCTCCCCTCCTAAAAAAAGTTCCGAATTTTTAAGCAATTAACTCTAACTCTTATTAAATATTATTCAAATTATTACACGAATTGTAATTAAAAGAGTTACTAAGTTATAATTTATATATAATGAGATACCCACCTATGAAACAATCTTGAGTAGATAATCATAATTCACTAATTAATTTAAAAAAATATGTAGGATTAGTGAGTAAATATGTAAGGGATAAAACTACACCCAATTTAGATGTATCTCACACACCACTGTCTCACAAAATAATTGTCCATATTTAATTTTTGGAGCACTATATATATTTTCTAAATTTATCGCAAATAGATTTAAAATATACCAATTGTTAATTTTTTATTTGTAATATTATAATTAGAATGGTAAAATTTATTTTAAATATTAGTAGAAGATATATATTTTTTATATTTATGCATTTTTTAGCAAAAATTTTTTTGTATGCATAATTTAGTTACTATTCTTGATATATACACAAACACGCACTCACCCACACACACACACATAGTTTATTTTAGTTTTTAATATGTTATAATATATTGTCAAAAATAATCTAAATATATAAATATAAGTAAATTGATTTAGATTTTAAATCACATCAATTTATATTATACAACTCCGTCAAATTAAGCTTATTCGATCATTTTTTAAATAATGCGCATACTAATTTAAAAAAATTATCGGTAGAGTTTTGACTTGTACATATGACCTCTCGATTATAGGTAGTGGAGTTCTAACCATTTGAGCTAAACAAATATGCATTTTAATTCCTATAATCACATATTATTTTAACATAAATATTTAATTTAATATCAATTTTATGCATATATGCTTCAATTCAGATTACACAATTTTTGTCAGTCTTGCACCAGACTAACTTTTGGCTGCTATATAATTTTTAGTCACGTAAAAAATAAGCTCCATGTATCGAATTAATGCTACAATTAATTAGTTTATATATTGAATTACAAATTTAAAAAGACATGTTGTTATTGATAAACACTCAAAATATTGTGAATTTCAATTAACCCTAAAAATATTTATCATGATGATAAAATTTCAAACACATAAAATATTTATATATTACTTAGAATGAAAAATTAAGTAAATGAAATGTGCATTTTAATTCATTAGAACAACAAAAGATTATCAAAAGTTTTTTTTCAAATAAAAAGTCTCTAAGAAAAATATCACATTTATTATTTTAATATTCATATTAATTGATAGTATTTATTATATAAATTAATATGAATTCATGTCAAAAATAGCAATAGGCTTTTGATTTCAAAATTATCTTTCTATTTTTAGTATAAGTTTTTGTTATTATATATGTATAGATTAATTTTGACCAATTAAGATCCAACAAAAATTAGCGGGTCAGACCCAACCCGACCAAAATTCGCGGGTCTGACAATAAACATGGTCGCAAATGGTCGCGCGCGCTTCGGACCAATACCCTAAATTATATCACCTATACCCCAAGTTATAATCACAAATACCCCAAGTTATATTATCAATACCCCAAGTTATAATCACCAATACTCCAAATTGTAATAACCAATACCCCAAGATATAATCATCAATACCCCAAGTTATAATAAACAATACCCCAAATATAATCACTAATACCCCAAGTTATAATCACAAATACCCCAAGTTATAATCATCAATACACCAAGTTATATTATCAATACCCCAAGTTATAATCACCAATACTCCAAGTTGTAATAACCAATACCCCAAGATATAATCATCAATACCCCAAGTTATAATAAACAATACCCCAAATATAATCACTAATACCCCAAGTTATAATAATCAATAACCCAAGTTATAATCACCAATACACCAAATTATAATTACGAATACCCCCAAGTTATATAACTAATACCCCAAGTTATAATCACCAATACCCCAAATAAAAAATCAATAATACTTTAATTGAAAAAAAACACAAAGTTTGTATTAGTGTGATTTTTAAATCAATAAATCATGTTTAATGACTGCAGCAACTAGCATTTCCCTTGCAATCTTCGGATTTCTCTCTTTATTTTGTGAAATCACATAATGAAACTTCATTTCATCTCCAATCTCATCAGAATTCGAAGTACTAGATTCCATAATTTTCTTCTAACAATCTGCAATATGAACGAAAAATAATGTAAATCTTACTTCTCTAATCAAATTATAGTCAAACAAGCATCAAAGTATTTATTATAGCTATTCAAAAACTATTAAGATCATCAATATTGTTCTCAAAATCCAGACAATTTCAACAATTAATCACTCAACATGATTTTGAAAAGCTACAATAAATACTTATACATCAAAGAACAAAAAATAAATATCGATCAGCGAAATGCCTTTTTCTCATAGGATTATTTCGTTTATTAAAAGTAAAAAATATTGAAAATAGAATTAATCAACATTCCCAAACTCAGACTGCATTTCTACGACTCGAAAAAGGAAATAAAAATCAAGAGTGGGAGCCACAAATTTCCTCCATCACGATAATCGACTTGGCTAAGGTTTCGATCATTAGTCTCCTGAGCTCCGTGCTGTCCTCGACGACGGTGAATTAGAAGAGAAAAAAAGAGCGACCCACTTTTCCAACCTAATACAGAGTGATCCGCGAATTTAAGTCGGGCCGGCTAACCCGTGAATTTAAGTCGGGCCATCCGACCCGCGATTCTGGTCAAAATTGATTTTAAATTAAGGTGCAAAATCCAAGTGCATAGTATGCACTTGGATGCACCCTAGAACTACTCTTATGAAAAATATGTGTGACATACTTTTTAATTTTTTGTCCGTCTCAACTTAATTAATATTGTACGAGTCTCCTTAATTTATGTAAAAGAAACAAATAATATGGAATGATTTTTCATAATTTATGTAATTAATTGTATAAGTTATGCTCATAGACTTAATTTATATGAATTGTGTAACTGATTGAGGAAGATATATTGTGATTTGTGATCATAATAAACTCAAGGATTTTGATAAAATCGTTTATTATTGTAAACTAGTGTTAGACTCTCAATTTTGTGGAGCTGTGAAAAAAAAAATGGAGCATATTTCAATTTTATGAAAACATATTTTTTATTGTTTCAATAAATTTACAAACAAAGAATTAGTGAGTTGAATTGAAAGTTAACTATTAAAAAAATATAATTATGTATTTTTTGCTTCAATAATATAATATATTAAATTATATGAAACACTAATAAAATAATAATATTTATCTTGACTAAAAAATAAATTACAATACTTATAACAAATTTTGAAAATATTTCTTGTACACAACGTTCATTGTATATTGGGATGGTTTAATTCTAATAACATTAAATTATTAACCATCTCTTGCTTTTAACTTTGGATATTGCAACATTTAGTTGTCTGTGAATGAAAATAAACTTGGGAAGATACAATCCTACAGTTGAAAGAGATGAATCGTGTCTTTTATTTATTGCAGTGGCGAAACACAAAATGGAAAATTGTCGCTTTGTAAAATTCACAGGGATCGTTTGATATAAATGAATTACTTAATATCATCATTGGGATGAACACTTTATTCCCAATATTTATTCCAAAATTATTTCAGCCTTGAGTATGTGATTTCCAAGCTTCATGACGATTAAACTTGTGTCATTGCACAAACCAGACTTTTGGTCAATATTTCTTAGAAGAACTATTAGTATACCTTCCTTCAAAATTGTACATTGATTCGGAATTCCCGAACACTTTATAGAATTAAAAAAATCAATCGTTACCATCACTCCATTACCTCCGGACTGAAACTACGATCTGCAAACATTATAGGAATTCAAGTATACTTTAGTATCATCGATAATAATATTAAGAAATTTCTCGTTAATGCACTCGACATCTCGATACGCAGGTGCACGTATTGCTCTACCTCAAAGTATTTACGTGTACGTAAATAATTTATTATATATAGATATATACTATGTAATATAGTTGCAACTGGATCAATCACATTGCAAATCAAATTGTCTTCCAGAATCTCAATTCAGGCAAAACCCATCAATGGTATCTCCAAGTTTACTATCATCAACTTTTATAATCCATCTCAAAAACTCAACAATCTAATTAAGTAATTATCATTTGAATTGTCATATGTATTACCATTTTACAACCTCATGGTCTTGGTCAATGTTAATACCTTAGAATTGAAAATAAATAAATACAATTATGCATTAATAAATTTTTTTATAAATAATTGAGAAACAAAGACAATATCTTGCAGTATTCCCACAAATATGATGCATTGATAGTTTTACACAATAATATGAAGTACATGTCTATAATCTCCACCAAACACAATCATCTTTCCTCTAACAGTGAATCACTCATTGAACCATAAGAAGATGTAACAAATATTCTTTAGACTTTGATCAAATGCTTCAAAGTTGAATCTGTTGATTATCGGCGCCTCATCCCATATAATATGTTTTGCCTTCAATTATAGTTTAGACAAGTCTGTATCAGGCTTTATGTTACACATAGACATCTCATCGGTATTAATCCATATAGCAAATTTTCATGAGCAGTATGGCCTCCTAATAAAAGAAGAGAAGTTATTGCACTTAACACAAAATTAAGAACAAAATGGTCATCCAATCTAGTGTGGTGTATGTAGACAAAGATGATATATGTAAGACTGAAAAAATACGGGAAAGTCGAGGCGCGAGTTTGACTTACTCTCCGTAAGACAATATTGCCCCGTACTCAGATGCAATACTATTTTGTGGAAATTGTCCCTAAGATACAACAACTTTAGAGTCTTCCGCCCACTGCACTACGAAATGGAGGTTATCGACGAACAGACGCGAGTATCCAAAACATTCTTGACACGACTCTAATGCATGACTACAATTACTAGTATGCTTGTATAAACTTGATAATATTGCATGAAACCAATTTTGAAGTGAATGAAATGAATAAAGTGGGGGATCTATTTATATACTTCCAAGTGTTAGTTGTGACTCTTCACAGTAAAATCTACTTTTTCAAAAGTCGCAATCTTTAAAAATAGACAATTATTTATCAAAGATTATCTCTTATATAATTCTAAGAGACCAAAAGACATAACATTTACGTCTATTAGTCACTACACTTCATTATCACCACAATAAATACATTTATTAATGTATTATATCCACATATTCAATGCCATTAATTTCTCATTCACCCAAATTTAATTTTGAAAAATCGAATCAATCAAACCCATATACGCAAAATGAAAGATTTAAATTGATGAATTGCACTTGATTTATCCAACTCTTGATTTAATGAATTGGCATATAGTCAATTCTTCTTTTGAATAACACAAGGACAACTGTTTTGAAATTAAAAAAAAACATCTATATAAAAACAGTTAAATGGGTCTAATGGAGTAATTCATAAAGGTTCTACTTTAAAAAAAAGTTAGTGATTCTGTCGAATATAAATAATAAGGAAGAAAATAGGAATTAGTTTAATCAAACTCTGCCCCATTAAACCTTTAAATATGTTCTGGCTATCAATGAACTAAACTACCAACATGCCAGAATCATATTCTCACTTAAAACATCTGAAGTTTCACCAGCACTAAATACTTATGAATCCCCGTTCTGTCAATAGATTTAGATTTGAGCGTTTTCCCTGGGTAATAAATTCATATTTTCAGTGTATGGTAATTAAATACCAAAAAAATTTTGATCTCTTTCACCAGTTACTGAGACATCTACATTGTTAATGGTTGAAGGACATAGAATAATTGACTTACATACTTGGAAAACTACACCAGTTTGTTTATAGAAGAAATGAAAAAATGTTGCATCAGTATTTTTGTGATGCAACTAAGAGTTGTAAAGTGCTCCCATAAACATTGTAATTATGCAGTTGCACAAGATAGTTCACTTCACGATTAGAATAGAAATTATAGCCAACTCTTTAAAATGGGAATAAAATGATGCTAGATATTGTACTATGAGTTTCTATCTCTCACTATCTTCTTGTTTCATGTTTTCTTTCTCTTTTTCATCTTGTGTATGTTTGTGCACCTCTTTTGATGTGGGTGAGAAAGCAACAGAAACCCGATATGTGATGAAAGAGGTTTCGGTGAAAATGAGGTTGTAAATTCAATTGTTATTTTTAGGGGAAAGTTATCTCAGATTCTGAGTCAATACAAGCAAGAGCGAAGACCGTCATTCTTTTTAAGAAGTTGGATTTTCCGGTTTGCCTCTACTTCTTTTGTTTAACGATAACATATTGTAATGCACTATTTGTTCTGCATTGCAATATTATTCAAGTAAAAAGATTGTGAATGTTGGAATTTTTTTTTTTTGGGAATTTTACTGTTGTAGTGACTTATACTCTATTCGTCCCCCAAATTTATATCCACTTTCTTTTTTCATCCATTCCCCAAATTTATTCCCATTCCCTTTTTGAAAAAATATTATTTATTATCACACTCACAACCAATCACTTTATTCATTAAAGGACTCCACAATAATCATATACAATATCTTTACTTTATCTTATTTTTCTTATAATTCGTTTCCATCTCAATGGGAATAAATATGGGGGATGGAGGGAGTATTTTGCAGTCATGTGAAGAAAAGATATATAACATTCTGTGGTAGTTTGCTTAATGTTAACAATCTTTTGTTCCTTTAAAAAGAAAGGACCTTTGTTGATTGTTCTTTTTTTGTTGAATAGGTTTAGAATTTGAAGGTTAAATTGTTTGAAAAGTTGGAATAGTTCCTTGTGGACCTGGATCTTGATAATTCATCTACTGTCCATGAATCACTTACAATTGTGCATGAGGTAATCGTGCTACCACTGCGTCATATATGAAGTAAAAATAATGGAAGGAAACATGAGGGACTTCTATGCAAGTGCTTGTATATCTTTATAAGTCTTTATTTTTTACGAGAGTGTTGAACAAGTAATCTGGATGCGGCATTCTACACAGGTGTTACTTCCTAGACTGGAATCGCATTTAACAATTTGCATGTATATGAACTTGAAACCTGCAACACGTAACAAAATTAGAATTTATAGCCAGTGGAAGATATAATATATATATATATATATATATATATATATATATATATATATGTGTCAAAGTACCTCTACTATAATAGGCACGATGACTATCACGTTAAGCAGTTGAAGTGCTAAATCGGACAAAAGTGCATTGATATCAAATCCAAACCTAAAAAAAATAGATGAGGGAATATATATATATACAGGGGCGGATCTAGAATTTGGTAGTGGGGTGAGCTGAAAAATAAAAGTGCTTCAGTACATTAAAAATTTACACATGATAGAATATTTCGATGTTCACTTAAGTTGTGCTCTACGAGACTTCAAAACATAAAATTCATCAATAATTGAACCTATATCTATATCCTTAACTAAATCTCTCTCAATATAAAGCATCAGACAATATCCAACTAAATCATCTCCCATCTTATTACGAAGTGTCGTCTTCACAGGTTTCATTGTTGAAAATGCTCATTCAGTTGTAGTAGTCGAAACGGGTAACGTCAAAACTAGATGAATCAATCTAGTTAACACAATGTAGATCTTCGACCTTCCACTCTTAGAAAATAGTTGACTCAACTCAACAAGTGTAGAAACTTGAAACTCTTGGTTCACTATCACATCATGCTTATAATGATCCAACTCATACTCTAAAGAAACAACTTGACCTGTGAAATCTTCAGGATAGAATTTCCTTGCAAGCCTGCAAATATTATCAATGTTGAATGATTCAAAAGAATTTTTAGGATCTAAGGCCACACTGAGAGAAAGTAATTTAACTGATGCATCATTAAATCTTGTATCCAACTCCATCAAGATGCAATCTATTACTCCATTAAAAATATCAAAATGATAATGATGTTCCATTGTCGTTTACCTACGAGAATGACCAACCTTATACGGATAATCCAATTTGGGGACACCAATACCATTCCTCAAACAAAAAAGATTGACTTCTTCAAGAAATCCTTCTCAACCACCTTCTCTCAACTATTTAAGAATGGTTTTAGTAGTAGAGAATAACGTAATAGCAGCCAAAATATCTTAAACTTTTCATTGGAGAATTTGACAAAGGAAATCAGTAACTCTCATAATTTTATGCATCAAGTGTAAAGTGAATACGAATTCAAAGCTTGCCATATTTTTTTACACACCTTGAACTTCAGCCTTAAATCTTCCACTTTGAGAGTGTTCAATGAGACATTCAAACACTTTGCAAGTTGCATCATACATATCAATCAAACTCTTCACAGAGTTATAGTGTGAACTCCAGCGAGTAGCTCCAGCTCGCTGCAAATTACCAATTTGATTGGCACCACGTCCTAAATTAAGCTTATATGCATCCAACAAACTCTGAATTTCATATTTTTAAGCAACATGTAGTTAAGAGACATGCTTCGGTGAAGAAGTTATTATATTAACTATATTATCCAAGTGAGAAATAAATTCCCAAACAACACTGATATCCTTAGATGCAGAAACAAAAATAAGTTGTGGACGATGCACAAAACAATGAACATAATAGGCATATGGTGTTAGTGTTAGTGTCCCAAAGACAATCTTTTGTGAGGACATAATAATAAGATGATATTTTGTTTTTGTTTTAATATTATTGATTGATATAATATTAAGTATATGGCATTACACTATTTGAATATTATGTTTGATTGTTTGCATTTATTCATACTCGTGTTCCCATGAATCAATACTGTCATTGAGTGAGTGAGAGCTCAGATGAATGAAATATGATTCTCAAATAGCCCCGATCAAGGATCATCAAGAATGTGATATTGATAATGCAATTGAGATTGGTGTGCGATCTGCATTATACTCTATGGGAGAGTGTAGTAAGATCTCACTTACTACGAGATACTAGGTATCTCATAATGGATGCACAAATACCTTAAAGGGTATTGGTATACCCATCCGAGAAACTGTTTGATGTAATTCCACATAATGTGTCTATGGGTGAATCGGTTAGTAGGAGCGATGTGATACTCCTCTGACTTGAGGTCAATATGCACGACATGTGCGAAGTGATGGACTTTGACCATGACCGACGCTTGCACCCTCCAAGGGAAGATATGATATGGATTGGACTCATCACGAAGTGCATGTGCATGGTAGTTGAGCCAAGAATAGGATTCATTCCTCAATGTGGATTTAGAGAGAATATTCATCTTCTCATTATAATTGGATCTAAGTCATCGGCCGATGCACGTCAACTTGGACTTTGCGGCCAAGTGTGACACGAGTGATCAATTAGTGATTCGAGAAAATATGATTATGTTATTTAAATAGACACTTCATCATGTTCAAGACTTAATCGGTTATTCGCTAATGAAAGGAAGATATCACAATAGCCTACAATATTACAGGTAGTTGCAGATTTTCTCGCAACGTGCCTCGTATATTGATAATATCTGATTTATTGTCTAGGGTTCAATTAAGACCGTTAGTTTGACTAATCGCTCGATATACGAGGGTCTATGGGTCACACAACAAGCAATGGCGGTGCATCAATTATAGTTGGTTGATTAAGTATTATATTAGATATAATATTTAATTTATGGAGAATATAATAATAATTATATTTGGAATTAATTATTTAATATTTAATTAAATTAGATTTAATTAAATATGAAATTCCAATAATAATATTTGGAATATTATTATACAAGAATAATATATAGTCAAGATATTATTCGTAGGAAAATATCTATAAGGAAATATAATCCGTAGAGATTATATTTATGAGCTAGGCCTGTTATCATGCTTAGGAATTAAGCCAAGATAATCCCTATAAATATGAGTCTTATGGGAATTTCGAAAAACACACAAGAAATATAATTTCTCCATAAAATCTCTTGCTCGAATTTTCCTAGCAAGTTCGTCTCGAGATTCAACACTGGCAAGTCGGTGCGGATTGGTGAATAACTGTTGCGTGGATACCATAGTGGAGGATTCTGCGTACGAAACACTGTAAGAATTCTTGTATTTAATTATGAAATTAACTGTTCGTTGTTGGTGAACTGTTTATTCCGTTGCGCATACATTACGTATTTTCATGCCTCTAAAACCCAACATATGGACATTCTCTAAGAAATAATGTCTAAAGTCCATTCCATGAACCACACATATTACTAGCACCATCATACCTTTGACCTTTTATTTTCTTAACCGAGAGACCAAAATGAGAAAGAACACTATATATCTCTTTTTTCAAATTTAATGAAGTAATGTCACTAACACTTTTAATTGCAAAAAAAAAAAAAAAAAAGTTCAGTCAAAATTCCATGATCATTCACAAACCTCAAGATAATGGTCATTTGCTCCTGTGGAGATATCTTGTGCTTTATCAACAAGAATACAAAAATATTTATCACCAACTTCTTCATGAATCATTTGAATTTCTGGAGCAATGTATTGGGCATTTCTTGGAGAATTATCAAGAAAAACTTCATCAACTTCCTTATTAATATTTGCAAAAGCCTTCACCAATTCAATAATATTCCCACGGTTGGATGAAGATGAAGACTCATCATGGCCTCTAAAAGCACAACATTGAAGTGCAAGCCATCAGAGGCTAGTAATTGAGGTCTTTAAGCGCAAACAATTCCTCCCCTTCTCAATATTTATCTGAGTGTGCATAATTTTATCTATGTGCCCAGATGGTTTCATCAAATCCTCTGCACGTCTTAAACACATAGTATGTGGTGATGTAGCTGCAGAATCAACATGAGTAAGAAAAACACATTTATTTCATTGACTTATCCTTTTCTAATTGTCAAACCCTTCCTTGACTAATGCAGAAGAAATAGGCATATTAACATTACTCATTAAAAGAAAGCAATACAAACAATATATTTTATCCGCGGAAGGCGAGTATTCCAACCAATGAAACTTGTCAAACCACCTTTTCTGAAAACTACGATTTTGAGAACTTTGTAACAAGATACACTTCCATTCTCGGTTGCTACGACCCAACTTTTAGATATGTCTGTCTTATATTATCTCGTGCATTAACAGAATGTTCCCACATCTGCTTCTTTTTTCCCGGATCACTCTTAACACATGTATCTGATTGTAAATCTGAAATTGAGGGAATTTGTTCCATAGGTGTTGAAAGAGATTGATTAGTTTGATTTTGTGTAGTAGTGTATGTAGGTTCTGAGCTACCTTCAGTATCTTGACAGTCACATTTCTTAAAAAAAGATGATATAAGTCTCTTTCCTTTCTTCGCAGAAGGTTGTTGCTCCATTAAAAAATCTGAGATAATGCACATTAAAAAAAATTAATTAATTTTACATTAATAAATAATTTATGAATTTATAGCCAAATTTAATTTCTAATTAAAATATAAAATTCTTTAAACTCTTCCACCTGAGCTCATTGTAATTGACAAAATGATAATTAAATTACTAAATACTACTTGTAATCCAAAATTTTCAATTGAATTACTAGATAAATAGTAATAAAATTATTAACCCTAATAATGTGACCTACTTAATATCATAACCTTAAATACTAATTCCCCATCAAGTTAAATTAATAAATTCAAATAATCCAAACACTTAGTATAAATAGATCTTTACTAACTAAATTACTAATTGAATTAAAAACTATAAAAATATAATTGATATAAAATAACATGTTTTTATACTTCATATGCATCAATAAAAATAAAAATAACAAAAGTAACCAAATTAGATACAAAATACAACCACAAAAAATAAAATAATAGCAAGAATAATATGGAAAAAATTTACCGTGAGTGGGGGACCAAGCTGCTGCCGTTTCTATCTTGGAGAGAAAAGTGGAAGCAGTACCGAGAAGAAACTCCCAATTAGTTTGGATTAGATAAATAATGAAGCTTTGACTTTATTTCATATTTATAATGGGCTTTAACTTCTTTTTTTGGATGAATTTTTTCTATAGTGGGCTTTCAACTTTTTTTGAACTGTGCTGAAATTAATAATAGTTACACTTGGACTACAACTGGACAAATAATGGTTATGTCAGACATACGAATAATTTGAAGCACTAAGAATTTTTTACAAGCAAAAAGTACATTTTGGTGACAATACTGATATGTCACAAATTCTTACGAATGTCAAGAAAGGGTGTATTGATTAGACGTGAAATTGTGATGTTTTAGTGCCCGATTAGTCCATATTTTGAGCGTTTTTTGTGAGTATTTAGAGTCATTTGAATAACATTTTTATAAAATCATCAATTTTTCTCTTTGGTGCTCATAATAGGAAAGATGGCGAAAATGGAGTTTGTAGGACTTTGAATCAACTCAAACGGACTCCCGGATGAGAAGATATGGAAGAAATAAGAAATATATTAGTTCGAGCGAAAAAAAAGTATCACTTAGTTCAAAATGGAGAAGTGCTCGAGTGGAAAGTGCTCGAGTAATTTGCTCGAGCACCACTAGCACTCTGTGACTGAGAAGCGCTCGAGCTAAGCACGCTTGAGCGGTAGGCGCTCGAGTGGTGCACGCTCGAGCGGGGAATTTGCACTGTGAAAGAGAGGCGCTCGAGCTGAGGGCCCTTGAGCGCCAGGTGCTCGAGCGCCCTGAGCGTATTTTTGCCCTGTTTTCGCCCTAATCATATAAACACCCGTCTCAAGCCTATTTTTACATATCTACACATATCTATGCTCTTTTTTCGAAGGGGAAGAGCTTGGGAACGTGATTTTGAGTTCTGGCAAGGTTTTTAAAGTTGTAATCGAGGTTTTTATCATAAGAATTCATTAGAATAATTATTACTTTGAACGGATTAGATTTTCCTTTTGATTTCTTCAACTCTTGATATTCTTAGACCTAGTTTTCCAGATTTATAGATTTGATTTTGAGACTTGATTCAATTGATTTCATAATTAGTTCATGTTCTTGATTTTCTTGATTCGTTTAATTATGTTTTTGATGATTGATCTTGTTATTGCTTTTATTCTCGTAATCACCATGTTAGGCTACAACCCTTGTATGCTTAGGATAGGATGAACTCGTAGAAGTAGAATGTTGGTACGTAATTAGGATAATTCGCGATGTATAGTTTTAATTCTCTTAATTATTGAATAATTCTAATAAACCCTAGAATAATCATAGAATTAAGTACGAAAATTGATAGAGAGAAGACGGCCGCATCACTCTTTAATAGCGTATAGGCTTAAGGAGAGGGTTGTTGAAGGGGTTTATAATCAACCAGTTTATCTAGAGAGGACGGCCGAATCACCTTAGTTAAATTAGGGCCTCAATAATTAAGCACGATTCATATAATTTAATTAGTGGGTTAGTGAAGTAGGTTGATGCTGGGCTTTTATTCTTTTAATTCTTGTGCTAGATTAGGGAAGTTGATTGCCTAAATTTTAGTACATTAGGATTATAACTTGAACATCACGATTATTTTAGTTAACGTACCAATTCCTTTGAGTATACGTAGGGATTTCTATCTCGCGATCATCACCTCAATCGCACTTCAAACAGAAGTTAGTTTAGTTTAATTTTGTCATTAGAATATAATTAGTAGATAATAATTAGTAGTCTTAGAAAACCAAAATTGCATTCATATTAGCTACGACACGTAGATTTCCTGGGATTTACTCGCGTGCAAGCCTTCTCACGGGTTCGATACTACTTGGTCCTTATACTTGCCATACTACAGTGATCCCATACTCTTGTGGGGTAACTACTAGTAAAGCTAGTATTTTACGGCCAAGTCAATGGTGCATTGCCTGGGAAGGCGATGTATGCTCATTGAGTGAAACTTGGAAATAGTTTAGTAGTTAGTAGTGAGTGCATTTATTCTCTATTTTCTTATATGTTAGCCAGTTGTGTTTTGATATTTCTTTTGAGGTTTTAGGTATATGAAAACGCGTTCTGAGGGAGAAACGAGCGAAGATAGAACAAAGATAGATACTTAGACTATAGCCAGAAGGAATAGAGCCTTCCAGCGAAAGATGACTACTGCAGCTGGAGACGATATGAATCTGGATTTAGGCGGAGAGTTGGATCTCAATGGAGAAGGGCTAAATCAGAATGTGGAACGGGTTGAAGGAGCGAATGGTGTGAATAGTCAGAAGCAAGCACCCCAAGGGGAAAGCACCAACCAAAACCCACACCCACTTAACCAAAATAACCCCGCACTAAACCAGAACCAAAATAATCCTTTCAACAACCCGGTTTACGAACACAACAACCACCCTTACCCATACCCATATCCACCATACTACCCTTCACAACCTATCCATAACTAACCACAAATCCCACAGATCCATCCACTACCAGTCTACCAACAACAAGTACCCCAGAACGTAGATCCTCCTGGTATGGCGATTAGAGAAAGGTTTGAGGCTCAGCCTCAACAGTATTACGATGGAGTAGCTATGCCACCTGTTGAGGCAAATAACTTCTCTATTTCTCCTGGAATTTTGAAGATGCTCGTGGAGAACCAGTTTAAGGGAGAAGTAGGGAAAGACAACCCACACACCCATTTAAGGAATTTCCTCATGATAGCTTCTACTTTTCATTACAATGGGATGTCCGAAGATGCAAAGAGGCTTAGATTGTTCCAGTTCTCTCTGACTGGGATAACTAAGGAATGGTACGATAACACACTTCCACGAGGGGAGTGAATACATGGGCCGAGCTTGAGCGTATGTTTCTTGAGCATTTCTACCTTCCATCTAGAACGGTGAAGACGAGGAAATAGATCTCCTCATTCAAGCAGAGACCCGGTGAAGAATTGATTCAAGCTTGGGAGAGATTCTCTAACATGCTTATTGAGTGTCCGCAACATGGGTACAATGAGGGAGATATTATGGCCTACTTCTATTGTGGGGATTGTAAGACGGCTCAAAACTATCTCGACGCATGAGCTAATGGAGCATTCCTGAACCGAAGTGCAGTCGAGTGCAGAAAAATAGTAGAAGACATTATGAAGAACGCGGGGCAGTGGAATGAATGCCAGACGAGCCAGAATGTGTATCAGATAGAAGACATCGAGGGGACTAGAAAGCTTCTAATGGCTATGATAGAGAAGATTAGTAATTTAGAGGTAGGACAGAGTTTGAGTGGAGGAAGTAATGTGATGAGTGAGAAAGTGGAACAGCCAGGATGCCAGCAAGAGGAGACCAACTATATGGGAAGGACTAATTATCATCGAGGGGCTATCAGCAAGGTGGAAATCAGTAGGGGCGACCTGTCTACGGTCAATCATTTGTACCACCGGGTCCACAACCTCCTCAGAATTAGTGGAGAACAATCAAGGGTACCAAGGAGGGCAACCATCTAATCAGAATCAATAGAGAAAGAACGATAACTTCTCGTACAACAATCTGAAAGCCAGAATAACTATACCTCCAGGTGTAGATCCAGGTTCGAAACTCCCAAGGGGAGAAGGAGGTGCCTTGACTTAAAGCGATTTTACTAACTTCTACTAGTCGCTTACCCGCAAGCGGAAGGGTTCACTGTAGTAGTGGCAAGTATAGGGACCAAGTATTATCGAACCCAAGGGAAAGTGTGTATGCGAATAGATCTCTGAAGATCTATGCGTCGTAGTTAATATGAGTGTATGTTTGGGGATTGAAAATTAAAAGAATTAAGTCTAAACTAAATTACTCTACGAATGCAAAAGGAAAATTAAACTAAGTATCCAAGGTGTGTATGCAAGTATGAGATGGTGATGCTCAGGATAGGAATCCCTACGTATACTAATGGAGCAGGTACATAATCAAAGTAATCGTGACAAACAAGAATTAACCTAAGTAAAAGAATGCAAGGTGAAAGCTCAAGATTCTAAACCCTAATACTTTACCCTAACACTCGACTTCACGAATCTACTAACGAATTACTAGATTGTGCTTAATTAATGAGACCCTAATTTAACTAAGGTGATGCGGTCGTCCTCCTTCGCTAAACCGATAGATGAATTAACCTTTCCTAAACTCTCTCGTAAAGTCTACTCGTTGTTAAAGAGTGATACAGTCGTCCTCTCTCTAACACCTTTCGAACGAAATTCAAAGGTAAAGTCTAGATTAATTTTAAGAATTCATTAACCAAGAGAATTAAAACCTAACGTCACGAATTACCCTAATTACGTACCCACAACCTACTTCTACGAGTTCATCCTACCCTAAGTATACAAGGGTTTTAGCCGGACATGGCTTTAACGAACATAAAAGCAATAGAAGAAACAACGAACATAAACATAATGAATTGAACGAAGAAAATAAGAAACATGAACTAGGGTTTTAAAAGAAATAAATACTAAGAACTGAAATTTAATTAACTAAAACGAAGTTTCAAAGCGTTCAAAGAAATTAAACTAACGAAAAGAACCAATAAACGAAAAGAAACTTAGAATTCGTATGCAAAACCTCAACAAAACGTAAATAAAGCTTGCTCCTCTTCTTCCTCTCCAAAAACTAAGTCTAAAGTGATTTCTAAAGTTCGGGGATCCTTCAAAACGTGTTTGGAAGAGGTATATATAGGCAACGGGCCGATTCGTGAACTCGTGGTCCGAAAAACGTAAATTGGAGAAAAGACCTTGGAAGCGCTCGAGCAGACCCGCTCGAGCGGGTCGCTCGAGCTGTTGTGGTCGAGCGGATCTTGTGCTCGAGCGGGGCGCTCGAGCTACCTTGGTCGTGCAGTTCTGGTGCTCGAGCGAGGCGCTCGAGCAGTGCCCCTCGAGCGCCCAAAATGTTTTGTATGTTTTTATGCGCTCGAGCCCTTAGCTCGAGCGGGGCGCTCGAGCAATTTCCCTCGAGTGGGCTTCCCTTCCTTTGCAACTAACACTTTTCTTCACACGTACTAATACCAATCGTATTTCTTCGATATCTTCTCATCCGGGAGTCCGTTTGAGTCGATTCAAAGTCCTACGAACTCCTCTTTTCGCCCTCTATTCACCTATGAGTATCAAAGAGTCAAATTCATCAATGTATAGAAATAGTACTCATTTGGCTCTAAAAACTCAATAAATTCGACCAAAACTAGGGTGTTTCTAGCTACGAATCATGACAATTTCACGCCTAATCAACCCCCCCAAACTTACCATATTGCTTGTCCCCAAGCAATGAAATAATAAGTCAAGTGAAATTTTTAGGGAGGAGTAAAAAAAAATCAATCATGCAAGCTAATGAACTCAAGCTTCAAAAGTTAATCACCCGTATACTCATTCACTTTCTTTTATCATACTCATGCAACAATTACAAGAAACACCAAGATCAAGCATGGATGTGCACTCAACGATGTGTTTCGCTCTCTCACAAGTGTATAACAATGATTAAGGGACTCTCTCAAACAATCAATCACTCAAATTGGCAGCCATAGGCTTGTAAGTGTTCTTAACTTCGACCGTACTCTAGAAATCAATGCCGAATCAAAAAGGACTTTTCTCAAGGTTGTAATGTAGGCTCTTTGGACGGGTGGGATAACAATATGGGTAAAGTGACTAAAGTGGATTGAGAATAGAAACTCAAACTCCGGTACTTCGAGATAAGGAACAGACTACTTCAAACATGTTCAATCAACACCGTTTCAATTCCATACTCTCAATACTTCAATTTTTTTTTTCTTTCTCACTCTTTCATTTTTTTTTCAATCACTTCACTTTTTTTTTCCTTTTTTCGCACAAACGCATGAGCTCATTTTTTTTTCTTTTGCTCATTCTCAATTTTTTCTCTTTTTCCCACATCTCATAACTTCATCACTCCTTCTTCTCATATTCACTCAACAAACAACCTTTTCCTTTTTCAACTCAATTCACTCCCTTCACATTCACCCTTTCCTATTCTCCACTCAAATTGGGACAAAAAGGCTTAGGAATTGGAATAGTGTTCATATGTGCTAGCAAATAAAATAGGCTTTAAGCTCAAAGGGGCTAACAAGGGATAAATATCAATGGTAAGGAAAATTTTGGCTAAGTGACTCAATTAAAACAAAGATGGCCTAAGATCCTATTCGGCATATCAAACTAGACACAATCAAGAAGCAAGAGCACATGCAAGTTCTAGCATCCTCTAAGGTGATGATTCACTCACAAATGAAGAGATTAATTCATGCATCAAAATCTCATAAGGCTCAAAAGCTCACGGCTTTCACATCCATGCTAGTCCTATTGAATTCTCACTCTCATCACACAAGTACTCAAAAGAAAAAATTCACAAGCATACAAGTTCTTTCTCAAATCAGCTCAAACTCAAACACTCACACAAAAGAATTTCTAACTCACCCTTACAACTCACTCTACTCATCACATCATACTCAAAGATAGCAATCAACAAGCATAAGATGATTGATAGGCATGAAATATGCAATAGCGAGTCAAATCAAAATCACCCCAAGGAGTATCTCAACAAACCAATAATCAATCAAACTCAACTCAAAAGATAAGAGGTGCATGCATGTGCAATGTAATCATAAAACAAATAAAAAAAAACTCCACCCCCCCCAAACTTCGACCTTGCTAGAGGTCTAAGTTTGGGGTTGTGGATTACCTCAACCAAATAATTCAATTTCTCTCAATAGCTTTGCACACTTCCTTGTCTCAAGTTGGTTCCCTCAATCTCCACTCTTTTGGCACTCCTTCGAGACAAGCCTACAAGCAACTTACTCAAATACGAGGTTAAACATACGACTCAACAACATCCTAATAACATAAAAGGAAAAAAACTAAAAACACTCAAAAGCAAATAAAAATGGGTTGCCTCCCATTCAGCGCTATTTTTAAGGTCCTCATGCCGGACCAAGCTCAAAGGAGCTTATGGGACATCATACTCAAATTTACCTCCCTCACTCTCATAAGAGTGGTGTTTGAACTCCTTTCCTTGATGCCCCACCATCATGAGTCCTTTTGCTCTCTTCTCATTCCCAAGTGTTATGGGTCTCAACTCCTTCTTTCCTTTATCTGGAGGAGTCTTACTAAACAATTTCTTGAATTTTGACTTCTTCTTCTTAACTCCTCCTTTTCCCTCTAGCTGGACCACGTCCACACTTTTCACCTCTTCCTCCTTCAACTTCTTCACTTTATCCCTATCAGAATAATCAAGATCATAATGCTCATGGGTTAAATAATCAAGTGAAGGACTAACAAAATCATGAATATGAGAAGGATTAAGGATAGAAGGTGTGTCTTCAACACGAGGATCAATTGCATCCATGCAATACAAGCTCTCATCCTCCCTCGGGTGCTTCATGGCTTCATATAGGGAAATCTTCACTTCTTGATCATCAACCTTCAATGTAATCTTCCCATTTGCCACATCTAGCACCATCCCCGCCGTAGCTAAGAACGGTCTTCCCAAGATCAGGGGCACGTGCTCATCTTCCTCCATCTCTAGCACTACAAAGTCGGCTGGAAAAATGTGATCTCCAACTTTCACGAGGACGTCTTCAACCACACCTTGAGGTCGAGTAATAGACCGGTCGGCAAGTTGAAGCGTCATCATTGTGGGTTGAAGTTCACCGCCTTCCAACTTCTTGAAAAGCGACATGGGCATGAGATTGATGCTCGCCCCTAAATCACATAGCGCTCCTTTCTTGATCCCGTTCCCAATGTCCATAGGATCGTGAAACTCCCGGGATCCTTCAGCTTCGGTGGAAGCGCCTTGTGCACTAATGCGCTCACCTCGTGGTTCAACTGCACCAACTTCGGCTCATCCACTCGCCGTCTTTTCGCAATCAAGTCCTTCAGGAACTTGGCATAATTCGGCATCTATTCCAAAGCATCATAAAAAGGAATATTAATATGCAATTGTTTAAAAACATCAAGGAACTTAGCGAATTTCTCATCAAGCGTTTTCTTCATAAAGCGTTGTGGATACAGGACGGGTATCATAGATTTGGGTACCCCCCATTCATCTCTTTCTGTTTCTTTCACTTTATCCCTTGCTTCCTTTGCCTTTTTCCACTTAGGAACTCTCTCAACCTCCTCAATGCCTTTGTCCTTCTGGGACTCATTGTTCTCTTTACTCTTATCATCAATTTTCATCTTAACTCCTTCCTTCTCAACCTCAACTCCATCACCTTGAGACTCTATCCCTTCTGTCTCAACTTCTTCTTTGAGCGTCTCAGAATCAGCAGGCATCTCGGGACCATCATATTTGGTCCCACTTCTAAGCTGGATAGCCTTACAATGCTCTTTGGGATTACCCTCCGGCATAGAAGGATATTTACCCGGCTCTCTATTCAACGACTTTGCAATCTGGCTCATCTGGAACTCTATAGAAGTGAACCTTCGATTGTTCTCTTGTTGAGTTCTAGTCCACTCAACGTTCATCTTCTGGAGCTCTTGATCACGTTGATCACCCTTTTTATGCAACTCTTTCACATCGTACTCTAATGATGACAATCTCTTACTTCCTTCCTCCACCTTCTGTAGAATCGCTCTCAACATCTCCTCAGTTGATGCACCGCCTTCTCCACCAGGAGGTTTTGAACTTGGGTCAACACCTGGAGGAACTGTAATACCCGTCTTCGGGTTAGCATATGAGAAATTCTCATTCTTTCTCAATGTGTTTTGAGGAGGCTGCTGGCCTCCTTGATACCCTTGTGTGTTCCTCCATTGATTTTGAGGCGGATGTGGACCTGGAGGTACAAAAGGTTGGCCATAAGAGGGCCTCCCAAATTGATTACCTCCTTGGTAGCCGTTCTGATTGTAATAAGGACCTCCCATATAATTGGCTACCTCTTGCTGACTCGTGGGTTGGTCCACTTTCTCATTCTCTGCTACATTCCCTCCAACCAAGTTCTTTCCCAACTCAAGGTTGTTAATCTTCTCCATCATGGCTATCAATAGCCTTCTCGTTCCTTCACCTTCCTCAACCTGATGAACTCTTTGAAAATCTGAGTCTTCATTCCAAGCCCCGGCATTCGTGACAATGTTGTCAACGATCTCTCTACACCTCTCTATGCCTTGATTCAGGAATGCTCCGCCCGCACAAGCGTCTAAATGGTCTTGCCCAGCCTTGTTGGCACCACTATAGAAGAATGCCATAATGTCTCCCTCGTTGTACCCGTGCTGCGGGCACTCAATCAGCGTGTTTGAGTATCTCTCCCACGCTTGGCGTAAATCCTCTCCAGACTTCTGGCGAAAGGACGAGATCTCAATTCTAGCCTTGATCGTCCTAGATGGAGGGTAGAATCGCTCGAGGAACAGATGCTCGAGCTCGGCCCAAGTGGTAATACCTTCCCGCGGAAGCGTATTATCGTACCACTTCTTGGCTATTCCCGTCAATGAGAATGGGAACAGCCTAAGCCTCTTGGCATCTTCAGTCATGCCATTGTAATTGAATGTGGAGGCTATCATGAGAAAGCTCCTCAAGTGTGTATGAGGATTCTCCTTCCCGATCACCCCCTTGAATTGATTCTCTGTAAGCAGCTTTAGAATTCCCGGGGAAATCGAGAAGTTGTTCGCCTCAACAGGAGGTAACGCCACCCCATCGTAGTACCTCTGCGGCTGCGCTGCAAACCTCTCCCGAATAGCCATATTCTCTCCATTCTGCAGAACGTGTTGAGGAACAACTGGTGGTATGGGTACTTGCTGGACTGGTGGTGGTTGGTTGTAAGCAGGTGGTGGTGGGTATGGGTAATGAGGATACGGGTATGGTGGATAAGGGTAAGGGTAAGGGTGATTATTTGGTGGGTAAGCAGGGTTGTTAAATGGTTGCTGTGGGTTTTGGTGGATAATCTGGTTTTGGTTCTGGTTTTGGGGTTGTGTATGTGTAGAGTTGATTGAGTTTTGCGGGTTTGGGAGTTGGTTCTGAGCTTCCCCTATGGGTTTTTGCTGGTTACTGCTCTCAACTCCAACCGCCTGCTCCACTAAAACAGTATACTCTGCAGCTATTTTGTCTAAGTCCCCATCTCCATCCAGATTCATGTTGTCTTTGTCTCCAGCAATAGTCATTCTTCTCAAGAAAGCTCGGTTCCTTCTGGCTATCGTCTCAGGGTCTGACAGGATTCTTTCTTCGCCCGTATTGCCTTGTGAGCGTGTTTTCATAAACCTGACACACTAGCAAAAGGATCAAAACGCAACTGCTGAACAAATAAAAATAAACAGAAAATAAGTCACTCACTACTAACTACTAAGCTATCGACAAGTCCTATTCAAAAGACATACAACGCCATCCTCGGCAACGGCGCCATTGACTTAAAGCGATTTTACTAACTTCTACTAGCCGCTTACCCGCAAGCGGACGGGTTCACTGTAGTAGTGGCAAGTATAGGGACCAAGTATTATCGAACCCAAGGAAAAGTATGTATGCGAATAGATCCCTGAAGATCTACGCGTCGTAGTTAATATGAGTGTATGTTTGGGGATTGAAAATTAAAAGAATTAAGTCTAAACTAAATTACTCTACGAATGCAAAAGGAAAATTAAACTAAGTATCTAAGGTGTGTATGCAAGTATGAGATGGTGATGCTCAGGATAGGAATCCCTACGTATACTAACGGAGCAGGTACATAATCAAAGTAATCGTGACAAACAAGAATTAACCTAAGTAAAAGAATGCAAGGTGAAAGCTCAAGATTCTAAACCCTAATACTTTACCCTAACACTCGACTTCACGAATCTACTAACGAATTACTAGATTGTGCTTAATTAATGAGACCCTAATTTAACTAAGGTGGTGCGGTCGTCCTCCTTCGCTAAACCGGTAGATGAATTAACCTTTCCTAAACTCTCTCGTTAAGTCTACTCGTTGTTAAAGAGTGATACGGTCGTCCTCTCTCTAACACCTTTCGAACGAAATTCAAAGGTAAAGTCTAGATTAATTTTAAGAATTCATTAACCAAGAGAATTAAAACCTAACGTTACGAATTACCCTAATTACGTACCCACAACCTACTTCTACGAGTTCATCCTACCCTAAGCATACAAGGGTTTTAGCCGAACATGGCTTTAACGAACATAAAAGCAATAGAAGAAACAACGAACATAAACATAATGAATTGAACGAAGAAAATAAGAAACATGAACTAGGGTTTTAAAAGAAATAAATACTAAGAACTGAAATTTAATTAACTAAAACGAAGTTTCAAAGCGTTCAAAGAAATCAAACTAACGAAAAGAACCAATAAACGAAAAGAAACTTAGAATTCGTATGCAAAACCTCAACAAAACGTAAATAAAGCTTGCTCCTCTCCTTCCTTTCCAAAAACTAAGTCTAAAGTGATTTCTAAAGTTCGGGGATCCTTCAAAACGTGTTTGGAAGAGGTATATATAGGCAACGGGCCGATTCGTGAACTCGTGGGCCGAAAAACGTAAATTGGAGAAAAGACCTTGGAAGCGCTCGAGCAGACCCGCTCGAGCGGGTCGCTTGAGCTGTTGTGGTCGAGCGGATCTTGTGCTCGAGCGGGGCGCTCGAGCTACCTTGGTCGTGCAGTTCTGGTGC
Organism: Ballota nigra; assembly: GCA_947034835.1. NCBI lineage: Eukaryota > Viridiplantae > Streptophyta > Magnoliopsida > Lamiales > Lamiaceae > Ballota > Ballota nigra. Next base: position 69,925,807 of record OX344724.1, read on the forward strand.
TCGAGCGAGGCGCTCGAGCAGTGCCCCTCGAGCGCCCAAAATGTTTTGTATGTTTTTATGCGCTCGAGCCCTTAGCTCGAGCGGGGCGCTCGAGCAATTTCCCTCGAGTGGGCTTCCCTTCCTTTGCAACTAACACTTTTCTTCACACGTACTAATACCAATCGTATTTCTTCGATATCTTCTCATCCGGGAGTCCGTTTGAGTCGATTCAAAGTCCTACGAACTCCTCTTTTCGCCCTCTATTCACCTATGAGTATCAAAGAGTCAAATTCATCAATGTATAGAAATAGTACTCATTTGGCTCTGAAAACTCAATAAATTCGACCAAAACTAGGGCGTTTCTAGCTACGAATCGTGACAATTTCACGCCTAATCATGCCTCAACCGATGAGATATTATGAGCTATTTTGCAGAAGGTGGAGGAGGGAAGTAAGAGGTTGTCCTCTTTGGAGTATGACGTGAAGGAGATGAACAAGAAAAATAATCAGATAGATCAAGAGCTTCAGAGGAGGGACATGGACCTCAATAGAATTCAGGAAGAGAACAACAGACGGTTCACTTCCATGGAGTTTCAAATTAGCCAAATCGCAAAATTGTTGGGTAGAGAGCCGGAAAAATATCCTTCAATGCCCGAAGGTAATTCGAAAGAGCAATACAAAGTGATTGAGTTGAGAAGTAGCACCAAGTACGATGGTCCCCCACTACCTGCTGATGTGGAGGAAGTCCATAGAGATGTTGAGGAAGATAGCGAGAGGAAAAAGAAGGATGGATATGAGGACAAGGTAGAAGAGATTGTGGAAGAAGAGCGAGTTCCAAAGTGGAAGAAGGCAAAAGAACATGAAGAAAATCGAGCGATATGAATGGGGGGTACCAAAATCAGTAATTTCGGTACCATATCCGCAGCTGTTCATGAAGAAGAAATTGGATGAAAAATTTGCTAAGTTTCTTGAGGTCGTCAAGAAGCTACTCATCAGCATACCATTCTATGATGCTTTGGAGCAGATCCCGAATTATGCAAAGTTCCCAAAGGACTTGATTGCCAAGAGAAGAAGAGTCGATGTGCCCGAACTTGTGCAGCTGAACCATGAGGTGAGTGCTATGGTGCACAAAGCGATTTCCCCCGAAGTTGAAGGATCCTGACATTGGGAATGGAGTCAAAAGGTGAGCGTTGTGCGATCTTGGGGCGAGCATAACTCTGATGCCAATGTCGCTTTTTAAGAAGTTGAATGGGGGTGAACTTCAACCCACTATGATGACTCTCCAACTCGCCGATAGGTCTATCACAAGACCTCAAGGTGTGGTTGAGGATGTCCTAGTTAAGGTGGGAGATCATATTTTTCCAGCCGATTTTATAGTCCTTGACATGGAAGAGGACGAGCACGTGCCCCTAATGTTGGGAAGACCGTTCTTAGCTATGGCCGAGATGGTATTAGATGTGGCCAATGGAAAAATCACGTCGAAGGTTGATGATCAAGAAGTAAAGATTGTCATCTATGAGGCAATGAGACACCCGAAGGGAGATGAGAGTTGTTATTCCATTGATGCTATTGAAACTTGTGTTGATGACACACTCCTTATCCCTTGTCCATCTTATGTATATGATTATGATAATCCTGCACTTGATGATGTAACTTATGAGTGTTGTGATCTTGATTATTTTAACAGGGATAAAGGCAAAGAGGAATTGAAGTTTGTGGAAGTGAAGCAAGTGGAAAAAGATGAAAGTGAGTTTACGGTACATGACCTCCGGGTAGAGAAATTCTATCATCGCTCATACGAGGATACGAGAGGTGATATTGAGTTTAATGAGTTGTGAGCTCCTTTGAGCTCGGTCCGGCATTAGGACCTTAAAAATAGCATTGAATGGGAGGCAATCCATTTTTACTTGCTTTTGTGTGTTTTGTTTTCTATTAATTGTCTATGAATTGTGTGATTTTTAATCTCGTTCTTGAGTGATTTGATTGTAGGCTTGTATTGCGGGTGCACGAGATTCAAAGAGAATTATTGTGGGGAGCAACTCAAGGGAATACACGGGCATGTTTGATTTCTATGTGTCAACCGGTATTATGCGTATGAGGTAACCCCGAACCCCAAACTTAGACCGCTTCACAAAGTCGAAGTTTGGAAGGGTGGAGTGTTTATAAGTTTTATGGTGATACATATGCACCGGCGCACTTGAGAGGTTTAATTGTAATTGCACAGGCGCACGCCCTCTCGTTGAGTTGAGTTAAATCATATATTGTGCATTGATAGGTATTTGAGTTGATGATGTGAACTGATTGGGTGCTATTTATTTCACGTTTATTGACTCTTTCTTTATTTACTTGTGATTGCTATAATTGAGTATGAAGTTGTGAGTTGGTGATTGTGGAATTGAATTAGGACTAGATTGTGTGAGTGTTGTGAGTAGAGTGGATTTGAGAGGGAAGTCGTGCAATTACGAATTTTCCTTTTGAATACTTGTGTGGTAAAAAGTGAGAAGTCACTAGGTCTAGCATGGATGTGAAAAACCGTGAGATTTGAGCCTTATACGAGATTAGAATTCATTAAAATGATCTCATTATTTGTGAGTGGATCTTCACCTTAGAGGTGCTAGAACTTGTGGGTGCTCTCGCTTCTTGATTGTGTCTAGTATGAAATGCCGGAAATGATTTAAAGTTATTTTTAAATTGATAAGTCACTTAGCCAAAATATTCCCGACCAATGACATTAATACCTTGTTAGCCCGTTTGAGCTTTAGCCTATTTATTTGCAAGCACATTTGAACTTATCCAATTCCAAAACTCTTTTTGTCCCAATTTGAGTGGAGAATAGGAAAAGTTGTGAATGAGAAGGGATTTGAGTTGAGAGAATGTAGAATTGTATATGGTTGAGTGAGTCTGAAAAAATGGAGTAATGAATTTTTTAGGAGTGGGGAAGAATTAAAAGATTTGAGAATGAGCAAAAGAAAATATGAGCTCATATATAGTTGAAAAATGAAGAGCAGTGAATGATAAAAAGTGTATGGAGTTAAAAGAAAAAAGAGTTGAGGTGTTGAAAGTCGATGGAATTGAAAGTGCGTTGTATGAAGATCTTTGAAGTATTCTGTTCCGTATATTAAAATACTGAAGCTATGATTTTCTATTCTCCATTCACTTGAGTCAGTTAATCCTATATATTTACCCCACCTGTCCAAAGAGCCTACATTACAACCTTGAACAAGTCTTTTTTTATTCGGCATGAATTCTAGTATGTGGTCGAAGTTGAGAGTGCTTACAAGCCTATGGTCACTAATTTGTGTGAATGATTGATTGAGAGTGTCCCTAATTATTGATAAACACTTGTGAGGGAGTGAAACACATCACCGAGAGCACATCCATATTTTGATTTGGTGGGTTTTTAGTAATTATCCATGAGTAGGATGAAGGGGATGAGTTTGTGTACGGGTGATCGATCTTTGAAGCTTGAAAACTATTACTTGCATGATTTGGTACTCTGTTTCATTTCTAACAATTTCACTTGACTTATTATTTCATTGCTTGAGTACAAGCAATATGGTAAGTTTGGGGGGGTTGATTAGACGTGAAATTGTGATATTTTAGTGCCCGATTAGAACATATTTTTAGCCTTTTTTGTGAGTATTTAGAGTCATTTGAGTAACATTTTCAAAAACTCATTAATTTGTCTCTTTGGTGCTCATAATAGGAAAGAGGGCAAAAAACGGAGTTCATGGGACTTTAAATCGACTCAAACGGACTCCCGGATGAGAAGATATGGAAGAAATACGAAAAGTATTAGTTCAAGCGAAAAAACGTATCACTTAGTTCAAAATGGAGAAGTGCTCGAGCTAGGGAGGTGCTCGAGTGGAAAGTGCTCGAGCAAATGAGCTCGAGCACCCCTAGCACTCTGTGACCGAGAAGCGCTCGAGCTGAGCACGCTTGAGCGGTAGGCGCTCGAGTGGTGCACGCTCGAGCGGGGAATTTGCACTGTGAAAGAGAGGTGCTCGAGCTAAGGGCCCTTGAGCGCCAGGCGCTCGAGCGAGGGCAGTGCTCGAGCGCCCTAAGCGTATTTTTGCCCTTTTTCGCCCGAATCATATAAATACCCGTCTCAAACCTATTTTTACATATCTACACATATCTACATTCGTTTTTCGAATGGGAAGAGCTTGGGAACGTGATTTTGAGTTTTGGCAAGGCTTTCAAAGTTGTAATCGAGGTTTTTACCATACGAATTCATTAGATTAATTATTACTTTGAACGGATTAGATTTTTCTTTTGATTTCTTCAACTCTTGATATTCTTAGACCTAGTTTTCAAGATTTATAGATTTGATTTTGAGACTTGATTCAATTGATTTCATAATTAGTTCATGTTCTTGATTTTCTTGATTCGTTTAATTATGTTTTTGATGATTGATCTTGTTATTGCTTTTATTCTCATAATAACCATGTTAGGCTACAACCCTTGTATGCTTAGGATATGATGAACTCGTAGAAGTAGAATGTTGGTACGTAATTAGGATAATTCGTGATGTATAGTTTTAATTCTCTTAATTATTGAATAATTCTAATAAACCCTAGAATAATCATAGAATTAAGAACGAAAATTGATAGAGAGAAGATGACCACATCACTCTTTAATAACGAATAGGCTTAAGGAGAGGGTTGTTGAAGGGGTTTATAATCAACCGGTTTATCTAGAGAGGTCGGCCGAATCACCTTAGTTAAATTAGAGCCTCAATAATTAAGCACGATTCATATAATTTAATTATATTAGTGGGTTAGTGAAGTAGGTTGATAGACCTGAGTATTGGGATTAATGTTGGGCTTTTATTATTTCAATTCTTGTGCTAGATTAGGGAAGTTGATTGCCTAATTTTTAGTACACTTAGGATTATAACTTGAACATCACGATTATCTTAGTTAACATACCAATTCCTTGAGTATACGTAGGGATTCCTATCTCAAGCATCATCACCTCAATCGCACTTCAAACACAAGTTAGTTTAGTTTAATTTTGTCATTAGAATATAATTAGTAGTCTTAGAAAACCAAAATCGCATTCATATTAGCTACAACACATAGATTTTCAGGGATTTACTCGCGTGTAAGCCTTCTCACGGGTTCGATACTACTTGGTTCTTATACTTGCCCATACTACAGTGATCCCATACTCTTGTGGGGTAACTACTAGTAAAGCTAGTATTTTACGGCCAAGTCATGTATCCATCTCCGTCCTTAGGAGATGAGACAAAATTAGGATTCTTTGTTTCTGAAAAAAAAATCTCGAATATATCATGCTCTTAAATAATACTAGTCACAGTACTACCCGCGCGTTGCGCGGAAGTCATTTTTTGAAAAAAAAAAACATAAAGGTAGCCTAAAATTATTTACCTTTATTATGTATACATTTTATACATTTAAATTTAAGTATTGGGGGTTTTTAGTAAAAAAAAGTGATTTATTATAAATTGAAATAATTTAGACATTAAAATAAAAAATTATTTACTTCAATATTTTAATTTACACATAATATTATGACTTTAAATTCACAAGATGTAATATAGTTGATAAAATAATGAAAATATGTGTTTGTTTTGATATTTTTATAATATGTGTTTAGTTGGAAATGAATAGTTTACAAATCCTTTACTTTTTTTTTTATAATTATAATAGTAAGTCTTGTGTATAGTTGGTACACGATACAGTTAAAAGTCGATTTAATACTATTTAAAATTAGTTATAATTGATATAAAAGTAAAGTCGAATTTTCAAGTAGCATACTTTGTAGTCAATGCTAATTGGAATTTATGTAATTATGTTGTACTCCCTCCGTCCATTACTAAACTTCTTACTTTTATTTTCGGGCCGTCTCCCAATAAGTTTCTCATTCCATAAATGGAAATAACAACACTCTACTATATATAAACTTTAACTTTTCGAAACTATTTATTACTTTATCCCAAAAAGTAAACATGTGGTTCACCATATATTAATAAATAAATACACTTTCTTAAACTATTCAATAAAAAAAAAGTGGGAAACTTACCCGTGGACGGAGGGAGTAATACTTTGTTAACACTAAATTAAAAATTTATACCAAAAATTTAACTATATTTGGAAATTTTTTAATATAATAAACTGACACAAAAAAAGTATACATATATAACTCTTAATATATATAATAATTTTTTTTAATCTATAAATAATAAATAATTATTGATGAAAACAATCTTTATTACTATAGATATATAAGTATTGTAATGAGTTAAAAAAAATTAAAATACGAAAAGTTTATAATAATATGAAGGAGGATTTTTTTTTTTTTAAAAGTAGACAACAATCAATGTGGAATCCATAGTATATACTGCATACGTGTTAAAAATATGACAAATGTCTGATCTTGCCTTACTAACGTGTAGAGCTAAGAATTAATGTAATAAAATATTTCCCCACTTGTAGGTTCATACAATGAAACAAAAACATTTTCTCTACATATCAATTGAAAAAAAACAGAGCACCAAATATTAAGAAGATATACAAATTTTCATTCGAAAAAATTCCATGTCCACAAGAGAAGAAAGAAGATTATTACAACAAAGAGTACAAAAATCTTCTCAAATCAATACAGATTCAACATAAGTAGCAATAATTTTGTCAAAAAATTATTGCACAAGATGGGAACAGCATAAGAAGCCAAATGCAGATGTACACTTAAAGGATAAAAACAAAAAAGATAAGTTCGATATTTTTAAGTTTTCCTATATTTCTAAATTTAATTATTATTAAATGACGCAATAAAGTATACATATGATGTATTTTAGAATTTTATGTTAATGAGCATAAAAATGTATTTCATAATACTGATTTGAGTTACAAAATTTGCAATTCACGCAGGAATGGTAGAATGTGCAACGGCATGAAAAAGAGATTGTTCAGTATTATAAACGATTGCCTGACCAAAAGTACTTGATTCACGAAAATTACTGATTCTACATTGAATGATAAATCTTGGAAAAAATAGAGAATTTGGTAATGAGGTAATATATATATATATATATATATATATATATATATATATATGTATGTATGTATGGATATTCGAGTATTTTATATTTTTTTAGATCAGTTATATTAGACAATTGATTTGATCACGATATTTACAATGTGAAGTTCCATTGAAATGGACGATGTAGAAATAAAAAAACTTGTACAGTATGACCGGTTCGCCAGTCACTAAGTGCGTTGGGATTGTACAGACAACGAAGAAGCTCGTAAAGAAAAGAGAAAAAAAAAATAAAGGTAATAATGACAGATTTCTTTCCAAAATAAATAGAATAATTACACTTAATTGAAATTGAATTTTTTTATGGTTAATAATGTTTTGATTAGATTTTCATTCATGAATATGATATCGTATTAATGCACATTAAAGAATTTATTATTTTTATTTTATATTTATGAGGTATAGAAACTAAATGCATGTAATGTATCTTTAAACAAATCAAATTTGTATACTCTAGTATGAATATATCTTTTGAAAAAAAAAACACCTGAAAACACCCTGTAACACAAATATTCGCACAAGCAACATAACACAAAACACAACCAATACAATTTACATATATTTTGACATCTGTGATGATTTACATTATAGGAACAATTATATGAAAGTGAAAGGATCTTGGAAGGAAAATAAATCAAAAATACTGCAGACAAACTAAATCATATACAGGTATGTCTCATTCAATGATATCATTATCACATATAATATTCATTTTTTTATTTATAACTTAAATTATAGCTTATATAGAATATATGAATAATACATGATGAAAAATAATATTTTTTATCATCTTTTATCAAAATTGAATTGAACAAAAATTTTAAAAAATTAGTAATTGACATAAAACAAAAGTTTGCCAACTTCACTTGAAATACGTACAATAGAAATTCTTTAGACAATGACCAAAGTTTCAACATATAATTATTAAAAAAAGACCAAAATAAAAAGTAAATTTATTGATAATAATGTAACGATCTGTCCAAAATATATTAATATTTATTTAAATGGATTATCAAAATAAAGTAAACAAAAAATAAACACTTAAACCATAGAAAAAATCATCACCCACCAATCCTGCCAATAACGGACTTTGCTTTTTTCAAAGACTTAGAGCAAGAAGACTTATCATCCACCGATCTCTTTAGAGTAGGTGCATCATCACACTGATTATTATCATCATTACCACAACTAATGCTCTTGTCTGGCGAATAACAATCACGGACCTTCAAAACAGCAGCACTTTGTTAAAATGTATAGACAAAAAAAAAAGGAAAAAAATTCAATCATATATAACTAATGTATTATATTATTATATTATACATTTTTACCACCTTAAAGACATTTGAATCAGTAACAGAAATATCATTGAATTCCTATAAAAAAAAAAAAAAAAACTCATCATCAACGTAAAATAATAAAATATAGACACAAAATTATACATGTAAATAAATACACAAATATACATTTACGTATAATAAAAATAATAAGAAAAAAAAATTATCACCTCATTAGTACAATCAAAAGCAGAATACTTAGAAATCAAAGAAGAATCAGTATAAATCTTCACAACATTAAAGACTTCAGAACGGCGAGCAATATCATCCGGCCTTATTTGAATTCTAAACAAAAGTATACGTTCTAGAAGATCTTGAATTTCACTTGGAATAGAGGAATAACCAACCTAAGAAAATGCAATATACAACACAATTAAATTTTTTCGTTAAATTAATCAAACAATTAAAAGAAAAAATTTATTAATAGAATAAAAAGGTATACAAACAAACAATAATTCAGAAAAAAATAATAGATATATTCTTACATTATTCTCAATCTCCAAAAGCTCATAAGTCTTCCTCTGAAGAAGCTCACAACAAATATTATCCCATAGATTTAAGCTTACATTGCTTGTTCCATCAACCACAATTACCCTTAATGCATACCTAGGAAAAAAATGAATGTTATAAAATACAATACAAAAAAAAAATTAATAAAAGAAAATGTAATACAATCGTATAATATACAAAAATTATGTATATATATATATGAATATCTTATTATACTATATTTCCAAACCTCTTCAAGATGATGTGTCAGCACCACATTTCTCTTAAAGTGACGTGGCACCTCTCAAATCATTTTATTTCAAAATTCTGCATTCTCTTTAAAAGTTATTTTAGATATATTTTAAATCATATTCAAAACTTAATCTACACCATGAGTTTTATACTTTTAATCTCAAATCTCACTTTAGTTTTCATTCGGATTTACAACCCTAATCATCTTCTCTTCTCTTTATTTTCTCATTCATTGTTTTATTTTTCTTTATAGGTATAATATTGTTTTTTTCTCCTCTTCTTCTCTCACGATGTCGTCTCTCTTCTCGCAGGTTATTCACGAACCGCCGCCTCCTCATGGATTTTTCCCTCGAATCACCGCGGCCTTAAACCGCATCGGAATACCGCACACCACCACATCGGGTAAGAGATCAATTTTATTTTAATCTAATTGAATCGTCATTTTTTTTTCTTGCATAAATATGGATAAATGCTTGGTATGACGATCCAAACCCGGAGCATCACCGTAACAAAAACAGTCTCACGGCCCCAGTTTATTGGGATATTTTGGAAATCGACGGATGTAATTTTTTTATTTTTTTTTTGTTTTTTTTATGAATTAATTATTTGTAAAATTTAGAGTTGTTACTACTGAGTTGTTATTTCTTTATAGTATACTATAAATCTTAATAAAATTTAATTAGTGTAAACAAAATATTTATGTATAATATGAAATATTCTTTTAAACAATAATGTAATGCAAGCAATTCTTTTTTCATTGTTGGATGATTTTTTTTTTTGTTTTTTAGGATTTTTTTTTTTTGCAACATATTGATATATGTGAAATTTGTAGGAGAGAATTCGAAATATTTTGGAAAATATATTTTCACCGAAATAGCGTATGATACTAAAAAAATCTTGCAACCAACTTGCCTTCAATAATAGATTGTAATACAAAAGTTTATTTTTAGATAAAATTATACGGCCAAAATAGATTATTAATTGCAAAATACAGATATTCTTTTATAAACTAGGATTTTGATTTTTTTTTAAATATTTTTTAACATACAAATATTAAAAGAGTATTGTAATTGATAAATAAGTAAAAGATTGTTAAATCTTATATAATTAATGTATATATTTTTTCTTAAAATATGTGGAATAAATTTTTATGGGTTAGTAATTATAGTGATGACAAAAAAGAAACTTTTTTTACTAATGAAAATAAAATATTTACGCATAATATGAAATATTATTTTAAACATTATATTAATGCAAGCAAGTATTTTTTCATGGTTGAATAATTTCTCTTCTTAGATATTTTGGAAGTTATTTTTGCAAAATATTGATAGATGTGGATTTTTTCTAGGAGAGAGTTGAAATATTTCACAAAAGATATTGTCACCGAAATAGTGTATGATACCAAAAAAATTATTGTCACCAAATATAATATCTTGCATTCAATAAACAAAATATCTATGTAAAATATGAAATATAATTTTAAACATTATATTAATGCAAGCATATCTTTTTTCACAGTTGAACAATTTCTTTGCTTAGATATTTATGAAAGTTATTTTTGTAAAGTATTGATAGATGTGAAATTTGTAGGAGGAAATTGAAATATTTAAGAAAAAAGATATTGTCACCGAAATAGTGTATGATACCAAAAAAAATAAAAATAAATTGCCATTAAATATAATATCTTGCCTTGAATAATAGATTGTAATACAAAAGCTTATTTTTGGATAAAATTTTACCGCCAAAATAAACCATAAACTGTAAAATACATATATTCTTTTTTAGACTATGATTTCGATTTTTCTTTTATATTGTTTTAACATGAAAATATTAAATTAGTATTGTAAATGATAAATAAGTAAAAGAATGTTATATAATTAATGTATATTTCTAAAAAAAATATGTGGAATAAATTTTTCATGGTTAAAAAATTATAGTGTTGGCCAAAAAGAACACTAAGTTTCTTTACTATCAATTTAAGTATTATTACTTTAAAAAATATCTTACTCTAAAATACAATAATTATGAATATATTTTAATCAATGGAAATAAAATATTTACGTATAATAAGATTATTCTAAACATTAAATTAATGCAAGAAAATCTTTTTTCACAGTTGAACGATTTCTTTTTTTAGATATTTTTTGAATTTATTTTTGCAAAATCTTGATAGATGTGAAATTTGTAGAAGTAAATTAAAATATTTCGGAAAATATATTGTCACTGAGATATCATATGATTCCCAAAAAATATTATCACCATGTAATATTTTACCATCAATAACAGATTGTAACACACACATTTTATAATAAAATTATAACTGCAAAATACAATTTGAAACTGTAAAAAATTTCAGACCGCAAAATTCGCGGGGGTACACACTAGTATATATATATTACTTAACAACAAAAGGAACATCTTTCACTCCACACTTCAGGCACTCAAACTTTCCACCATCCTTGTAAACCTTCCGATAACATTTTTTGCATGAATAAAACCACCAATTGTCATAAGAATCCAATTCTATAATCTTACCACAAATCCAAAACATTCCAACCTACAAATATGAAAGAAAAATAAAAATCCATAAAATAATCTAAAAAATAATAATAAAAAATATCAAATATAATCATAAATCAATAAAACATAAAACAACAAATGTAAAAGACTAACCGTATTGTTGTCAAGAATCCATTGAATTGTTTTCACATCAATATCACGATTACACACCGAAACAGAAGTATCACTAAGCGATGACCAAGAAAAGGATCCACATAGTTGTTTATCTTTAGAATTAAAATTAAACCTAAATTTTTTTTTAAAAAATCACAATAAATAAAATTCATCGTAATACAATATTTTCAATAAGTAAATTATAAAATAGATTTCGACAAATACCTCTTTCTCAAATTGGAAATTTCACTAATTTGGTCACCAAAAACAATTCTGGAAGTGTTAAAAGAGTTGGAAATTGAAACTTCCCCTGAAATTTTTAATTGATACATATAATAGACATGGTTAAAATATATATATATATATATGTAATATGATTAAATAAGAAAATTTAATAACGATATTAAAACTAAATGATTAAAGAGAAGGATACTAATAAATATACCATTAAAAATCTTGGCTCGGAACATTTGAAATATAAGAATTGGTGGAACATCACAACCAGATTTTTCAACTTTTCGCAACTCATTTATAAAATCACCCCACAGCGAAACCTTAAGTTTTATACCCCTGAAAATTATTATTAAAACAATATCATAACACAAGAAATATTGATAATGTAAAATATCACCCAAAAAATAGAAAATAAAATAACTCACGAAATATCCTCTATAATAAGATCCAGCAGCTTCGTAGGTTTTAAAGCAACATCCCTTTCAACAATTTCACTAATGTCAAAAATTCTGCCAATAACATCTGAGGAAAAAATTTATAATATTATTAACAGAATTATAAATGAATTTTAAAAAAAAGCTTTCCAACAAATTATACGAAAAATTACCTATCAAAACAGTTTCATCAATTTCAGACTGAACTGACAATTGAGAAAAGTCTTTAAATAAGTACATGTTATGTGGAAAATCAACATCAGCAACTTCAACAACTCGTGTATTCGAAATAAATTGAATTTTGAAATTGCTAGATGTTGTCTTAAAAGAAGTCTTATTTGCAGTCACGAGGAAATTTCGAACATTGTAGAGTTTGCCTTCCAAAATTGCATCTTTGAATTTGTCAAAATGATATGACTTCACGGTAGCATGAATCCTATCACCCTATATATATAACATAACAACATATAAATTTATAAATTAAAAAATAAAATAAAATAAACTTAGACTTAAATTCATATTACTATTTGGAGATACTATAAAAAATATATATATAAATTAACCTCAAAATCGTGAAACACACACTCCAGGTTCCTTAGAGGATTGTTAATCCCATAGGCAGGACCCGGATAAATACGAACACATCGTAATTTGAGCAACCATGAAGTCTTAGTTGGATTAATATGTTTAATCAAAGAAGTTGTCGAAGACATATTTCTTTATTGATAAACACCTACAAAAAAATAAATGATTTTTTAATAAATTATTAAAAAATTATTCTCATAACTGGATATGATCATATCATACATAGTAACTTGATAGAAAAAACAAAACATTTAGACTCTTCTAATCTATGCAAAAGTAAACCAAGAAATGATACATTATAAAATATAGTTTCTTACCAATTAATGAATATAATAGATACTAATATTGAAAAAATAGACGTGTATTTATAGTGAAATACAATCAGATGCATTGATGAAGAGTGAATTAATCATGGCTAAATTTGTTCACAAATTAAAGTAAATATGTATAAAAGTATAAATGAAACCACAATTTCCTCCTCTTAACAATCAAAACCTTAAATTCATCAATATCCTAACAAAATAATAAGATTATGTTCAAAATACATATACAAAACAAATACTATCGAAAAAAGAAAACGAATGTAGACACAATTGTGATATAGGACAAAAAATGATAAAGAAAAAATAATTTTTTTTTTTTATCCACAAAATGGTATACAAAACAGTAGAATACAGTATATATTGAATACAATTTAAATTTGGATCATAATAAATAGAATAATAATACAATATTGTATCAAATGTTTAAAGAGGAAAAATTCATGTATCATAATATATTAATCTGAAGGAATAAATATAAAATTTTAAATTAAACAAAAAATATTCAATATAAAAAAAAAATAACTTATACAGTTTAACTAAAATAAATATAACTAAATTGTCAAAAAAAAACTTTTTAAAAATATTACATACACCAAAAGTATCATTGAAAAATAAAACTAAAAATATAGAGAAGTTAATATAATAAAATTATACATGACATATTCATTTTTAAACATTTTTTAGAAATGAAGAACTACTGAAATGATCTGTAAACTAAATTAAGAGGAAACAATCAATAAAATATTTTCTCTATATTTTTTTATTAAGATGCACTAAAACAACACTACGTCATAATTACATAATAAAAAAAATAGTAAAACACCAAAAATATAAGTATACTTTTGTACGTAAACGGTATAACAAAACATATAAATATTAGTTATCCTAAGAACAAAAATAATTCTAAAACAGCGAAGACGACGAAAATTTATTACATATAAAAAATGTATAAAACTGTTACAGAAAGATTGTGAAATACAAAACAGTTTCATTTAAGACATATTTCTAAATTTTCATATAGAATTGAGATAATTTACAATCATCATTCTCTCCATAATACAAAAATATAGCACCTTTCAGTTTCGTATGTATCAAATTATATTTCTTTGTTAAAATTAATTTCCAATTTATTTTTTTTGTTTATATCTATTATAAGGATAAAATAGGAAAAAAGAGAGAACAATAGTTCAAACCTATCTTACCGTTATGAGGGAGTAGAAAGTAACCATTATTTTTTTAAAAACTTTCGAAAACATCCCCCGCCTTTGATCATGAGAAACAATTACTATAATGTATTTCAAGTATATACTCAAAATACGAATGAATCATCAAACATACATGACTCAATAAGAAGACACAAGAAATAATGCGTCGTACAATATGATTACGTAATATAAAAAAAAGAAAAATAAAATACATGTAATTATGCTTTTGTAAATAAATGGTATAACAAAACATTTAAATAGAAGTTATCCTAACAATATTTTAAAATACAAAACATCCAAATAAATTGTCAAGAAGTTAGTATGCACAAATACATAACATTTTTTACACGCACATAGGGAACATATATACAGTAAAAATATAAAAAAAATGACATTACATAAGATTTCACATAATGAATACACTCAAATGATCAAGAATAAAAACTTAGAAAAAGTTTTATTGAGTTAAATAAATACAACTGCCAAAATAGTATTTTTTTTTTTATTAAAACAGCAAAAACTCACGAAAATATAGTATTAATTAAAATAAGATTCTAAACATTTCGAAAAACCTCACGAAATACAACATTCCTAGTTGTATTACCATCAGGAGATTCACTACCACACAACATAATTTTCAAGCCAATGCGACTTGTAATTCTCGAAACCGCAACATAAAGTTGTCCATGACTAAAAACCGGCTTCTGCAAATATACTCCAACATGGGAAAAAGACTGACCCTGACTCTTATTGATAGACATTGCATAGGACACAATCAATGGAAATTGTCTGCGAGTAAATTTGAAAGGTAATCGAGGATCAGATGGTGTGAGCGACAATCTAGGTATAAGAGCGAACTCCCCGGCACTACTTCCAGTAAGTACCTTAGCTTCAATAACTTTGTCACACAATTTAGTGATTACCAACCTATAAAAATATGAAAAAATTAACATAAAATCTTAAAGTTTAATAAGTTATATAAACTATAATAAATAAGTATTAAACTAACCTGGTTCCATTACACAATCCACGCGAATGATCAATGTTCCTCAATAACATTACCAGAGTTCCAACTTTCAGGTTAAGCTCATGGTCAGGCACACCAGAAAATTTCAAAGTATTCAAGAATTCTGGAGTATGTAAACCACTAAGTGACTCAGATGTAGAATCAGAGCTACAAAGACTATCAGAACTAAGATATTGTCGAGACTCCTTATGATTAAGCTTCACCATATAATCATTAATGGACCGAACAGAATCAAGCGTAGGAGCTAGTATAGCTCTATCCTGTAAAAAACCATGGTCATACATCTTGGTTTTAAAATCAGGATAAATAGAATCAACGATCGAGGCAATTGGATCACGTCCAGTCTTCAACAAAATATCACTTGGTATTACAATATCTGAACCATAATCAGTCTTTGTACCTATTGTCCCATCTCCAATAGATTCAATCCACTTTGAAAATAATCTCATCTCATTCATTCCTTCAACAGAGTCACACTGCTTCAACCTCATATTAATAGTCAAATTTAAGACAGTACATGCATCCCACAATTTGGAAGAATTAATAGTAGCATGCACTATATCTTGCCTCTTACCCTTATGAATGACAGGCAATATTTGTCTAAAATCTCCACAAAAAACAATAGTCTTCCCTCCAAAAGGTAATGCAGAACACGAAGGATGACTCAACTGCATAATATCCCTCAATGATGTATCCAAAGCTTCAATACAGTATCTATGAACCATAGGAGCTTCATCCCTTATTATAAGTTTTGACTTAACTAACAATTCAGCAAGGTGGCTACCTTGCCTAATGTTGCAAGTAGAATCTTCCAAACAATTAATAGGAATGCAAAATCTAGAATGAGCAGTACGGCCACCAGGAAGTAAAAGAGATGCAATGCCACTTGAAGCAACATTCAATACAATTCCACCTTCGGAACGAATTGCAGCAGAAAGAGTTCTCCACAAAAAAGTTTTTCCCGTACCACCATAACCGTAAACAAAATAACATTGACCAATATCAGAAGAAACTGACTGCATTATTCTATCATGAATAACACGCTGTTCATCATTCAATTTGCCCAACAAAGACTCGTACTCCAATTTCAATTAAGGTCTATTATATGATAGCTCAGACAAAATCATCCTATTACGGGATGCTATATTACTATCAAGATCTGCAACAGGCATTCCATCAAAATCATGCAAACTCTTACCAACAGAACGCAACAATTTATCAACTTCCAACAAACAAAAATTCTTCAATTCATCATCAGACATCCTCAAATCTAAACAAAAAAAGTAGAAAAAAATATTAACAAATAATAAGGTTGGCACTAACTCTATTATTTTAATGAATCTAAATTTAAAATAATTACTATAGCCTAAGAAACATAATAATAGGTAGACCAACATATTAAAAATAAATCCACAAAAAAAATTAAATTAACAACATTACCTAATATTTACAAAACATATAAAAAGAACAATACAAATAAATGTTTCATTTTTAATAAAATAATATACTATTTATTTTAAATGAAATTTTATAAAATATTTAAAGAAACAACAGATCAAAGAATTCTAATAAACATAAAGAATCTTAAATACAACATTTGAAACTTGATTATTTAAATAATAATAAATAATATTAAAAAAATACCTGGATAACGCATTATCTTTCTTCTTTTGTACAAAATATCATCAGACAAAAGTTTCCAACATTTTTCCCATATATCCCCTGGATTGCTCAATGTTCCAGACGTAAGGAGAGTAACAAAGAGTGATCTTAGTGAAGACGCAGAAGCCCAAACGCTAGCCTGATCAAAAGCATCCACATATTCTCTATCATCATCCAAAAGACCTCTAGCAAAACACGCTTCACGAAATGTTGGATAGACAATACCTCTAAAAGTCCTAATATCGTCAAAACAGGTAGGACCGGTAACAACATTCAAAAGAATCCTCAAATAGTAGGCCTCTCCAGTACCAGGAGGTACATAACAAATACGACCAACTGAAAAACCTCTTCGTCGTGGTAACCAAGTCCTAGAATCTTTTTTAAAAACAAAGTATTGCGGAATCTGCACGTATGTCAAATCAGCAGCTAAAGTGGACCATTTGTTCAAGTCAAACCAAGCTAAAAACATGCTAGTCCTCACACTTGGCCTATCCATAACAGAATCCAATGAGTCCGAATCTCTAAAAACAACATTTTGTTTGCCTGGAAGATGAAATGCTAAACGCTCAACGGGTGGATACCTATAGTTTATATCAAAACCAAACAATCGCCAAACAGCCTCACACGGTGAAATATACCTACAATCATAATGCATTTGGATCTCATCCACATCACTCGACGAACCAGATACACCACTATTTTCAACAAAAGTAGCCGTAACTCGATCATGACCTTTATTAATATACTTAAATAAGTATTTAATGGCTCTAGACTGATTGCACCATTCAATATTAATATGTGCACCATATTTCAAAAGAAGAAATCTATTGTGAGGAACAACATACCTATTTTCCAAATCAACATTCTTCTTTTTAACAGTTCTTCCGTGATCCCTTCTACGATAAATAGGATATCCGTCATCATCAAATGAAGTCTCTGATGCAAAACTCTTTGGAAATTTTTTGGTACATATACCTTCTTCTGAATAGCATGGAGAATACTTAACAGTGGGACCACACGGACCATGCATCATGAAATCACGAACAGCCTCAAAATACTGTTTATCATTAACTTCATCAGGTAATTCAGCAGAAATGATACGATCAAAACCAAAATATGTGCATGAGGTAAACCACGCTTCTGAAACTCCACAGTGTACAAAACTGAAACAAACAGACAAATAAAAAATTAACACGTAACATAAACATAACAGAATAAAAATTAAAATAAATATAAGAAAAATAAATAAATATATATATATATATATATATACCTGCCCTAACATTTCCAAATATTTTCTTCTGTCGAATATCACGAATAAGTCCATCCAATTTGACCTTAAAAATACGACAAACAATATCTGGACGATCCTCAACACTTTGACCTTTAAGTGACATGTAACGAACTATCTCAGGCCACTTTGAGTTGCAAGTAATAGTTATGAAAAGCTGGGGATAACCAGTCCAACGACAAATAGCCATTGCATCTTGATAATTCTGCATCATGTATCGTGGACCACCAGTGAAAGAAGGAGGTAAAACAATACGTTTTCTAATAGCTCTACCTTCCCTTTCTCCACTAATATAAGCATCCTCCAAACCTTCATACATATCACATCGAAGCTCCTTTTGATGATTCTTAATGTACAAAAGACGTGCAGATTCTACCATTGTATATGCATCTACAATAAATTGTTGAGTCAACCGTCTGCAAGACAACAAAGTAGATGGCTCCCTATTTCTCTCCTGAAGCCGAAAAGCAAAAAATTCACGACTACTAATACTGGTTCTATTACCAACCCTTCCAGATGCAGAAAGTGAAAATGGTATATCCTCCCGATACCCATCCTCACCATAAGGAAAAAGAATAGGATACTGCAAAGCAAGATATGAAGGATTCAACTCAGTAATACGTTGCAATTCATTTGAATGAGTCTCAATAATTATATCGCGCAAACCAGTAGAACCGTCTAGATCACCAGTAAATACACCAGCAACTTCGGAAACTGTAGGGAGATTATGTGTCCTTGGATCATAACACCTACTACCAATCAATTTTATAGTAACTGTACGATGACCAGCACTGAACTTATCCCTTGCAGTTCTAAACCTCTGTACCAAAACATTATTAACATCTAACATCTCCTTCAAATCAGAAACAATACCAGCCTGAATTGTGTTTATATTAGCCCGAGACCTAAAATAACACAATAAATTATAACTATATCAATACAACAAAATTTAAAACTCAAATTTAATAAATAATATAAAAAATGAAAATAATACCTCACAGATAGGATCCTATTGTACACTTCATTATTTGTGTCATATATGTAAAGCTGAGCATAAGCAGGACTATCTTCACCAGAAGGAAGTAAACTACCCAACTTATGATAATTTTTCCCATGCAAACGGAAAACAGGAGGAGAATTGCCCCTGTTTAGGCTTCTATCAATAGTGCCACCCAAAGATGTAAAACAAAACATATTGTTAAATGATCGAATATTATCCAAAAAATGTTTGCTTCTATCACTATGACCCCAAATCAATTCCTGAAGAAGCAATGGTGGTTGAAGCATCATAGGCAATTGAGTTTTTCCTTGCATACAACACAAGGAAAATTTAGGAGCTAAACCAACTCTTTGCGACTTCAAACGCTCCTCAAACCAAAAAATAGCACCACAAGATAAACACTGTTGTATAGGATCACCAATGTCCCAATATTCAATATATATTAAAAAGAATAGAGATGTTCAATAATAGCAAAATATATAACATAAATTATTAAATAATAATTAAAAAAACTTACAGTCAACATCATAATCATAGGAGAATGAATCATCAGAATCCACAACAACCATGCAAGAGCTATCATCATCTGATGAGAGAATATCATGAAATATAGGTTCTATAGATCTTAATTCACGAACATGTATATTATCTCTACATATGTTAATAGGATTAGAAGGAACTCCAATATCATAGCAATAGTTATCCCGACAGCTTGAACCACCAACTACATCAGAAAGTAAAAAACAACCATTAAAATAACCATCAATAATAATGTAATTTAAAAAAAAAAACAATGTTATATAATGATAAGTAAAATAAAAAAATATCACTACATACCACGACGATGGTTTGCTTCTTCGCAATAAAAATCCAAGATACTGGTTGAATTAACACAACCATCACCAAACACATATCGGAATATTGCCGGAGAATGATTTTTTGTATTATCATTCAATAAATAATTCCCATTCCGTTCTAAAATATCTAAAACAAATATAAAATAGTTATGAATGATCTAAAAAATTAGTAATTTTAAAAACACTGAATTATACTGTAGAAAAACACAAAAAAAAATATAAAAAAAAATTATCCATAAATACCTGAATCATCTTCATCCAATGAAGCATGCCCACCATTGATAACTAAGGATTTTTCTAACTTCTTCATTATTCAATACAGTCCTAGAACATCATTTCACAAAAAAATATATTACAAATTACAAACAATTACACGTGAATAAAAAATTTAAAAAAAAAATTTGTACCTGCATGATCAATGTCCGATCAAAAGTTCAATATCTAAATAATAATTTTTAATTTACTGACAAAATTAATTTAGATGATTACATCGACGGGAAACCGATAAAAACTATTAATGTTAAAATTAGATTACAGAATAAAGTGAGACATTCATGGCACAAAAAGATATGGTAACTAATATATGAAATATAAAAAATTAAATATGCAATGATATACCATATTCAATAGATGTTATCAATATATAAAAAGATTAAAAAAAATACTTGATTATTAGTTAGTACATCTATATTAAATTATATTGATACTGTTAAATAATATATGACATATAAAATGAACCAACAAAAAACAAAACGTTGCCAAAAAAGTAAAACACCTTTACAAAAATATAAAAAAGATAAAAAAATATTACTTGATTATTAGTTAGTACATTTATATTAAATTATATTGATACTATTAAATAATATATGACATATAAAATGAACCAACAAAAAACAAAACGTTGCCAAAAAAGTAAAACACCTTTACAAAAAAACGCAACGAAAAAAGAAAGTAACCATGAGTCTTTTAATAAATAATAAATATATAAGTAACATTAATATGATAATAATTTAATATACGTACCATAAGTGATGTATTAATATACTAATGATAGCATACAGGAACTACACACACCAATATTTATAATAATCCTATAAAAATAATGTAACGTAAAATATAACACTAATAATATTACCAACTTAATTAACATAATATTAATAGAAATATGCTTACATTAGCAATAAGATGGTTATATAATACAAATATAAAACTACAACAGTATATATTATAACACAAATACAAAAACATATAAATGACTGTGAAATTAGAAAATAGGTAATAAAGAAGAATTGACTATACTGATTCATTCAATAAAAAATATTACCACGATTATGTATTATTATTATAATCAATAAGTAACAAATGGTCGAACTGATGGATTAATATTACTATTGAACAATTTGGAACATAATAAGATTATTACTATATTTTATTCAGCTCCAAACAAAAAAAAAAAAACATATAAAAAGATTGTTGGACTTAAATAATAACATAATTTTTATTCGAAAATTCATCAATACAACTCCATTATAAACTATAACATATAAAACCATTACTGAAATAGAGAAACTTCAAATTTCAAATCATTGGATTTTACAATTGTAAAAGTACAAACACATCCAGCTCTAATAGTATTATCAAGCATAAACTTCTTGAAACCGGACTGAAATATATATCCGGTCTTCTCCTTTTTTACACCAACCTTCCAACTTCGATCACCCACAATTAACATTGAAAACATGGGATATGCAATCTTGAATACACCATGACTTTTCCAAAAGGCCTTAGGAATAGTCTGCAATAAAAAAAATACACATACCTATTGGAGATTATACAATTACAATGAATACATAAAGAAGTTCAAATATGGTTCAAATTAATCAATAGATATATAAATATTGCATAAAATAAAAACAATAACGGGAAAAAAAAACTCACCAATCTACCCTTAGAAATATTTGATCTACTAATCAAATAGGTAAAAGAAATAAAATCACAAGCGAAAGAAACAGCACGCAGTCGTGAAGAATGAAATTTACGACTCCTCCTCCCTGAAGTAATATAAAAAGGAAAAGGACGAAAAAAAAAAACCATGTAAGATTTACAAATATAATAAATAACAATGCTAGAAAAAAAACTATTCAAAAATTACATACCTAAAAATGAGTTTTTCCCTTGACTCAAAAACTTTGAAATCAAATAACCATCCGTAGAATATATTTTGATCCAAATAGTGAATATACCATCATAGAAAATACAGACATAGTGGTCACTGCCAACATGATTATCAGCAACAAATGATTGCCATCCATCACCAAACGTATAAAATGCATCATTTAAATATTTTACTTCAATCTTCCAAAAATCTCCATTAGGTTTCTGTAGATATATATATCCAGGAAAGCTACCACCATTGATATCTACCCACATTCGAGGAATAACCTATATTAAAAAATAAATAAAATTATTAAGTAGATTTACGTATAAATTCACCAAGACATTGATTGAATAGAAAAATAAAACTTACTAAATTCTTACTGAACACTTGAAAAAAATCGGATATAAAATAATTCCTCCTTAGCTCACCTGTGTAAAAAATATTATGAAATATATTTGAAATTAAATTAATAATATAAATAATACATGTATAAAAATAATAAATTTATGTTTAACATAATAAAAAATGTAATATATACACCACTGACCATATAAATGAAATTGATAGCATATAAGACTGGGATTGCCAACATCCTTAAGCACTCCATTACGATGATAAACTTTAAAATAAATGTTATTCAAATTTGTTTCAGAGAAGGTTATATAATCACCAACACACAAAGAGTAGTACTGATGAATATCTCTCCATCCTTCAGTGAGATACAAAAAATCTTCAATAATATCTGTCTTAATATTCCATGTTTTGCCACTTTGGTTAACAAACGTGTATCTCGAGTTGAAAGGTATTTGTCTTGACAATAAAATTTCACGAGGTATACACTGAAAATGAAAAAAAAAACTAAAATAAACATAAACACGAATAAAATCTACTAAGCTTCAATAATCTTAAATTTTAAAATATATATAATAAATAAAACCATACCAGCATATACTTCACGGTATCATTATTACTTGGTAGATATTGAATACAAAAATCAAACGAATTTGGTGAATAAAAGTTTTCCCTAAACATATTCAGCTCATCATACTGCATATATAAATCTCCAACTACAAAAAGAAAAAATGAAAAAATATATTATTATTGAAATAAAAGAAACAAAATAATAAAAAAACAAATATATGAACATTAAACAAACGTGTGAGCAATTTTCTATCATCCTCGAAAGAATCTTTCAGACGACACAAATCTGAAAACAATGTCTCCTCTGAAAACAATTTCATCACAATTATATTACTAATCCAGATATGACCACATTAAACAATATACTATTAAATTATTGGACTGCTTATACAATGCAGAAATGAATATAACCTTTATATAATAGTAACACACCCTTCAAAAATATAGTATTAAGAACATGTCAAGGCAATGATTGAACAATAAAATTAATAAACATGGACGTATTCTAAGGAATTTGCATCATCTAAGATACGAAATAAGTATGGCTATTATTATTAATCAATAAAACGTATGTCCCACGATTTAATTAACACAAATAATAATATGTAGAAATTGAAATAGGACTTAAAAGTAATACATAATAGCATGGAGAATATAAAAAAAAAAATAACTGACGCGAATTTCATTATATACATATATAATTTTTATAAAAAAAAACATGCAATAGCTTAAATTAAAAATAAATATTACAATAAATTACAAAGAAATATAACAACAGGTTATTGTTAAAATCTCCAGATTAAATAAACCAATACTAAAACTGTAAATAATTAAATATATATATACATTAACAATACGAACATACCTTTGTACACATTATAATATAATAATAAAAATCACATATCAGATATCATATATCATATATTATATCATAATACAAACTCAATACATTATTAAAAAAAAAAAAACTACCTTAAAGCATTTACATTATTTAAAGAAGAATTATAAAAAAAAAAAATATTGTAAACACAACTGTCTATCTAAATTTGAATTAAAAAAATTTATTACAAAATAAGAAAAAAATAACCTTCATAATCTATAATGTAATATATATATACACACACTATAATAACATCATTATAAGTCGTTGGTGTTTATAAAAATAATTACAATATCAAATGAACACATAAATGTATATATATATATATAAATAAACACATATATATATATATAAAACTGCAGGAATTAGTATACTAAAAAATAAAAAATTAAACAACAAAAAAAACATGTGATACTGATCATCAACTAATTAGTCTATACAAAAAAAAATTCACTTCAGAGTTAAAAATGATTTTGATAAATAAGTATGCAATTTACAAAACAAAAGATTCAGAAAATTATATAACATCCAAAAAATGGAATCACAAATATAAAAATAAAAATAAAATAAAGAGAAGAACCAAAGTAAGTTAAAATACTGTAATAACGGAAGATATCGGTCTCAAAATTAAATATTCATAAGACAATTCAACAATATAATATAATTAACATAAAAAGCGAATAAGAAATTGATTCGTCAATCAATAGATAACTGGAGGATAAAAGGCTGAGAATAAAGGATCTTAACACGAACTACTGTGCCTTCTCCAAGGCCCATATCTTCAATTATGTTACGGAAGCCCGATGAAATGAGAAAACGACGACCTTCATTCTTGAAACAAACAGTCCAACTTCTATCTTCACCTCTAACTTCAACATCCGGATAAAACTTATAACCGTTCTTTATATATTTATTCCAAAAATCAGATGGTATAGGCTGCAATTCATAAGACAAAAAACAAAATTTAAATCAACTGATTATATAAATAACAAAATAATAAATTAAATACACTGAACAACCAATTATATTAATGGAAAAAAAAACTCACCAATCTACGTTTTTTAATATCGGATGGCTTTAGGCACCGAACAAATTCTGGAGTCAGATTCTCATTCATTACAGGAGAATTCTAAACAACACAAACAAATATTTCACTACATAATCAATAAATAAAAAAAGAAATAAGCCCAGAGATCAAACTGAAAATATATAACTACCGAAACAATTAAATAACACGCACTACAAAAATTTATTATAAAATATATAACTAATGAAATAATTGTATAATACATAGAAGAGAAATATATTATAAAATATATTTCCTGAACAAAAATATATAAGATAATCACAAAATAAATAAAATAAACATAATAAAATCTCATAAATAGATAGCAAAAAAAAAAACCCTATTACCTCAAGTACAGTAGGGACATCAGGCATATATAAGTTAGGCATAGAAGATGATGTTGGATTGTTGGAAACTATAGAAACCTTTGAAGAATTCATTTGAGACATCTACAAACAATAAAGAAATACATAAAAAAATGTAAACATTATAAATTGAACAAAATAAACAAATATAATTTTTTTTTACCACAGGTCTAACACCAGGTGATCTCCTAAGTTTAGGTATTCCTCCAGGACCAACTGTTACCAAGGGAATACCATCATCAATAATTTTTTGAAGAGAATCTCGGAAGAAAGGACTACTCATTCTACTACTTTTACTCCAACCAATTATCTCTCTTCGGTCAGACTCAGAAAACTGCCCAATATTAGAAAAATTCAAGCCACTTTCTTTTACGACGCCACCATGGGATTCAGAAACACGATTAACAACAGGGACTTCATTAATAACACAATGGGACATATCATGACCCAATGAGTGCATACCTAGATTAATACACAATAAATTGTAAATAACAAATAATCTAATTAAACACTAAATAATAATAAAAATTACATGAATTACTGTTAAAAAAAAATACCAACTATTCTAATTCAAAACTAAAACTACAAAAATCATATGAAACTATACATACCTTCAGCAATTGAATATACAAATGAAGCAAATTCAAGGTTGTCATCCATGTAAGCACTGACATAAAATTTATCAGTACCATCAAACAATAGAGTTAAAAATTTGAATCGGTGAAGGAAAATCAGGCTAGAAAACCAAAACTTTTCCACA
Source organism: Ballota nigra (assembly GCA_947034835.1). Lineage (NCBI taxonomy): Eukaryota > Viridiplantae > Streptophyta > Magnoliopsida > Lamiales > Lamiaceae > Ballota > Ballota nigra. Next base: position 69,952,366 of record OX344724.1, read on the forward strand.
GTTAAACTAAGTCCATTTGATACAATATCATATGGACAGTAGTGATGACTTCCATCCCTCGTGACCAGAACAAATTCAGCCTTTGGTAGGGATTTACCAAAAAGTGCAACAATGAAATCAGGGATAATCTAAAAAAATACAACACAAAAAAAAAATTAGAAGTCCGCAAATTAATAAAAAATAACATAAAAAGATTAAAAATATAAATATAAATACTTACAATAGTATCGGAGAACTCGACAATAAACTCAGGAATGAACATATTAACCATATAAACACCTGAAATGATAAAAATAGAATATAAATACTAACACAATTATAAAATATAAAATTTAAAAGAAATGCATTCTAAATAAATAAACAGTACTAATGACAACAGCTTACCCATTACTGTAATAGGATAATTAGGCAAAGGACGACCAAATTCCTTCTTAATAAAACCACCGGTCCAGTCAAACAACACAATGGAAAACATTCCATCACACAACTCCTCAAAACAAATAATATCATCAGAATGAATATTATAGAAATCCTTTAAATCAACTCCAAAACTAAAGAACCAGTCACCCTCAGATATAACAACCCGGGCTTCATGATCTCGTATGTAAGAATCGCAAAGTGAACGTTGCCTCAATACGAACACTTGATTTGGTAAAGTGTCGCTAAATTTTTGTTGGAAATTAACGGGCAACCGCTACAAAAGTTAAAAAAAATACCGATAATACCACTATAAAGAAATAAAATAAATACTAATACTACATCAAAAATATGAAGTCGGAATTACTCACAATAAGCTCAGGTTCTCTAGCCTTTGTGAACCGAAGATAAAACCTATATTTATCATCATAATAAACATTTCTAACATAATCTTGAACATCCTCAAGGGGCACAAGAACATCATTTCCTAAAAACCAAAAGAGAAGGAAATAAAATCAGAAAATATAAATCAAAAAAAGATGATAAGAAATAAAAAGAAAAGTACTCATAACACATACTCCGACCATCTGAACAATCCATGTTGTAAAAAAATCAACGGTCAATACAGGATCCACCCTAGAATAAACATTAGGAAATTTTTCTTAAAAAAATTGTACATTCTTTTAAAGAAACCAAAAACATGAAAAATACATAGAATAATCAATATACAACAGAGAAATAATGGGAGAAGATCAAATTAAAACACAAATAAAATCTCACCAAAGACTAAAACCATAACAAAATCAATAGAGAATGATTTAACAGTAGACAAAGATTCACTACCTGTTGAATTTATGTGATGAAGACACAAACCTGATAACTCGAAAAAGAGCAAATACCAATAAGAAACCCTAAAATAAAAAAGTTCTTGACTATCATTTATTAAAGGAACTAAAAGTATTGTAAGATACACAATAATAACTCCACAGTCCAATGGACCAATAAAAAAAAAAAGCCCACAACTACCGATATTAAAGCAACAGTAATAATTATGTAATCTTGGAATTTGATAAAAAGATCTTCAAAAAAGATATATACAATCAATTGACTATACAAATATAGTTGAGGATATCAAGAATTAATTTGTAATTTTAAAGAAAGGATCAAATTAAAATAAATCAATAATGCGGAATTTTTTTTGTACGCCCTATAATATTAAAATTTATATTAAAAAATTTAAATGGGATATCTTTAAAAAAAAAATTTGAGAAAACGATATTTTTATGGAAATAATAAAAAATATATATAAATATACTATATTTCTTAATATATACAGAATTTGGAGTGTGTAATAAAAATATTCATATACGACTGACTTTTAATTTCAATATACGAAAAAACACCACACAAATAAATATATTGCGTATTAAGATCACCAAAACTAACATAATTTGGATGGGACAAAAAATAAACTTATTTCAAATTATAAACTCAAAATAAAAAAATAAAAAAATTCTTGACTACCATTTATTAAAGGAACTAAAAGTATTGTAGGATACACAATAATAACTCCACAGTCCAATGGACCAATTAAAAAAAAAAAAAAAGCCCACAACTACCGATATTAATGCAACAGTAATAATTATATAATCTCAGAATTTGATAAAAAGATCTTCAAAAAGGATATATACAACCAATCGACTATACAAATATAGTTGAGGATATCAATAATTAATTTGTAATTTTAAAGAAAGGATCAAATTAATAAAAATCAATAATGCGGAATTTTTTTTGTGCGCGCTATAATATTAAAATTTAATTGATATATCCGTATAAATCTTGAAAAATTATTTCAAAAATAAAAAAATTTGCACGTGATTCAAATTTGGTGAACACTTTGTACATTTTTTCTAGAATTTTGTTAAAATCAGGGAAACAAATATCCATTTAATTTTCAATAACATCATGTTAAGAAAAACATTTTGGAAATCTGAAAATAGAGATGATTGTTTCGAAAAAAATTGACTGGTAAACAAAAAAACAGTTTCCCCATACTAAATTATTCTTTTATTCTAAAATATACATCTAAAAATGTATACATAATAATAGTAAATAAAATTATTTTTTACTATTTTTTTAGAAAACAGTGATTTGTACTTTACAATAACATGAAAAAAAAATTCACTTACAACAAAATTAGAATTAACAAATACATTAGAGGTACAATTGCACTACTCTTTGCATGAGTTGTTAAATTATTTTTTAATATACTGGAAGCAGAGCTAAACTAATAGTTTAACAATAGTACTTAATTGCATATACTGTTGTTTAGTTAATGTGAATATTGGAATCCGGGTATGTAATCAGATTGTTCACATTAGAATTAGCTTCGAAGAACAAAAATTACATTCCAATCAAGAAATAAAATGTTAAGCACCAAAAGTGCATGTATAAACTACCAAAATATTTAATAAATATAAATAATACATAATATAATAAATATAGTATTTCAATATATGAAACATAATGCTCTTAAAAACAAAGTGTTAATCAATCGCGGTATATAACCAAAACGGAATAATCCAGCAAACAAAAACTGATTCCAAACTTATTCAATAATGACAAAAAAAGACAAAAGAAAAAGTGAAAAAATATCGAAAAAAAGTAAAGATGATATTAATCATCATCAATTTTAACATTAGATAGCCCATCAACGACATCCATACCAACGGCACGATCATCATCCTGAAAAAAAATTTAAAATAAGAAATAATAAAATTAAACACAATGAATAGCAAAAAAAAAAAAAAATATAAAAAATTTGAACATGAAAAAATGGAAGCATGCATAAGAAAATAAAAGAAATGTAATAGTAAAAAGAAAAAAAAAGACCAACCCGAAAATTATTATCGGAACAAAGCGATGCATACTTCAAAATAGTGTTGGAGTTTGTATTAATCATGACAGCACGAAATCTATCGTCATAAAGCGGAGAAACATCAACATTAACATGAATAAAAAACAGCAAGGTTTTCTCAAGCAAATCTTGAATTTCAGTAGGAATCACGCGAACTTCATCCTACACAATTTAAAAAAACGAAAAAAGAAAAGAACATTACAAAAAATTAGAAAAAAAAAACATTCAATAAAGATACAAATATTCACCGTAACCGAGATATCAAGCAATTCAGAAGCCTCCTTCCCAATCAACTGATAACATACTTCATCGGGGAGCAACACATTAATTCTATCCGAACGATCAGCAAAAACAACACGTATTTCATACCTACAAAAAAAAAAGGTAATAATAATATTAAAATTTAATAATTTAAACACAGAGAAACCAAAAAAATGAAAATAAATAATTAAAATAAAAAAAACAAAAGGTAAAGAAAAAACCTGGGCATAACAATGACATCATCTATCCCACATGTTGAGCACGCAAATTTATCAAAATATCCATAGACCTCATCTCCACAAGAAATACATGACTTATACCACCACTTTGAATATGATACCAATTCCACAATTCTTCCACAAACCCAAAATGGACCGAACTACAAAAATAATAGCAAAAGAAAATTTGGTACACCCAGATCAACGCATGTAGCAAAAAATAAAATAAACAAAACGATTAAAAAAAGAGAAAAAATATACACTCACATCAAAGGATCGCTTAACAGTATGTATTAGTGTGACTGGAGGTTCATCAAGATAGTAACCCTCATAATTATTAAAGATTGAAATCCAATCATCCAATGTTATTTTCAATTCCATATCAGCACCATTACAGAAAGCAAAACTACAAATAGAAAAAAAAAACATTAACAAATTGTAAAGTACCACAAGAATTATATTACAAAATATATATATATATATATATATATATATATATATATACACATAAACATTTAAGAAATACCAATTATTGACTTCGAATACATCAACAGCATAACTACCCAACAGAATCCTCGAAATCTCAGGGACGCTGGACACACAAATCTCATCTGTATAAGAAATACGAATGAATACATGAGCATATACAAACTAATCAGTACTACAAAAAAATAGGAGTATAAGGATTTTTTCTAGTATAAGCATTACTAATAATTTTTTTTAAGATAATAAACATAAAAACACTAATAAAAAATACTACATAAATTTTACGAATACGAACCATTGTATAACTTTGGACGAAAAAGTTGGAAAATAAGAACAGGTGATTTAAAAAACAAATAACCCCCAACATACTTCAACTGTGTTATAAATTCATCCCAAAGATACACCTTTATGTGATTTCCCCTGTAAACTCCACAAGGCAAAAGTCATCATACAAAGCAGAAAAAAAAAGTAAAAAAAAAAAAGTATAACATAATTTACATAAATAAAATAAAATAAAAAGACATACATTGTATCCTGCACAATAAGTTCCAACACCTTTCCAGGATTAGATAGAGTCTGTCTAACAACAACAGATCCAATAGAAGAAACAATACCAGTAATATCTGAATGAGAAACATTAAAAAATAATTACACCAAAACATGTTTAATGTAGAAAAATTGAATAAGAAGAAAAAAACCAATTTCTAAATTTTAGGGTTTACCTACTAAAATATTCTCAAATAACCAACCATCAAACACACAAAGATGAGAAATTCCTGAGATTAAACATGATTCTTGGAAAATCTTCAAAATCACTTTCAATCAGTCGACTCTCCGATGTAAAAGATAGTTTCAATTTATTCTGTGTAGTCTTAAAATAAGTCATATCCTCAACAGCAGCAACATTACACACCAAATATACCTGACCCTCATATAAATTGTTCTTGACCTTATAAACATAAGATGAAGAGATCGAAAGATGTATCCGACTACCCTAAAAAAAACATAAAAAATGTGATTAGGATAAAATATGCAAGCAAATATAGACAAAAATAAAATTATTACCTGTGAATCGTGGAAAACACACTCCAAACTCCTGATATAACCAGACCTAACAAAGTATCCATTACCATGATAAATTACAGCGCATCGTAACTTCATACATGGATTCGAGCCATCAGAAACAATCTGCTTCACCGTAGATAAAACAGACGACATGATCGAAGGCTAACCAAAACATTTCCAAAAAACAAATAGTTAATATACATTATAATATCCAAGATTAAAGTAATGTTTAAGTATATATAATGGATATATGATAAATAATGAAGATAACGACAAAAATAATAAAATTACTCACCAATAGAAGTTTTTAGTTTGGACCACAAATTCAAAATCTGGTGAACTATAATACATGGATATCGTAAACATACACATTAATATAGAATTAAAAGGCAATTGTTTTGGCTTAATATCAGGAATGAAAACATAAGACACGCAGCTTGACTTTATATAATACAAATATAAAAAAGCACATGTGAAAAAAAATGGAAAACACCAATTACGATAAAAACGGCAGTAATCATATATTTTTAGGGATTTAAAGACCAAAAAACACGCTAACAATAACATAAACAAACACATTAACACAAATAGACCAAAAAAAAAAGAACTGGTATCAGTAAACGTGGCATTAAATTGATTTTTTTTTAATATAAGTAAAAAAAATCAGTATTATCTATACTATACATATTAAACTATACTATTTCATAAAATGAATACATATTAAAAAATACCGCTATTGATGCAAAATAAAAAAGGATTACATATCGACTTCAGAGTAGATTTAATTCGACATTCTAGTTCAATAGAATATATAATAATTAAAAATTAAATCCAATAAAATAAAAGATCAGATCAATAATTATACAATGGAGTCAATGTATTAATTAGTAACAAAAAATTAAGTTTTAATCTAACTTAATTACTGAAATTGAATTTCACGTTGGAATTATTTGCGAACCTCAAAGAAAATTACAAATACATATTTACTTATATTGGAAAATAGGTGGAAATTCACAAAAGGGTAATAAGCGGATGAACCTTTTTTTTACTTCTAAATTTAACATTAAATTAAATTTGGATTTGAACGTTGTTTTTTTTCTTCTTGAGTTTGATTTAAAAAATATAATATACAAACATATTGAAAATAAAAATTAGAATATAACAAATGCGATGTATCGAGAAGATGGTTTTTATTTTTTATTTTTTGTAACTTAATGTACTAAGATCAACCAGAATTGAAAAATTAAATTTAGATAATTAATAAATTTTAAATATAATATATAACTCAAATGCCCAGGGAAAAATATAAATACTGCATTGGATCAAAGTACACCAATTTTAATTACGACAAAATCAAATATATTATAGGGCGGATGGTTGTTTTGAAAACTTAATATAAACAGAACATGTACACATTTTTTCACCATTAACAAATATGGAAGAAAAAAAGCTAAATAAACAAAAATGTATGCATACAAAAGCCTTTCTCTTTTTTTAATGCAAAATGTAAAAATTCCATACATGTACTAAAGAAAAATGGAATTATAATCTAGATGCCATATATGTTAATAGTTAAACATATGCATAAATCCAAAATACCAAATAAAAGAGAAAACGGGAGACTCCAAAAACTAAAACATAAAAAAAGTAGACAACGAAGATCAAACCTAAACAGCTACAGAAACTTCAATAACAAATGGCTCACACTGAACAACACAAATAGTAACAGAAGAACCAACACACAACTCCAAATTGCGAGCCAAATTTCTGAAACCAGCAGATATCATGGAACGACCACGCTCCTCCTTAAATGAAACGATCCACAATTTGTCACCAACTCTAACCTCAACATCAGGATAAAATTTGTAGAATTTCTTAATGTATTTGCGCCAAAATACCGATGGAATAGGCTAAGAAAAAAAATAAAGAAACAAATAGGTAAAAAAAAATCACGAATAAATGATTAAAAAAAATTAGAATATTAAAAAAACACAACTAACCAATCTCCCTTTTTTTATATCAGAAGAAGGCAAAACTCTAGAAAATGTAGGCCTCACACAATCAACCATATTAGAAACATCCTACATGAACAAAAAAAATAAACAATGATTAGCATGGAGTCGAATCACAAAACAAAGACATATAAGCAACATAAAAAAAAAAAAAGGAATATCCATAATTAGATATACAAACCACAATTACTGCAGACGAATTTCCAATTGTCGAAGAACAGTGAACAGAAACAGGTGGGACTTCAGAAAGATGATTCACCAAGAAATTGGAACCAACAGCTAAAAAAAAAAACACCACGAAAACCATCAAAACTACTAAATAAAACAAAAAAGTAAGAATAGTACACACTTGCATATATAATATAATAGAATAAAAAAGAATGGATAAAAAATTAGTTACCATTAGTTTGTGGTAGAACGTCAGAACCAAGCTCACAATTATCGTCCAAATAAACACCAACATAGAACGTATCCACACAATTGAATAAAAAAGTCAAATACTTAACTCTACCATAATAAGATAGACCACAAAACCAGGTTTTATCTACTTCCAATTGCAGCCCACCATCCAAATTTGAGTACTGACAAACACATTGTTTACCATCCCTACAAATCAAGGAGAATTTGGCCGGAAGAGTGAAACCAAACAGACCAAATATAAGACTTGGAATAACCTAGTAAAAATGAAAATAATTTTTTTACACACTGGAATATTAGAAATAAAAAAACATTATATTGTAGCCATGAAAACAGATAATTTACCATGGGTTTAGAGAAATCAATTACAAATTCAGGAACAGTACGACTGAAGCGCTGAACTCCTATACAATAAACCAAAAAAATAAAATAAGTAATAAACACATACACAAACAAATTTACTATACATATATATGAAAACTGTACAAAATAAATAAAATGAATTACCCAAAATATTGACAGGAGCATTGACCATTGGTTCACCAAAACCATCCTTCATAAAACCACCAGAAGAATCAAAAATATAAAAACGATAAGAAGAACCATAGACCGCCTAAAAAAAATAAGATCGCCAGCAGAGACATCGTAATATTTTTTAAAACCATCACCAAAGTGTAATAACCACTTGGTTTCAGAAATAAGTACACGGAGCCAATGCTTTCGACCCCAAGAACCGGAAAGTGACCGCTGGGTTACAATAAGAATGTCATAATTTCCAGGCATGATAAACCATTTACGAAATTCCATTGGCAATTCCTAAAATTTTAAAAACATATTCAATAGTCAGGAAAGTAAAAAAAAATTAAAACAAAGATACAAAGATAAAACACAATTAATATACTTACTATAAATTCGGGATCCTTGGACTTTTTAAATTGCAAATAGAACCTGAATCTCTTACTATAATATACAACGTCAATATAACGTTGAATGTCGATGGGCGGCACAATAGCATCATTGACTACGAACACAAGGAAAAATCAATTATTTTAAACAAAAAACACATGCAACATGTGAATGGTAAAATTAAGAAAAGTAAAAGATAGATACACACATTCTCCAACCGATACACCATTAGTAAGAACCATTAGAGAAACGGGAATAGGACAAACTGCAAACACACAAAAAATCTGTAAAAAAAAAGTATGAAAAAAAGATCAAACTGAAATAAAAAACCAGATTCAACACGAACAATTGAAAAAAAAAACTCACGGGTGTTGTTAAAAACCAGAAAACAATATGTGCCTAAACTCAGATATTCAATGTAAATGGCTGGAATAAGAAAGAAGGAATAAAGCAGTGATATAAAAGCTACTTTTTAGGGCACTACAACCGAAGAACCGGCACTATAGACCAGTAAAAAATATGTATAATTATATCCAATATATATATATATATATATATATATATATATATATATATATATATACCAAAAATAATTAATTAGGACGACAAAAAAAATGAAATTCAGGAACCAAAAAGATTAAAAAGAATTGATCGGGATACTATGTGATATATTCCTCGAAAAAATTGGATTGCAATAACAAAATAAATAAGAATAAACAAAAAAGAAATGTCGAACTTTTTAGATTATAATAATTATATTTGGGGAAGAAATAAAGAAACGATATCAATCAATTATATATGCAGATAATTATTCGACATAAAATAACTGACCTAACTTATATACGTACCAAATTCATACTTAATCTCAATAATAAATTATCAATACGACAAAAAATAAGGATTCACTATGAAACAGAGTATGTGATATTTTAATGAAATGAAAATATATTCTATATTTATATTTTTTTTCTTGAGAATAGAAACAATTATGAAAATATAAAATAGGAAAGTGATAAAAAAATTGATTAGGAAAGTATATTACATAAATAAATCAGGATATGTTAAATCATATACATTAAAATTTTAATTTTAATGATGTTTTTTTTAGTAAGGGGGATGATTTTACAGAATTTTGAGGATTAAAAAGGGGACTCATTAATTAATTTTTTTAATTTAATTGAAGTTTGTTTAGTAAGTGACGTGATTTCAGAGAACTTGAATAGTTGAAAAAAGAGGCTCATTACTAATAAGAACAGATGATTACGGATTTAAAAAGTATAATAAAAAAATTGAACAATTCTTTAAATAATAAGATTAATAAAAGATATATTTATAACAATCAATAAGAAATACGTTTTTAAAAAAATGCAAAAAATAAGGAATCACTATGAGATAGGTTATGTGATATTTTAGTGACTTGATAAAACATTCTTTATTAATATAATTTTTTCTACAAAACAGATTCAATTATGAAAAATATAAAATAAGAAACTTTTAAATTTTATTAACATTCGTTTAATAATTGAAATGATTTTAGCGAATTTTGAATATTGAAAAAGGATACTCATTACTAACAAAACAAAATCAACGTGGATATGAAAAATCAAATAAAACAGGACATTGACCAATTCTTTGCATAATAAGATTGATAAAAACCTATATTATGTCGAATAAAAAAATTAAAAAGTGAAACGACAATTCCTATATATATGCTCACCGTTCTATTAAGATTTTTTTAATTAATTAAACAGGAAAAATTGAATATCCAATAAATATAGATGTATAAAATATTAACATCTACACAACTATAAAAATAATTATGAAAAAAATATATCACCAATGTTTACAAATATTCCAATTAATAAGTAAAAAAAAATACGTATAATTATATCCACAAAATATATATATATACCAAAAATAATTAATTAGGACGACAAAAAAAAAATGAAATTCAGGAACCAAAAAGATTAAAAAGAATTGATCGAATACTATGTGATATATTCCTCGAAAAAATTGGATTGCCATAACAAAATAAATAAGAATAAACAAAAAAGAGATGATGAACTTTTTAGATTATAATGATTATATTTGGGGAAGAAATAAAGAAACGATATCAATCAATTATATATGCAGATAATTATTTGACATAGAATAATTGACCTAAATTATATACGTACCGAAATCATACTTAATCTCAATAATAAATTATCAATACGACAAAAAATAAGGATTCACTATGAAATAGAGTATGTGATATTTTAATGAAATGAAAATATATTCTATATTTATATTTTTTTTTCTTGAGAATAGAAACAATTATGTAAATATAAAATAGGAAAGTGATAAAAAAAAATTTGATAAGGAAAGTATATTACATAAATAAATTAGGATATGTTAAATCATATACATTAAATTTTTAATTTTAATGACGTTTTTTTAGTAAGGGGGATGCTTTTACATAATTTTGAGGATTAAAAAAGGGACTCATTAATTAACTTTTTAGTTTAATTGAAGTTTGTTTAGTAAGTGAGGTGATTTCAGGAAACTTAAATAGTTGAAAAAAGGGGCTCGTTACTAATAAGAACAAATGATTACAGATTTTTAAAAATTTTAAAAAAAATTTGAACAATTCTTTAAATAATAAGATTAATAAAAGATATATTTATTACAATCAATAAGAAATACGTTTTTAAAAAAATGCAAAAAATAAGGAATCACTATGAAATAGGTTATGTGATATTTTAATGACTTGATAAAACATTCTTTATTAATATATTTTTTTTCTACAAAACAGATTCAATTATGAAAAATATAAAATAAGAAACTTTTAAATTTTATTAACATTTGTTTAATAATTGAAATGATTTTAGCGAATTTTGAACATTGAAAAAGGTTACTCATTCCTAACAAAACAAAATCAATGTGGATTTGAAAAATCAAATAAAATAGGATATTGACCAATTCTTTGCATAATAAGATTGATAAAAACCTATATTATGTCGAATAAAAAAATTAAAAAGTGAAACGATAATTCCTATATATATGCTCACCGTTCTATTAAGATTTTTTTAATTAATTAAACATGAAAAAGTGAATATCCAATAAATATAGATGTATAAAATATTAACATCTAAACAATTTTATTAAGAATTTATTACAAACAAATCATTGAAAAAAATAATTGAATCATAAAACTGAATCCAAACTATTCAACAACTAAAATGACTCATCAATTACTGACTAACACACAAAATAATAAATCACAAAGTTACAATTTGTATTATTAATCGTTGATGGGCTATCAAATGTTAAAATTGATGATGCTTAATATTATCTTTAATTTTTTCGAATTTTTTTCCCTGTTTTTTGGTCTTTTTTTTTTATCATAATTGACTAAGCTTGGAAACAGATTATATTTGCTAGATTATTCCGTTTTAGTTATAAACCGTGGTTGATTAACACTTTATTTTTAAGAGCATTATGTTTTAAATATTGGAATACTATATTTATCAGATAATGTATTATTTATATTTATTAACTCAAACCATAGTGTACAAAGAACCAAATACGAATAGAATGTTCAAAGTCAAACTAAAGGGATGAACAAAAAATAAACAAAATTTCATAAACGAAAAAATTATTATTATTCATAAGTCACGAAAACATGAGAAAATTACAATATGATTAGTGCCATAAATTGAATCGATATGAGCCCCTAATAAGAAGTAACATCAACAATCTTGATTGAGTATAAATTCTGAAGATATTTAATTCCTCGATAAGCAACATCATTCTCAGCCTCATCAAAACAACCACAGTAATCACCATATATGCCAAAAACACCATGGGAACTGTGAAGATACACAACGGAGCGGAATATTGGAAAACGCTCAAAACTGGTATCATCGGTCTCATAAGCAGCACATAAGTACCCTAAATGAACAGCTAGATCATGAAGTATTAACTTGAAGTTAACATAAAAAAGATGTTCCATAGTAAATAGAATAGAGAGATATAAATTAGTAATGCAGAAAAAAGGGCTATATATAGAATTTGGAAATATGTAGTTCCTTTTTTACCAGGACAACATATTATAATTAGCAAATATAATGCATTGAATACCAGTACCACTCAATTCAGATTATAATCAATGAAAAAAAAATTAAATTAATAAAGGTCAACTGTACCTAATATGATTACCAATACAAAAATGATTACACATAATTAATGACCACGCATTTAGTCCAAAGCTACCAATATCAACATTAAAATATATAGATTAATTATATCATCTCTTTGATTAATCGAATAATAAGGTAAATAGAGTAAATAAAAAAAAACCATAAAAATATACATGCCATATCATTTTATTATAGACATGTTAATCAGAAACAAACATTTATAATATATATTGAAATAAATATGATTCATCCATAATTATCGGTAACGTGTGTTTAAAAAAATAAGTAGTGTTTTTTTTTACAAAAGTTGAACTCAGGGATTATTGCCAAAAAATACTAAAACATTAATATTTTCTATTTAAAATTATTAATTATTTTTATGAAAACCGAAACAACCCAAAATCAACAGAAACTGACATAAATCCGGAAGAAAACCAAATCAGCTTAAACACGCACATAAAGTATATTAAAACACAATCTGTATTAAATCTTTTTAAACAATTATTTTTCAAAACTCTAAACCCTAAACCCTAAACACTAAACCCTAAACACTAAACCCTAAATCCTAAACCCAAAACAGCTAAAACACACACATCAATTATTTTTTAAGCACTTATTTTTATCAAAACCGAAACAACCCAACATCAAATTCTTTTTCAAATCTAAAAAAAAATGTTAAAATTCAATTAAGAAGATATAATTTTTTTACTGAGAAGAGTAAAAATTAGGAGAATAAAAGATAGGAAAGTTTTTTTTTTTTTTAATATTTACAAAACACAAATTTTTTTGTTGTCATATGATACAAATAAAAAGTGTTATGTTCAAAATTAAAAAAGTTGTAAATTTTTAAAATCTATTTAGAATTTGTTGAATACGTGAACCGAGGTTTTAGGAGTTGATAAGTAGGACTCACTACTAAACTATAAAAACTAAATGAACGTGGATTTAATTACTAAATTATATATAAGGGATGCTAAAATCTAAACTGTAGACACTAAATGAACGTGGATTTATTATTATCAAAACCGAAACAACACAATAAAATCAGCACATTTTTTTCTAAATGAACGTGGAATTATTATTATCAAAACCGAAACAACACAATAAAATCAGCACTTTTTTTTTTTTGTTACATTATACAAATAAAAAGGTGTATGTAAATGAAAAATTATAATATGCCAAATTTAATTAAGATTTATATAACTGGGAATCACTACTAAATAATAATGAAAGAATTAAGGATAAATTATAAAAATTAAAAACAATGAATATATACAGTCATACTAATATAAAAAAAACATTAAATTAGGTAGATTAATGTAAATAATTCAAATGAAATACAACAATCCCTACAATGTGTTCAATCAATATCTGAAATAAAATAGCCGAAAAAAAATAGATTGCCCAACACAAATACAAAATGGAAAATTTACATAAAGAAACACAACATGTACAGATTTATTACAATAAGGATCACGCCACCATTAAAATAAAATGAATAACAGCAAAACCACGGTACCACGGCCTTCAAAACAAACAATAATCACTCACTGCAAAAAACAAACCGCAAAACCATCCTGTGGAAAAAAACCACGGTACCACGACCTTCAAAACAAACAATAATCACTCGCTGCAAAAAAAAAAAAAAAACGGCAAAACCATCATGTGGAAAAAAAAGAAAAAAACAAAAATCAGCAGGACAAAATCAGAAATTTAAATATGCTGCATATTGTGGACAAAAAATACAACCATTTATAGTGAAATAAATTGTAACGGCATTCAATCACAAATTGAAATGGCAGCAAATTAGATGCAGGACAACACCAAAAAAAGGGAATATAAACCTTACACACGTACATACAATAATTACACAAATTAAAAGCATACCATACAAACAAAAGAACCAATCGAACGACACAAAACAGAAATAAAGAATAAGATCAACGACTGAAATAGTTTGGCGCCTAAACTATATTTGGCCATCTAGTTGCTATTATATATGTATGATTTAGAAATAAAGATAGTACAAAGCAAGCGATTACCCATTAGCACTAGTGCCATTGCGGGAAACGAAACTATGAAATTTGTTAAGCTGCTTGAGAAAATGGAGGTACTATATAACACGTTTATTAAGTTATACGTATTATCCGGGTATTTTTAGAATCAAGGAATTTACATTTGTATCGTGCTCTTGCTGCGTCATATAAAGAGTAGAAAGAATGGAAGGAAAAGTGAAGTACTCTTAAACAAGTGCTTGTATATCTTTATAAGTCCATTTTGACGAGTGCACTGAACAAGTAATCTGGATGAGACATTCTCCACATGTGTTACTTCCAAGACTGAAATTTCATTTTACTGATTGCATGTTAATGAACTTGAAACCTACAATACATACAAAATTCAAATTTTTAGGATGTGGAAGATAGAATATACATATGTCAAAGTACCTCCACTATAGTAGGCACGAGACCATCACGTTAATCGGTTGAAGAGATAAAATGAATATAAGTGCATTGTTATCAAATTCAAGCCTAGAAATGTAGTTGGGGAATATATAAGTAGTGCATTGGTATCAATATTTACCTAGAAAGGCTAAAATGGATAGAAGTGCATTGGTATCAAATCATTTCCTAGAAAATAGACGTGGATATATATATATATATATATATATATATATATATATATATATATATATATATATATATATAAACAGAGGCACTATATAAATAAAAGTTAGACAGTGGACTGATATGTACCCATCACCTTTGTGTGTAATATAATAATGGTAGGGGCTTTGGTAGCGACAACTATTTCAAACGATTGCGTTAAGTAGAGGTTATATCAGACACGCGAGCAATTTGAAGCACTAAAAACTCTCAACGAGTAGAAAATACCTTTTGATGACAATACTGATATGTCTCAAGTCCTAATGAATGTCAAGAAAAGGTGTATCTATCTCCATCCTTGGGAGATGAGACAAAATTAGAATTATTTGTTTCGTGTAAAAAAATCTCGAATATATTATGCTCTTAAACAATATTTAGAAATCAAGATAGTACAAAGCAATCGATTACCCATTAGCACTAGTGCCCTTGCGAAGACCGGAACTATGAACTTTGTTAAGCTGCTTGAGAAAAAGGAAGCATTATATAACACGTTAATTATGTTAAGCGTATTATCCGGGTATTCTCAAAATCAACGGGTTTGTGTTTGTATCGCGCTCCTGCTACATCATATATAAAGTATAAAGAATAGAAGGAAACATGAAGTACTTTTAAGCAAGTTCTTGTACATTTTATAAGTCCTTTTTACTAGAGCACCGAACAAGTAATCTGGGTGCGACATTCTCCACAGGTGTTACATCCAAGGCTAGATCGCATTTAACAGATTGAATGTATATGAACTTGAAACCTGCAGCACATACAAAATTAAAATTTCCAGCATGTGGAAGATAAAAATATATATATGTCGAAGTACATCCACTATAGTAGGCATGGTAACCGACACATTAATCGGTTGAAGAGCTAAAACGGATAGCAGTGCATTTGTATCAAATCCAGACCTAAAAATTTAGATGGGTTATAGATATATAAGTAGTAAAATAGAGGCACTATAAAAATAAAAGCAAAACATTGGACTTATACGTCCATCATCCTTTGTGTCTAATATAAAAATTGCATGGGCTTTGGTGGCGACAACTCTTTCCAATGATTGCGTTAAACTTGGATTGCAATTGCATATATAGATGTTATGTTGGACACTGGAGCAATTTGAAGCACTAAAAAAATGTATACTAGTAGAAAATATCTTTTGGTAACAATGCATATATGTCTCAAATCCTTACGAATGTCAAGAAAGAGGGTGTCCATCTCCGTCCTTGGGAGATGAGACCAAATTAGATATCTTTATTTCCTGTAAAAATCTCGAATGTATCTTGCTCTTAAACAATATTTAGAAATTAAGATAGTACAAAACAAGCGATTACCCATTAGCACTAGTACATTTGCGAAGAGCGGAGCTACGAACTTTGTTAGGCTGCTTGAGAAAATAGAGGCACTATATAACACGTTAATTACGTTATACATATTATCCGGGTATTCTCAGAATCAATAGATTTATATTTGTATTGTGCTTCCGCTGCAGCATATATGAAGTAAAAAGAATGGAAGGAAACATGAAGTACTCTTAAGCAAGTACATGTATATCTGTATAAGTCCTTTTTTACGAGAGCATTGAAAAACTTATTTACATGCAACATTCTGCACAAGTGTTACTTCCTGGAATCACATTTAACAGATTGCATGTATATAAACTTGAAACCTTCAACACGTACCCAAATAAAATTTATAGCCCATGGAAGACAGAATATATATATATATATATATATATATATATATATATATATATATATATATACATATGTGTGTGTGTGTGTTAAAGTACCTCCACTGTAGTACGTACGGTAACCATCATATTAATCGGTTAAAGAGTTAAAACGGATAGAAGTTCATTGGTATCAAATCTAGACCTCGAAGAGTAAATTAGGGAATATATATATATATATACACACACACACATATATAAGTAGTAAAACGGAGGCAATATATAAATAAAAGCTAGACAGTGGACTGATATGTATCCATCATTCTTTGTGTCTAATATAATAATGGCAGGAGCTTTGGTGGCGACAACTCTTTGAAAGATTGTGTTTAACTTGGATTGAAACTACACAAGTAGAGGTTATATTGAACATTTGAGCAATTTGAAGTACTAAAAATTTTCTACAAGTAGAAAATACCTTTTGATGACAATACAGATATGTCTCAAATCCTCCCGAATGTAAAAAAGGGTGTGTCCATCTCCGTCCTTGGGAGATAAGATAAAATTCGGATTCTTCGTAATTTATCAACCTAATAATGATCAATTTAATCTCCAATCCTCTGCCTCTCCAGTCCACTATCATTTTTTTTTCTCTTTGTCGGTCACCATCCCTTTTTCCTTAAATCGATCAACTCCGACCTTCCTCTTTTCACGACCATAATCCAGTCACCAACATCGCACCCTTGCACACTCACGATGTCGCTGCGTGCAGATTGGAGGCCAAGAGCTTGCCTCGGTTGTTTGAGTCGCCGACCATTATCGTCAATAAAGAACCAGCAAGCAAAGTCGTCTCTCTCTCCTTCTCTCACAAACCCAACAAGTCTGCATCCACAATACCGCCAGCAAACAAGGACAAAGCCCACCATCAAGGATAAATCTCCATCACCGCCTTGCTCGGATCCTGCCGCATCTACCGGCATCAGTTGGGTCACGCAAAAATGAAAATACCTTTTGATGACAATACAGATATGTCTCAAATCCTTAAGAATGTTAAAAAAATGGTGTGTCCATCTCCATCCTTGAAAGATGAGACAAAATTAGGATTCTATGTTTCCTATAAAAAAAACTTGAATATATCATGCTCTTAAACAATATTTGGAAATCAAAATAGTACAAAGCAAGTGATTGCCCATTAGCACAAGTACCCTTGCGAAGAACATAACTATGAGCTTTGTTAAGCTACTTGAGAAAACAGAGGCACTATATAACACATTAATTAAGTTATACGTATTATCCAGGTATGCTCATAATCAACAGATTTACATACTAAGTCCAAGAAGAAATAAAATCCATTCTAATCGTAAAGATAAGAAAGAGGAAACCTAAATCTGTTATCGCTAAATCAATTTTGGCTATCACGAACACGTTTAGCTAAGTCTAGAATAACTTTGTTTGACATTCCGAGGTATGTGGCATCATGTCTGCAGGCATTGACGAAGGCATTCCCAACCTCTTGCACCCATAATTTAAATGGTCTATCCTCGGAAGGTGGCATAAAGTCAAGAACGACGTTATCTTTCGGCATCATAGACGACAAGAGTTCCACGAACCTCTGGGCCATCAACGTTGTATTCGCCTCTCTATGGATATGACTTCTACAACTATGGTTCCGCAATGGAAACGCCTCCCTTTGTGTAAGTTCTTCGAGTGTACATGCGGTTAACAGTGTCGGCAACTGATGATACGAACGACCGTGGTGGGTACGCCAGGATTCTAATCTATCTGCTTGTTTCTTGATCTTACAATTTGGGTCAAAATCGATTTTAAGTTCAACGAATACAGGGTTCTGTTAGTGTTAGTGTCCTAGAGACAATCCTTTGTAAGGACATAATACTAAGATGATATTCAGTTTATGGTTTAATATTATTGATTGATTTAATATTAAATGTATGACTTTACACTTATCTGAATATTATGTTTGATTGTTTGCATTATTCATATATGTGTTCCCTTGAATTAATATTGTAATTGAGTGAGTGAGAACTCAGATAACTTAAGTATAATTCTCAAATAGCCCCGATCAAGGATAATCAAGAATGAGATATTGATGATGCAATGGAGATTGGTGTGCAATCTGCATTATACTCTATGGGAGAGTGTAGTAAGATCTCACTTACTACGAGATACTAGGTATCTCATAATGGATGCACAAATACCTTAGAGGGTATTGGTATACCCATCCGAGAAATTGTTTGATGTAATTCCACATAATGTATCTACGGGTGTCTCGGTTAGTGGGAGCAATGTGATACTCCTCTGACTTGAGGTGAATATGCACGACATGTGCGGAGTGATGGACTTTGACCATGACTGACGCTTGCACCCTCAAAGGGTAGATATGACATGGATTGAGTTCATCACGAAGTACATGTACGTGGTAGTTGAGCCAAGAATATGATTCATTCCTCTATGTGGATTTAAGAGAGAATATTCATCTTCTCATCATAATTGGATCTAAGACATCGGCCGGTACACATCGACTTGGACTTTGTGGCCAAGTGCAACACGAATGATCAATTAGTGATTCGAGATAATATGATTAAGTTATTTGAATAGACAATTCATCATGTTCAAGGCTTAATCGAGTATTCGTAAATGAAAGGAAGATATCACAATAGCCTACAATATTACAGGTTGTTGCAGATTTCCTCGCAACGTACCTCGTATATTGAGAATGTCTGATTTATTGTCTAGGGTTCAATTAAGACTTTTAGTTTGACTAACCGCTCGATATACGAGGCTTATGGGTCACACAACAAAAAATGACAGTTCACAAATTATTGTTGGTTGATTAAGTATTATATTAGATATAATATTTATGGAGAATATAATAATAATTATATTTGGAATTAATTATTATTATTATTATTTAGTTAAATTGGATTTAATTAAATATGAAATCCCAAAAATAATATTTGGAATATTATTATACAAGAATAA
This sequence comes from Ballota nigra, assembly GCA_947034835.1. Classification (NCBI taxonomy): domain Eukaryota; kingdom Viridiplantae; phylum Streptophyta; class Magnoliopsida; order Lamiales; family Lamiaceae; genus Ballota; species Ballota nigra. Next base: position 69,972,566 of record OX344724.1, read on the forward strand.
TAAAGATATTATTCTTAGGAACATATCTAGAGAAATATAATCTGTAGAGATTATATTTATGGGCTAGGCCCGATATCTTGCTTAGGAATTAAGCAAACACAATCCCTATAAAAAATGTGTCTTATGGGAACGCAACACAAGAAATATAATTTCTCTATAAAATCTCTAGCTCGAGTTTTCCTAGCAAGTTCGTCTCGAGATTCAACGCTGGCACCTCAGTGTGGATTGGTGTATAGCTGTTGCATGGATACCATAGTGGAGGATTCCGCGTACAAAGCACTGTAAGAATTTGATTTAATTTATTCTTGCAATTCTATGCGATTAACTGTTCGTTGTTAGTGAACTATAATTTCCGCTGCGCATGTTTTACGTGTTTATGTGCCTATAAAATCCAACAGTGGTATCAGAGCTCAGACCCTTATTGTTAATTGCATATATGTGATTTATGATAATTAATTTTTTTATATAAATCATTGCTACGACCGCGGTCAACTCGGCCGCACCAGTCATGTGCCTTGGGGTTTATTTTTCACCCCTTGTTGTTCTCTCCCATTCGCCCAAATCAATTTAGGGTTGTGTGGGATTTACTCTCTGCCCTTCGCCGACCAAGATGGCTGCCTCTTTTCTATCGATGCGAGCGAGCATCCACGGCAGCGCTCAAAGTCGGCGGCTCGTCATTGCGACTCGTATCGCCCGCATGACGTTGCTCCACCATGATGGCAGTTTCTGGAGGCGGCACAATTTCCGTAGCCACCCATGGCTTTCCGTCGTCGTCCTCGTTGAGTACTGCAACTTCGCTTGAGGCAGTGCTCGTTGCCGTGCCTCGGATCATCGATGCATTCTCACCTGGGTTTCTGGATCGAATAACCCACGGTGGCGCTACTCCTCCATTTCTGATTCGCGGTATTGTTACCGCTTGAGGCGGTGCTTGGTCGTTGTACCTCGTACGATCGTCGTGGCATTTACAGCGGCGCTGTCCTTTTCTTTTCGATTCGGATGCCCCTATTTCTTCGTTCAAGCGAAGGCAGTGAGATGGCCCTTTGAAGGCCTTCCGCCGCTTCGCCCAGTGGGGTTTTGAGAGGCGGTGTCGAAATCACCTTGTCGATTGTTCTGTCCGTTCATTCACTAAATCACTGCTCTTGTTGGACTTGAACTGTGATGAAATTAATTGGATTAATTTTCTGAAATTGTTGGTGAATTCGTTGGTTTGTTTCGGTTGACCGGATTGGATCCAATGGTTTAGGTGATGATGTGGGAAGGGTTGTTTGCAAATTTGATTTGAGACAGACCATTCTGTGCAATTTTGGAATTTGCACTTGAGCCCCTTCAATTTATTAATTAAAATTAAATTGTTTAATTTTGAATTAAGTAAAATATGGGATTTTCAAGGAGAACATTTATATGGACTAAGATTAATTGGATTAATTGAAGTCAAGAAAATTAATAAGTCTTAATTAGTAAACTTGTTTTTCTAAATTGGATTTAATCTCGGTTCATATAAATTAAAAGATTATTAATTCCCACTTGATTGAAAATGCATTAATCAAGATAGTCATTTATTTTGGTCTGTATTTTGAATGTTTTGGGTAGGCGGTGCCCAATAGTTGTCAGATCGTTATAAATATTTGGGTAGACGACGCCCATGTAAATGTTAGTCCGTATAATATCATGTTTTGGTAGGCGGCGCCCAATAATTGCTCAAATGTGATGTAGATTCACATGTGGATCTCGATTAAGCAATTAATACCCCGTCTTTTAAATGATCCTCACTAAAATATAGTTTTTCATTAAATTGAAAGATGTCTTCCATTAAAATTAAAAAAGTAAACCGGAGATTTCGTTCCAATGAGTATTTAAGACCCCAGTTTTTTGCTCGAATCTACATCTAACGAGACTTTTATAGGGACACGATTATTGTCGCTTAATGGTTGTAAACCAATTTAATTCTGTTTCATCAGCCCCAGTAGGGAAATGAGAATTAGGTGACATCCAATTGAACTAGGTTCAATCAACTAGAAATTGCGTGAGGTAATTGGTTTAGAGACCTACCAGTTCTGTTGTTATAATGATAAGCCTCAACAGACATTGTGATAGTAGGAATGTGGATCCTAGTCCATTACAATTTATATTAGATATAAATTTGTACTCTTTCTGATGAGGTCGTTGAGTATGTAAAAATAATGGAGACAAAATAAATAAAAGACCATGTTTATTTTGAAAGCTGAATATTGATCATAGGAATTGTGTGTTTAATTCCCATTTTATTTTATTTCCTAGGATTGTTGAAATGAATAACTTGTTATTGAGAAGTATTTTGGAAACAAACAAATTGGTTGGGCCAAATTTTCTGGACTGGCACCGAAATGTGTGTTTGGTGTTAAGGCAAGAAAAGATTGAGTACGTGTTAGACACGCAAATCCTTGCTACCCCTGAGGCTGGTTCTGAGGAAGCCGAAGCGTTTGACACTGAAGCTTAAAAGAAGCACACGGATGATGTTTCTCAGGCTCAGTGTGTTATGTTGCTCGGCATGACTCCCGACTTGCAAAGGCAACACGAGAGGATGCTTCCCTATGAGATGCTTAGACATCTGAAGGATCTCTTTGATTCTGAGTCTCATTCCAAGATTTACGAAATGATGAAAGATCTGTTTAGATATCGGCTGTCTGAAGGAGGGATAGTCTCCCCTCATGCATTGAAGATGATAGGGCTAATCGAGAAACTTGGTCGTTTGGGAATTGAGTTGCAGACCAATGTTGTTTATGCCATTCTTCAGTCGCTACTCGATTCATACTCGAGTTTCGTAGTAAACTTCAATATGAATAAGACAGTATCGACCATGCCAGAGCTTTATACCATGCTCAAGACTTTTGATTCTTCCACTGCTAAGGAAAAGCCCGTGCTCATGGTGGGTGCTTCTACTTCCTAAAGGCAAGAAGAAGCGTAGAAGCAAGGCTAAGAAAGGCTCTAACCCTAATTTTCTCAAGCCAAAAGGTGGGATTCAAAAGAAGGAGCGGGTGGATAAGGATGTAGGCCTCCACTGTAAGCAGAAAGGGCATTGAAAGAAGGACTGTAAGGTTCTAGAAGCTGGAAAAAAGGCACAAGGTGCTTCAGCCACTGGAACAGGTATGTTTGTTATTGAGATAAACATGTCCACAAATGATTCTAACTGCTGGGATTGGATACTGATTGTGGCTCACACATTTGTACGAATGTGCAGGGGCTCAAGGACAGTAGAGCGGTTAGACCGGGTGAAGTCGCCCTTCGCATTGGGAATGGAGCAAGAGTTGCTGTTGAACGTGTCGGGACTTATGTTTTAGACTTACCTTCTGGTTTTAGACTTGAATTGAATAATTTTTATTTTATTCCGTCTATTACTCGTAACATTATTTCCGTTCCCATGTTAGACATTGAGGGATTTTCCTTCCGTTTTGCAAATAATACTTGTTATTTTTTGCTTAATGGTGATGTTTATGGAAATGCTCCTCTTGTGAATGGTTTATACTTGTTACATTGTGGACATAATATTTTTAATATACAAAATAAAAGACTCAAGCTTAGTAATCATGAAAACCCAACTTACTTGTGGCCTTGTTGACTTGGTCATGCAAAGGAGAAAAGAATCGCAAGGTTAAGAAAGTTAGACTACTTAACCTCATTTGACTTAGAGTCTTATGGTGATTGTGAATCTTGTCTCATGGGCAAGATGATCAATAAACCCTTTTTTCGGGAAATAGGTGTGTGCCAAAGAAGTTCTAGAGTTGGTTCACAGCGATGTTTGTGGACCATTGCCCACTCTAGCTAGAGGTTAATTCGGCTACTTCATCACCTTTACTGACAATTACTTTAGGTTCGGATACATGTATCTCATGAAACACAAATTCAAGTCGTTAGAGAAATTCAAGGTGTACAAGGCCGAAGTAGAGAAACATCTTGGTAAGAGTATCAAGACTCTTCGATCGGATCGAGGAGGTGAGTACCTTAGCCATGAGTTCATGGATTACTTGAAGCTTCATGGGATCCAATCACAATGGACTCCTCCCGGAACACCTCAGATGAACGGTGTGTACAAAAGGAGGAACCGAACCTTGTTAGACTTGGTAAGGTCCATGATGAGTTTCTCCTCTCTTCCAATATTCTTATGGGGACACGGATTGCAAACCTCAATCTACATTTTGAATAGGGTTCCATCCAAATCAGTTGAGCAGACTCCATACGAGCTATTGCATGGCAAGAAGCCATCTTTTCTATACATTAGAACATGGGGTTGCCCTGCAGTTGTGAAGAAAATGTAAACTGATAAGTTGGAATCCAAAGGTGAAAAGGGTTATTTTGTGGGATATCCTAGGAGACTAGAGGATATTATTTCTATCTACCGGTGAAACAAACAGTGATTGTTTCTAGGCAAGCTAAGTTCCTAGAAGACAAGTACGTCTTTAAATAACAAAGCCATAAGAAGATAGAACTTGAAGAGATTCAAGAACCACGAATTAACATAGAGACTGATGATTTGTTAAAGCAACATGACAAAGAATCAGTGGGAACATTCAACGACTCTCATGGTGGAAGTTTATCACTAGGTTATCCTCTTTCAGCTAGTGGGAGCATAATTGGAGTTGCATTGCCTTCGCAACAACCTCCAAGTAGGCTGAATGAGAATAGCATAGTTCAAACTCCCGCCCAAGAGGCATCTGAAAGTGTCGCTCTTGAGGACTCTCCGGTCAACGATGAAGTCGCTGCACCACAAAATTTCCATGATCAGAATGTACAGCCTACACAACCACAACTCCGTAAGTCAAATAGGATTCATAATCCACCCGATAGGTATTATGGTTTTCGCATTGAGGAACATGATGATGTGGAGATCCCAGATAAATACGAACCTAAGACTTACACTGAGGCAACATTAGATGTTGACTCAAAGAAGTGGCATGAAGCCATAAAATCCGAGATGGACTCGATGTACATCAATCAAGTTTGGGATATGGTTTGATTTTCCAAAAAGGGTAAAATTCATAGGTTGCAAGTGGGTCTTCAAGAGGAAGACCGATGTAAATGGCAAGGTACAAATCTACAAGACTAGGTTGGAAGCGAAAGGGTATAGTCAACGTGAAGGCATTGACTATGACGAGACCTTCTCACCAGTTGTGAAGATCAAGTCCATTCATATTTTACTTGTGATAGTTGCGCACTATGATTATGAGATTTGGCAGATGGACGTCAAAATAGCCTTCCTCAATGGAAACATTGATAAGGACGTGTTTATGACTCAATCGAAGGGTTTTATATCTAAGCCAAAATCTAATCTTGTGTGCAAGCTTAAACGATCCATCTATGGATTGAAGCAAGATTCTAGGAGTTGGAATATCCGATTTAATGAAGCTGTCAAATCCTTTGACTTCATCATAAACCCTGAAGATCCTTGTGTTTATTATAAACACAGCGGGAAGAGTATTGTCTTCATAGTCGTATATGTCGATGACATATTGATTATAGGAAATAGCATCCCGCTGATGCAGTCCATGAAAAATTGGTTATCGAAGACCTTCATGATGAAGGATCTTGGTGAAGCATTCTACATCTTAGGAATCAAGATCCATAGGGATAGATCCAAGAAGATGATAAGGCTGTCACAGTCCACTTACGTAGATAAGGTGTTGAAGCATTTTGCGATTGAGAACTCTAAGAGAGGGTCTCTACAGGTAAATCATGGGATAAAGCTGTCGAAGAAGGATTGTCCTTCTAGCGAAGCTGATATCGAGCACATGAAGAGTGTTCCATACGCATCTGCAATTGGATCCATCATGTACGCCATGACTTACACAAGGCCAGATGTGGCCTACATTGTCAGCATCACTAGTAGATACCAACAGAATCCAGGTGAACCTCACTGGATTGCTGCCAAGAATATTCTGAAGTACCTCAGGCGTACTAAAGAACATTTTCTTGTCTACAGTGGGCAGCCAGAGCTAGTCGCTACTGTCTATACTGATGCGAGTTTCCAATCTGACTGTGATGATTAAAAATTGTAGTTGGGGTATGTCTTCACTCTCAATGGTGGGGCGGTTAGTTGGAATAGTTCCAAGCAAGAGACAATCGCGGATTCAACAACTGAGGATAAGTACATTGCTGCGGCAGAGGCTGTCTGGATAAAACATTTCTTAACTGAACTAGGTGTAATTCCGAGTGCAGTAGTCCAATAAAGTTGTATTGTGACAACACTAGTGCGGCTGCACAAGCAAAGGAACTGAGATCCAACAACAGAAACAAGCATGTACCGAGGCGTTATCACTTGATAATAGAGATAATCACTAATAAAGAAATAGAGTTAGAACGCATTCCCATGGAAGATAATTTGGCTGGCCCATTCACCAAAACTTTGATTGTTCACGTACACACTAGACATTTTGATGGTCTATGGGTTAGACATGTAGGTGATTGGCTCTAGTCCAAATGGGAGATTGTTAGGATTAGTGTCCTAGAGACAATCCTTTGTAAGGACATAATACTAAGATAATATTCAGTTTATGGTTTAATATTATTGATTGATTTAATATTAAATGTATGGCTTTACACTTATCTGAATATTATGTTTGATTGTTTGCATTATTCATACATGTGTTCCCTTGAATTAATACTGTCATTGAGTGAGTGAGAACTCAGATGACTTAAGTATGATTCTCAAATAGCCCCGATCAAGGATCATCAAGAATGGGATATTGATGATGCAATGGAGATTGGTGTACGATCTTCATTACACTCTATGGGAGAGTGTAGTAAGATCTCACTTACTACGAGATATCATGTATCTCATAATGGATGCACAAATACCTTAGAGGGTATTGATATACCCATCCGAGAAACTGCTTGATGTAATTCCATATAATGTGTCTACGGGTGTCTCGGTTAGTGAGAGCGATGTGATACTCCTCTAACTTGAGGTCAATATGCACGACATGTGCGGAGTGATGGACTTTGACCATGACCAATGCATGCACCCTCCAAGGGTAGATGTGGCATGGATTAGGTTCATCACGAAGTACATGTGCGTGGTAGTTGAGCCAAGAATAGGATTCATTCCTCTATGTGGATTTAAGAGAGAATACTCATCTTCTCATCATAATTGGATCTAAGACATCGGTCGATGCACGTCGACTTGGACTTTGTGGCCAAGTGCAACACGGATGATCAATTAGTGATTCGAGATAATATGATTAAGTTATTTGAATAGATAATTCATCTTGTTCAAGGCTTAATCGAGTATTCGCGAATAAAAGAAAGATATCACAATAACCTACAATTTTACAGGTTGTTGCAGATTTCCTTGCAACGTACCTCGTATATTGAGAATGTCTGATTTATTGTCTAGGGTTCAATTAAGACCGTTAGTTTGACTAACCGCTCGATATAAAAGGGCCTATGGGTCACACAACAAGCAATGACAGTTCAGCGATTATAATTAGTTGATTAAGTATTATATTAGATATAATATTTAATTTATGGAGAGTATAATAATAATTATATTTGGAATTAATAATTATTATTATTTAATTAAATTAAGTTTAATTTAATTAAACATGAAATTCCAATAATAATATTTGGAATACTATTATACAAGAATAATAAAGATATTATTCGTAGGAACATATCTAGGGAAATATAATACGTAGAGATTATATTTATAGGCTAGGCCCGATATCTTGCTTAGGAATTAAGTCAAGACAATCCCTATAAATATGTGTCTTATGGGAACACAAGAAATGCAAGAAATATAATTTCCATAAAATTTCTAGCTCGAGTTTTCCTAGCAAGTTCGTCTCGAGATTCAAAACTGGCACCTCGGTGCGGATTGGTGAATAGTTGTTGCGTGGATACCATAGTGGAGGTTTCCGCGTATGAAGTACTGTAAGAATTTGATTTAATTTATTCTTGCAATTCTATGCGATTAACTGTTCGTTGTTGGTGAACTATAATCTCTGTTGTGCATGTTTTACATGTTTACGTGCCTATAAAACCCAACAGGTTCGTGATGTGTCTATATATAAGGCCGAAATTAATTAGGTCCACCTTCGCATGGGACCTGCTCAAATAAATGAGCTTGGGGCAGCCCCACAATTTGGGCCTCGCACAATTAATTTTCAATAAAAAAAATTAAATAACTAATACTTTTAGTGAAAAATACTAATACTCTTCAATGAAAACAACTAATATCGTTCAATGATTCATGTATGAACCAATTTCACTCTATACATATTCAAAAGGTATTAATTATTTTCACTAAATAATATGAATTGTTAAATTAAAAAGCATAGCAAAATGGTTTATATGTATTATCAGGGTATTTTCACAATCAAGGGATTTACATTTGTACCGTGCTCCCGCTGTGTCATATATGAAGTAAAAAGAATAGAAGGAAACATGAAGTACTCTTAAGCAAATGCTTGTATATCTTTATAAGTTCTTTTTTACGAGAGCACTGAACAAGTAATCTGGATGCGATATTCTGCACAGATGTTACTTTCAAGGTTGGAATCACATTTAACAGATTGCATGTATATGAACTTGAAACCTACAACACATACAAAATTTAAATTTCTAGCCCGTGGAAGATAGAATATATGTATATATATATGTATATATATATATATATCTCCACTATAGTAGGCACGGTGACCATCACGTTAATCGGTTGAAGAGCTTAAACGGATAGAAGCGCGTTGATATCAAATCCAGACCTAAAAAGATAGAGGGGGGAATATATATATATATATATATATATATTAGTGAAACGAAGGCACTATATAAATAAAAGTTATACAGTGCACTGATACATACCCATCATCCTTTGTGTCTAATATAATAATGTCAGGGGCTTTGGTGTCGACGACTCTTTCAAACAGTTGCATTAAACTTGGCTTGCAACTGCACAAGTAGAGGTTATGTTTGACATGCGAGCAATTTGAAGCACTAAAAATTTTCTACCAGTAGAAATTCCTTTTGGTGATAATACAAATATGACTCAAATCCTTACAAATGTCAAGAATGGGTGTGTCCATCTCCATCCTTGGTAGATGAGACAAAATAAGGATTCTTTGTTTCCTGTAAAAAAAATCTTGAATATATCATGCTCTTAAATAGTAGAAATCAAGATAGTACAAAGCAAACAATTTCCCATTACCACTAGTGCCCTTTTGTAGAGCGGAACTATGAACTTTGTTAAGTTTCTTGAGAAAATGGAGGCATTATATAACACGTTAATTTCATTATACATATTATCCGGGCATTCTCATAATCAACGGATTTACGTACGTTTGTATCGTGCTCCCGCTATGTCATATATGAAGTAAAAAGAATAGAAGGAAATATGAAGTACTCTTAAGCAAGTGTTTGTATATTTATAAGTTTTTTTATGAGAGCACTGATCAAGTAATCTAGATGCTATATTCTCCACAGGTGTTATTTCCAAGCGACTGGAATTGCATTTATATGAACTTGAAACCTGCAACACGTCCAAAATTAAAAAAAATTAGCCCGTGGAAGATAGAATATATATATATATGTCAAAGTACCTCCACTATAGTAGACACGATGATCATCATGTTAATCGGTTGAAGAGCTAAAATGTATAGAAGTGCATTGGTATCAAATCTAAACCTAGAAAAATAGATGGGGCAATATATATATATATATATATATATATATATATATATATATATATATATATAAGTAGGAAAAAAATGGAGGCACTATATAAATAAATGCTAGACAACAGACTGATACGTACCCAGCATCCTTTGTGTCTAATATTGTAGGATCAAGCGCTTGCCACTAGACTAAAAGCCCGAACTTGTAGTGAGGTGCTACTTTATTTCCTTTAACCCTATCTAGCTGCAGCGCCACGGATCGAATAGCCTCCGTCGGACTTGGCGCACCGGGCCTTTATCGCACCGATTCGGCTGGGAGATGCTGGACTCCGCGCCCAACAATCCCCCCCCCCCCAGCATCTGCCAGCCCTCTTGGCCAACAAATGTCTTCCACTGGGATTCGAACCCATGACCTGTGCTCTGATACCAATTGTAGGATCAAGCGCTTGCTACTAGACTAAAAGCTCGGACTTGTAGTGAGGTGCTACTTTATTTCCTTTAACCCTATCTAGCTGCAGCGCCACGGATCGAATAGCCTCCGCCGGACTTGGCGCACGGGGCCTTTATCGCACCCGACTCGGCTGGGAGATGCTGGACTCCGCGCCCAACAAATACAATAATTGCAGGGGCTTTGGTGGCGACAACTCTTTCAAACAATTGCATTAAACTTGGATTGCATGCACAAGTAGAGGTTATGTTTGACACGCGAGCAATTTGAAGCACTAAAAAATTTATATTAGTAGAAAATACATTTTGACGACAATACAGATATGACTCAAATCCTTACGAATATCAAGAAAGGGTGTGTCCATCTTCGTCCTTAGGAGATGAGACAAAATAAGTATTCTCTATTTCCTGTAAAAAAAAAAAACTTCGAAAATATCATGTTCTTAAACAATTTTTAAAATTCAAGATAGTACAAAGTTGGTAAACGATTTAATGGTTTTATATTTTATTTACTTTTTTTATTCATCATTTTTAAAAATTGAATTTTGATATAGATTTTTAACTGGTAAATTATTTAGAGTTCTTTCAGAATTTACCTTAACTTATTATTTGGTTTGAAAAAATTATTTTTTTTGTATATTTAAAACTAAATTCACATTTTGTATATAATTATCTAAAATTTTCATATATTACTTATATTATTATTTAGGTTGATTTTTTTTTTATGTATTTTTAGTTACATCCAAAATTTCTAAATAATTTTACAATAAATTTATTAATTGAGAATTCATTTGATTATATAATTAATACTATATTTGTAAATGTTAATTTTTAAACTAATGGTTTCTATCCAAAAAAAAAATTACGGTTGGGATCAAAATTGCATGAAAACTAATCACTTTCAAAATAATCCCCAAAGTGCTTTTGAAAAATAATCACATGGGACCAATATTGCAATTTACCCACAACATTTATCAAGGTTGAATTACTCAAAAATGTCGACGTAGTTTGTGCCTCGATTGAAAAGCAAAATATATTTATTATTATTACAAAAAAGAAAAACATAAATCAATACAAAAATAAATTCATATATTTTTCCAATAGAAACCGCTACATAAAAAAAACTCATATTCCTTTTAAATTCATAAATCGTACAATGCACGGGTGGTACACTAGTATTACTATAAAAATAAAATACTATTATACTTACTAGAGAGTGTCAAAGTTGTTAATATTATAAAAGACAAATTCTTGTATGCACCCAACTGTATAATATGTACTTGGATTTTAAGTCCAATTTCAAATAAATTTTAACTTTTCAAAGCTTATTAAGTAAATTGAGCTTTAAAAAGTATAAATTGATTTGAAATTAAACTAACTATGAACAAGTTTTATAGTATTAAATCAATATCATTAGATATATTTACTGAAACCATTAGACATGCATTCATTGATACCATTAGACATGTAAATTATAATCACGATGTAAAATGATATGGTATTAGTGAGTACATCTAATAGTATTCATTTCATAATATGAACAAGTTCACTAAAGAACTACTAAAAAAAAAAAAAGCAAATCATTCATGGTAGGATAATTTTTACAACTAAATGTCTAACCGTTAACAAAAACAAAAGAATAAAATTTATTTGTTAATTTTGGGAATCAACACCGGGTTGGTAAACGAAACATATAATTTTTCCTTACTTACAAAACCAGTTAAACATCAAGGAGTATGAACAAAATCAAGAACTCAACCTATATATACCAAAATTTCTCCAATAACATAGATCCTCATAATCAATAATCTTGCAAAACCAGACGGAAATGAAAAAAAGAATGATTAATTGACATTTAGTAACTGTACAAAACAAATGACTCTGCCCCAGTGCAAAAGAAAAGAAGAGGATTTACATACTAAGTCCAAGAAGAAATTAAATTAATTATAATCGTAAAGAAAAGAAAGAGAAAACCTAAATCTGTTACGGCCAAATCAATGCTGGCCATCACAAACACATTTAGTCAAGTCTAGAATAGCTTTGTCTGATATTCCAAGGTATGTGACATCAAGTCCGTCGGCATTGACGAAGTCATTCCCAGCCTCTTGCACCCAGAATTTAAATGGTCTATCCTCGAAAGGTGGCGTGAAGTCAAGAACGATGTTATCTTCCGGCATCAAAGACGACATGAGTTCCACAAACCTCTGGGCCATCAACATCATATTCACCTCTGCTAGAGTTAAGATCTACAACTGCGTTTCTGCGATGGATGAGGTTTTCCAGGTTGTCTCTCCTCTATTGAACACCGGTGTCTCCTCGTGTGTAAGTTCTTCAAGTGTACACTAATATTCTTCAATGAAAATAACTAATATTATTCAATGATTCATGTATGAACCAATGCACTCTATACACGTTCAAAAGGTATGAGTTGTTTTCACTAAATAATATGAATTGTTAAATAAAAAAAGCATAGCAAAATAGTTTATACATATTATCTGGGTATTCTCATAATCAAGGGATTTACGTTTGTATCGTGCTCCCACTGCGTCATATATGAACTAAAAAGAATAGAAGGAAACATGAAGTACTCTTAAGCCAGTGCTTGTATATCTTTATAAGACCTTTTTTACGAGAGCACTGAACAAGTAATCTAGATGCGACATTCTCTACAGGTGTTACTTTCAACATTGGAAATGCATTTAACAGATTGCATGCATATGTACTTGAAACCTGCAACACTTGCAAAATTAAAACTTATAGCCCGTGGAAGATAGAATATATATATGTGTGTGTGTGTGTGTGTGTGTGTCAAAGTACCTCCACTATAGAAGGCACGATGACCATCACGCTAATCGGTTGAAGAGCTAAAATGGATAGAAGTGCATTGGTATCAAATTCAGGCCTTGAAAAATACATGGAGAAATATATATATATGGGAGTATATGTATATATATATAGTAAAACGGAGGCACTATATAAAAAAAGACAGTGGACTGATACGTACCCATCATCCTTTGTGTCTAATACAATAATGCAGAGTTTATTACCCTCATATTGGTACAAAATGAGTTTTTATATGCTTAAATCAGCAATAAATTGTCTTTGCTTCCTGCCCCTACATATTTATTATGGATTGAAAAGAAAAAAAATTCTAATACAATCTATCAAGTAGTGTAATATACCCAATCACTACTAAATTTATATCTCCTACTATTATCTCACCTCAAATAAGAAGACCTACCAAGTGAGCCTTCGTGTTTCAATATTTACATGTTTTTTTTAACTTTTTGTGTCTCAAGATAATATTTTATTATGATAGTTATGATACATTCTTGTACACAAAACGAATCTCACTTACTATATGCTTATGAGTTTATTGAGATTCAATAATATAAAGAAGAGTATGATGTAAATATTTAAGTGGAGCATCATCTCATGTGTACTAGATAAACCGTCTCACATAAAAATCCCCAATAAAAGAAAAGTTCAATTATAAATTGTTATCAAAATAAATGCTTCAAACTTTTATTAAAATAGATAGATGGTCTTATACATGAAACAAACCTCATTTACTATACTATATGACCATAGATTTATGATGCTCAAGTCAACTATTATTTATAGAAGGCAATGACCCAAATTTTTTTAGTGAAACATCGTCTCATGTATGAGTTCGCTCACACAAAAGTCTCTCATAAACAAAATGCTAGGAACTTTTTATTGCTAATATCAATATTAGAATATAATAAGTTACAATAATTAGTGAAGAAAAATGATATAAAAGAAAATAATCAAACAAAATCTAATAGTCCATTTTTCTAGAGTCTTTTTTTTAAAAAGTTTCACTGAAAAAAATCTTTATTAATCAATTGCACACTAATTATGTTAAAATATTAAATATCATATTTATTAAAATTAGAAAAAACTTTTGGTATGACTTTATAATTAGTTTCTATTTTTAGACTATTTTGTTATTATATTAGTATAGATGTGGTCAAAACCAACAACCCCCCACATAAATATAATTAATGCATGTGACGCCCTAAGAAAGTTCGGACGAATCATTACTGCATTGGTATATGTATTTTTTGACTTCGAACCTTTTCTAGTGAGATGACATCAAATTTATTTGCCACTCAATAAACACGATGTCTTGAAACAAAAGAAAAAAAAATCACTTCATTGTAAGAAACTTAATTACTTCATTAGCTTTTATCAAAAAAAAAAAAAAATACTTCATTAGCTTGATTTATTATTTTATTTTGATGGGCTCTCTAACTAATATATGTTATTATGTATGTCAACTTAGTTTTCAAAAGTAACGATATTTTGTATAAATATGTGGAAATGGTAAGAAAAAAAAAATGTGAAAGAGAAGTTTTCATTCTGTGAGCATTCAATTTTATTGGACATGCTGATAAAAAAAGCATGCAAACTTTTATCAATTAGAGAGAGGGAGAGCGCCATTTAAATTGGTGTCTTCTTTGTATTCTACATTCAACATAATATTATATTCTTTGTAAACCAGTACTTTGCCTTCTTTGTAAATCACTTGATCTGGAATTGTTTAACTATAATTTAGAGTCAGTTTCTTTCTATGTTGTTACGCGAATGGTCGCAACAATCAAATTATATTAATAATAAATTAAAATAAATATCAAAGGCCGAATCCACGCGTGTGAAGTAATGGGATCTGATCATGACTCGATCAACTTAACCAATATCTAATCAATAGAATACTTGGTTGACGTAATCAAAAATTAATTTAGTTATTAACGGAACCGTTACGTGGATTAAATTAGGAAATTAATCTCATCATAATCATCATCTTATAATAATAACCAGGTCAATAGTCAAGATACTTCCCCGGCTACATACTCCCCATACATGTGACCGGACCGGCCACTTATTTTAATAATTTGATTTGAAGATGTTATTTATTGTACACGTTTTACCTTTTCATTAAGCTGTATTCGAGAAAATATACAAGACAAAAAAACTTGCGTGTGTTTGTCGTGTAATTGATGTTAATTTTTATATTATATTTTAACAGAATCCACCAAAAGAAAATGAAAGGTCGTAGCAAAAAGTGATAGTTTATCCTGTAAAAAAAAAAAAAAAAAAACTGTTAGTTTATTTATAAAGTAATAGTTCGTATGGTAAACAACATTAATGCTTCTAATGCAATTTTTTCTATGATAACTGCTTGTGCGCCAAAAAAAAAAAAAAAGCCCCTTACTTGATTAAAAAATAATGATAATTGCTTGCAACTCATGATGCACAACAATGTTACTTCAATTTGTTTTGTGAGACAGTGTTGTGTGATGAGACTAGAGATGTTAAACGGGCTAGCCCTAACCCTATAGGGCCGGCCCTAACGGGCTTCGGGCTAAACGGGTTAGGGCCTTATCCGGTTCACTCTTAACGGGCCTTTAATAATTAAGACCTAACCCTAACCCTAGCGGGCCTCAGGCTAAACGGGCCACAAACGGGTTATGTCGAAAAAAATTAAATTCAACACAAAATTTAAAATAGTGGCAATAAAATGTTAATGAATTTAAAAATTGTTCATAAATTAATTAAAATTATATAAAAATAATTCAACGTAATTATAAAAATTCAAACATCAATACTTAAAAAGTACAAAACACCAACACGTAATAGTTCAAACATCAACACGACTAATTTTTTATTTATTGCAGTATTATAATTACAAAAAATTCACTCAATCATACTTGTAATAATTCAGCTCACTACCATGCATATCATACAAAAAAAAAAATTAATCGGAATGATACTAATAAATTTAATATCCAAGAAACAAAAGAATATACAATATTAGCAGCAAATTAACTAAAAAGTTCATCTAATTGGGCACTTGTGTATCTAAGTACTACTAGTACATGGATGAAAGAACCTAAAAAAGGAACTAAAAATAAAATAACACTAAAATGGATGGATTAAATTTCTCGTACATCATCTTTTACTGAAGTTAGGGCTAGATGATCAATTGAAAAAATGTGAGTATATATATATTAATAGTTTAATTGTAATAAATAATTAATACACTTATTATATAATATAAATAATTAATATATATATATATATATAACCCGGGCTGGCGGGCTAGCCCGGTTAACCGGCGGGCTAGCCCTATTAGCCCGCGGGCTAATAGGGCCGGGCCAAAAAAGCCCTGATTTAAACGGGCCCCTTAAACCATAGCCCTAACCCTGCATTTTTTAGGGTTAAACGGGCCGGCCCTATTAGCCCGGCCCGGATTAACATCTCTAGATGAGACGTACGGGTCAGAAAATATATTAATTAAATTATTTATTTTTATCCATTTTCCTTTAATTAAAGATAACTTTGACAATCTTACAAGAGAATGCATCAATTTATATTGTCCTCGTATTCAAGAAGTACTATATGTTATGTTTAATATGATTAGATATTTGGATTGTCCTATGCCTAAATTAGGGGTGTGCAAAATACAGTTTGAACCAAAAAAATCAATTAAACCAAATCGAAATATAAATTTTGGTTCGGTTTTTAGTTTATGATTTGGTTTACGGTTTTGAAATTTTAATTTTTTTTTATTTCGGTTCGCTTTACGGTTTTTACGAATTAAAAACCATATAAACCGAACCGAAATCTTTTTAATAATAATAATATTATATATATATATATATATTAATATTCACTAAATTAATATGTAATCACTTATTGTCTAATATAATATAATAATAATATTATTAATATTAGATAATTTAGATTCACGCATAAAAGACTTGAGTTGATTTGTATTTTGCATAAAATATTTGAGTGGTGTTTTGTGTTGATTATGTATTCAAATTATTGCTTAACTTTTGAAAACTATTATGTTGATGTTTATATTTGATTATGTAGTAGGATTATTGATGCATTTTTGCTTAAATTAGTATTTAGATGTTGACATGTTGCAAGTAACTGAAGTAAACAAGTGTATTGATGCTAAAAAAAATTAAGCTCAAGTTTAAATAAAGAGAAGTGTAAAGAATTTCGGTTGGTTCGGTTTGAAACCGAACCGAAATATTTTGATTTTGGACCGGACGGTTTTTCAAAATATAACTCGATTTTTTTTTTTAAATTCGGTTTGGTGTTCGGTTTGGCTAATATGGTTCGGTTCGGTTCGGTGACCGAACCAACCGTTGCACACCCCTAGCCTAAACTCTCTTGTCTCCATATTTTTATAATACCGTTCAGTTAGTTTTATGTAAAATAATTTTTCATAAAAAAATTGTAACTATCATTTTACAAATAAATCACACATATTTTTAAATAAAGCAAATAATACTTTAAAATTAATATATTTTAATAATACAACTAGGACTATTTAAAAATACATATAAAATAGAAATTATAAGACTTTGCTAATATTATTCACTTTGAATTGTATTTGATCTCTATATAGTGCATATATATAAATGTAACATTTAATTTTATATCTATAATTTAAAGATAGTATTTCTTTTAAATAATTAAAAAACAACTATCATTATTATCGTAAGGCAAAAAAAAAAAAAATTGATACGAGGTTCATTATATATATTAATTTTTAGAGTATATATGGTGTGAATAAGATTTATTGGAAAATTGTTATAGTGAAGCAATTAATACTATTTAGTAAAATCAATTAATATTTTTAATAAAACAATTAATACTATTTAAATTTGTTCACCGTGAAAGTTGTTTACTCTATACTTTGAATTCAAATAAAATTGTATTTAAATAAAAGAACACTTGGTTTAGAGAATATGATAATCTCCTCATTGGCAAATGCCAAGAAACGTCACATGCTTGGGTTAGGTTCAATTGGTTGCGTTAATTAGGTCCACATATTATACGTGAACCACATTAATCGAATGTTGCAACTTGCCCCAGACCCCAGTGCTGTAAACGGACAATTCGTCACCTTATATATAACTTTTGGAGGTTTTATTTTGTAAAACATTCCTCCCACAACAACTCTTTTTTTTTTTTTTTTTCTTTTCTCTCTTTGAAATATTGGTTTTTTTAATAAATAGAAACTTGGTATTATATGAAACTACGTGAACTGCTAAAAGTTTTCCC
The DNA here is from genome assembly GCA_947034835.1 of Ballota nigra. Lineage (NCBI taxonomy): Eukaryota > Viridiplantae > Streptophyta > Magnoliopsida > Lamiales > Lamiaceae > Ballota > Ballota nigra. The sequence continues at coordinate 69,990,763 of OX344724.1, forward strand.
TAACAATAAGTGTGTTGACTCTAAAATCGATTTGGTTTATGCTACAGTATTATATTGTTCACCACGTGCTATAAAGTATTGTACATACAACACAACATAACAGTATCTGGCAGTGCACTGCTCTGCTGTGTAGCAAGTAAATTTCTAAAATAGTGACAATATTACCTTTTTCTTTTTTATAGGCTAAACAACTTTACTATTCCCACGCCCAAATGACATAATTACATATATTATACTCCCTCCGTCCCACATCAATTTTCACTGTATATTATTCATTCCTTACGAAGACCTCTAAATTACATCTCATTTCTTAAATAATAACGCACAAAAATATCTTTGTTTTGTTTCATTCACTTAAATTGAACAATATTTCATCATCAAAAATTATTTTATCTATTTAAACACTACAAATTAGCTCTCGTATTAAAGTTCCAAAAAATTAAAAATGTGAAAATAGATCTGGGCCAGAAGTAGTATTATTAATAGGTACAAATAAAAAAAGTATAAAATAAATGAGATATGAGCTGTATGAGCCTTCGAAATGATGTCATATTTAACGTTATTGGACGTTATATCTTATTTATATGTGTGCATTTAGAGGCTTGGACTTAAATTTTAGTTTATAATTAATTAATTATGAGGAATTAACTTGAATTTAAGAGTCTGACACATGCATAGATCTCAAAGTTGATAAACACATTCATTAGTTAAACTTACGTATAAAATAGACTGATAAATTATTACTCCTGCTCAGTGAAGTTTTCTTTTTTTTTTTTTTTAATTTTAAATTAAGATGTTGTGTATAGTGACATGTTTACCCTTAATTAAATGTCCTCTCTCACTATATTTTTATAATTTTAGCATTCCATAAAATCTCTTATTCCCACGTCTTTATACTTTCTCCTTCCATTTCTCTATATATTTTTTAAAATAGTAATAGGGGTAAATTGGTGAGAACGCATAAAAAAACGACAAAACTATCATTTAATTGTGAACAAAAATCTAATGCTAATATTATTTATTTGTGTAATTAAGAGAATCATCACACATATATAAACCCTGTTTTTGTCCCGCTTGCGTAAGAAATCAAACTGATACTTAATAGGAATATGTAACGTATTAGGACTGGAAGCTCAAGTTGCCGTTTCGAAAAGCAATTTTTCTTTCGGGAGAAAAGTTTTTTTTTTAAAGGTAATTAATTACAATATTTTTTTAATATAATCAATTACAATAGTTTCCTCGATCACCGGATACATGGCAACATCTATTCATCCTGCTGTAACCGGAACCGCAACCACCACAAAAGAAAAATAAATTCTCTCTTCATGTTTTGAACCCAAGACCTTTGGATCTTAGGTGGTGGGCTCAACCAACTCATGAGCTACCAAAAGTTAAACAATTATTTGTCATTAATTCTTTTTAACGATATATGTAATAATGACATATTCTATTGTTGATGCTAACGTGTCGTGGCAATTTTTGGTATTGAAAACAAACTATCATGAAATTTCTACTGCAAATACGAGAAAAAAATATTAAGTGTATATCGGGAAAATGTTTAACAATTACTATGTCTTAAGTTGTAATATTATTTTACCGAGTTGATGCGCAACTATTATTTTATTGATTGTAGATTTACGTACTTCTATTATCACTCGTAAGTCGTGACCACATGGAAAAACTATTACGATATAAAAAATAAAATTTCAGTTAATTATCAGTATCAGCAATATAATTGGTAACATTTGAGTTGTGGAAAATGTCACTTAAGAAAATATCGTTACTTGACTTTTTATAGAAATGCCACTTATCATGTGATTCTGTCACGATCGCGCAATAATGTGCAGGACCATGAACTCCATTATTCAAAAAAAAAAATGAGCGACATTTAAATTTGGTCAGGTTTAGCATCTTTTAATTTCCTAATAAAACTCAAGACTAACTAAGCCGATTGATAAGCTTAAAATCCATCTAAACTAGACATAGTAAAAAATGGTTCCAGTTTATATAATCCATATCAGATTCTCAATTATCCCTAGATCGTAATTAGCTCGAAATTTCAAGGATATTTATTGTAAGGGCTTTCAATAAATTTATTCAAGTAATAAACAGTATTTCTTATCACAAAATTTAAGAATAATACTTTGACGTGGATCATATTTAATAGAGGAGATACGGAAAATCTGGGAAACATATGATATGATCATATTATATTCGTATCTCCTCTATTAATATTGAATTGATGACTCAGATCCAGGGATAATAAAATGAGTTCAATTGAGAACCAAAAGATGGATTCCTATCATCTGGCATACATGTAATTAAAATAAGTGATGAATATGTTGTGATTCATATTAATTCTAGAATTATCACTTATTTTAATTACGTAAAAGAATTAACATTCAGTTATGTGTCCATTTATCTATAAGAAATGCATTGCTTGATAAAGATTGAGAGTAGCCCTGCACCAAAACGCATTGCTTTCTTCTTTTTCATTTTTTTTATGCTTGTCTTTTGTTTAAGGGGGACCAAAGAAAGCGTCATACATTCCACTCAAATCATTATTGATCACAAGTCACAAGTCACAAACATTACTTTGAAATAGTCCCATTTGATTTCAATGGTTGTTTGTGCCTTAAGTTTTAGGGAGTATGGTAGAAGAAATAGTCACAAACATTGTATTGACCACAAAATCACTCTATTTAGTTGAAAATTTTATTTTGTTTTTTTCAAAGAGTTTTTGAAAGTAATATCTATTGATAAGTGAAATAATTTCACCTCATTTAAAATTTCGAACTTCTAGAGAGGTGTGATTTTTTCTATTTGGAGAGGTTAAATGAGTGTACATTTAATATGGATGGAGTTGATCTCAGCGAAAATCGAAATTGACTTTGATACCATAAAAGAATTTTGTCTCATTTAAAAGTTCGAACTTGTAGAAATGTACAAAATTAATTCATTCAATTATTCTTCTTATAATAAGTCAACAAAAACTATATGCATTGAATTTTGCAATGAAAGGTCTACTTTTTATCAAACGAACGAGGAGAATGCAAGAAAATACAGTGTCAATAAAATTCCCAAAAATCAAAACAATGACAAAGAAATTCCCAGAAAATCTAGCTACACATAAATATTGGTGTGGTCCATGGGGATAAAGTCATTAGGCCTGCACAGTGTTACCATGAGAATCAGGGATTGAGCAATTCTGGTCAATTATTGAGATAAAATTCTAGATATGAGAGCGGGCTTAATTATCTAAAAAAAAAGGTAAGTGAGCTTCTAACGAAGAATGCCAACACCAACTTATTAACAACTATATATACATGATAGTGCTCCAATTAATAAAGTGATGCACCTACTCTCACGAAGAAATATAAAATAAATTAAAAAGAAAAAAAGAAGTGAACAAAGACCGTTTCTCCCTCCGTTAATTTAGTAGTTAAAACTTGAAAAGTGAGGGAAGTGGAGGTGATTTTTGGCATATGTGAGAGAGTGTATTATTTGAGGATGAGGATTATTAAATATACGTACTTAAAGTATTATAAGTGAGATTTTGACTTTATTACCAGCAAATTTGTTATCAATAATTAAAACTTTATTTCGTGAACAATATAAAAGGTCCGCTTGCATCTCTAATATTTGATTTGCATTTGCCACTAATTAGAAAAAGGCTTTATTCCTCTAAATCGATCTTCAAATATTATTAGATAAAGAATTAAATTCTTTGAGTGATTTGAGATTTAATAAATATTGAAATTTAAAATATAAATTCAAATAAATAATGAGGTATGTTTATTTTGAGATTTAAATAAATTAGAGTTTAACTCTACGTCAAATTGATGTATAAGAGTACATGAATGTTATATTATTATTATGTTATTGTTAATTGTAATTATAATGATTAATAATTGCATAATGATTAATATATTTTATTAGAAATGGTAAAATTGTACATAATTAAAGAAAATATGTAGTTGTGATGGCTTTAATTTTCAAGGTTTGTTATTGAACCCAAGAGGTGTACTTGGAGTTTGAGTTGTAATTAGGCTTGACAGCGGAAGCAAACGGGGATGGGGATAGGGTGTTGGAGTTATACATGAAAGTATGTTTTTATTTTGTATAACTCATGTATTAAATACTTGTTTTATGAGAATAATTATTTTATCACATTTGCTTTGAATATGAATTAATGTTAAATATTTATTGCAACCTGTTTTATTTATAGTATGTGTTACATCGTAGTTAATGTGGTGATACCAGATCACGGAAGATCACATTAACGAGTTCCTTGTAACTAAACGTACAAATTCACGGCCCAGGTGGAATTGAACAATGCTCCGCGAAAGGTCGATGTGTATATCTCAGATTGGTCTGTCTTGACCAAGAGATTGCACTAGCACATTTAGTATCTGTTGAAAAAGACCTACAGCGAGGATAAATTATTTTATTCTGAAATGTGAAGAATTAGACCTCATTGGTTATTGATTTCTTAATCTTCATCACTTAAATAGGATTGTGTATGGTTACTAGTTATTACTTTGGTTCATGTTGGGTGAGATTCATTGTGACTTCGAACCTTGTGTTTTGGGCAGTAATATTAATCATATGACGATTGCTAAGGTTTAATACGGAGAAACGTGTGCGAGTACGGCTCGTGTGATTTGTCCCCTTGGTGGGTTCAGAAGTTTTATCTTACCACATCTTGCAAGTGAATAATTAGTTTTTTCGGTACGGATAATAATGTTGAGTTGTTTTTATTCCAAGGCACAAGAAGTTAATTAATTTAGAGCTATTCAGAAGCTCAATTAATTAATGGACTAGATAATTTTAAACACAGAAAATAATAATTGGGAGCCCATATTATCGTAATATGGATTAAAATGAATAGTGCAATATTAATTTGATAGTGATATTAATTAATATTAATGAGCTGAATAATATTGGGGCTCAATATTGAAATTCAAAAGCCCGGATGTCCAATCTTAATTCTCCTAAATGCCCCTCAAGTAGCCCAATAATTATAAGGTGATTAAATATTGTTGCTTATTTTGTTCCTTAAATTTTCGAAAAATACAAGATTTAGGGGAGGAAGATTTTTTTTGAATTTTTTATGGAATGAAGATAAGTATTCTTGGAATACAAGATTATCTCATTAATTCAAGAAATCTCCTACTTGGTTTCTTGTATAGATATTTTCGAATTTTTGATAATTAGGAGAGAGGAAAGATTTTGTTGATATTCTTAAAAAGATATTATGAAAGATATGTATTCTTGGAATACAAGATTATATCATAAATTCAAGAAAATCCAAATCTTGATTCTTATCTCTAATTTTCGAAAATTACCATAAAATAAGGAGGTGAGATTTTTGTGGAATATTTAATTATGGAGAAAAGAATATATTGGATATATTCAAGATTTTTTGGAGATCAAAAAAAGATTTTCCCATCTTATTCCAAGTCAAAAATTTCAAAATTCTCCATCATAAATAGGGGGTGATACTTTCATCCCCAGTTTACAGTTCCATGTGTTGGAAAAAATCAGTAACAATACATTTTTTCTTTATTCCTTGTTTTATTGAATTGTTCGGTAAGCACTTTCCACCGGTGAACGAGCAAGGCTAAAGGGGAATACTTGAAAAGGTCTTTTTGTTGATAGGATCAATTAGCTTGTCTCGTTCTTCTAAACGGTCGTCGATTCAAGAGGTACGTAATCGCGTAAACTCCTAGATTTTCCGCTATAGGATTTTACGTGAGGTTATTCATATGCATGAATTATTTGTTGTTGGATAATTATTATTTGAATTAATTAGGATTAATTCATACTAGTAATAATTGAATTTTAAATTCGTATTTAAATTTCATCCCGAATAGATCTGGGCACCCCGATTTCCCCAACATAGGGACGGGAATTTTTTTTGCCCCGTAGGCGAGAATGGGGCGTGGATGGGGATAGTATTCCCTAGGGCTGTTCACGGAGTTCGGAGATTACCGAACCCATACTGAAATCCGCACCGAAAGAGAACCATACTGAAAAATTAGAGACTTTTTTATTTTAACCGTACCGCAACCGAACCAAATATTTTTTTGGTACGAGTCTGGATATTACCAAATTAACCGTACCGAAAAACCGAATGTGACCGTACCGAACCGTACCGTACCGAACCGAATAACCGAATAAAATATTTATTAAATTATAATAATTTTTTATTTTTTACTTTTTATTTATCTAACATTATTATAATGTTATTGAATTTAAGTACAACTAAACGATTTCATAATTTTTCCTCCTTTTCAGAATACAAACACTATATTATTTGTCTTATTAAGTTCATAAAACATTAACTTATGTTTAGGTGTATATCAAAATGATTTAAATTTAATTTCTTATTCTTTTAATTTCATTGTTCATGTATATTCATTTCTTACAAAAACTTGGATATGGTGTACCTTGTGTCATGATTTACGATTAACATAATTTTAATATTGCACTTTCCATTCACAAGATATTTCAAATATATATATATATATATATATATATTTTTTTTTTTTTTATATACTGTATTTTAAATACTCTATTGGTGGTAATTTACGAGCATATTTTAACCATCAATTATAGTATAATGTGTTATTTTCAAGTTTGTAATGATATATGCTTGATTGTAGTTGAAGTTGAGTAGTATTCGTGAGTGTGCATGCATCGAAATATTTTTTTAATGATTAAAAAAAGGAGAGAATGATAAAAAAAGGATAAAAAATTCATTTTTCTGCTCCGTACCGTACCGATCCGGTCCATTTATAACCGAAAATCCGCTCCGATTCGTACCGAAAAATAAAATATATGTACCGTACCATACCGAAATTTCGGTACGGACACGGATACTCGAATTTTAAAATAACCGAACTTTGGTACGGACACGGATACTTTCAAATATCCGTTTTGGTCCGTACCGTGAATACCCCTAGTATTCCCCGCCCCGTTCGACCCGTATTTTTTTATACAATTAATATATTTATATATATATTATATAAATTTAGAAGTAAATTATAAATAAATATTTCATAATTTTCTACCAAATTGACTATTTATACAAAGTTACATCTATATTTTATTTAATATTATGTTATTAGTTCCAAATTAAATAATTTTCACTTTAGCATATATGTTAACTAAAAATATTAGAATTAAGGGCTCTTCAAATTGCTTAATTTAGTTTTTTTAACACCAACTTAAACTAATTGTTGTGTATGATTAAAAAAAATTATATTTTAAAAATGAGATAAAAAAAAATGTAGCGGGGAACGGGAAATTCCCGCGGGGACGGGAATCCCTGCGGCGCGGGGATTGGGGTAAAAAAATTCCGTTTATTTCGCAGGGATGGGGATTCCCGCCCCGTTAACATCCCTGGTTGTAATAATTGACATTGGTTCTGTTTTTAGCTATTTACTATCGTAATAGAAAATGTTAGGACCTTGTGGATAGATATTTCTCATATCTTAATTTATAAACGGTATTTTTTGTGAAATATAAGTTGTCTTTACTAATAAAGAAAATAAAGCAAGAAATTATATACACATGTATCTTTCCATATACTTGTGCTAAATTCGTTCAGAACCAATAATTTACCTTAACAAGTAATTTTTTTATATCGAAAAGTAATACTTGTTGCCGCAAGACTTGCTCTTCATTGAATTTATAGATGAATAGAAAATTGAATTAATGTCTCTAATTTTATTAACCATAACCCGTTCCAAATTTACTTCAGAGCCATATTTTGTGTTTACAAACTAAATTTCCATCTTCAATTTCCTTTTTTATATTCTTGCATTGAATGTAGTAATTTCATATAGAAGTTCCATTTTCTTCCTTTTATTTTGTTCCAACAAAGTAGTGATAATAAAGACAAAAAAATGTTACTATATTCTGTTTTTTAAAATTGATGCAGTCTCTATCCCATCTAGAATTTGTACACACTAATACCATCAGCTATTTTTAGACAGGGAAATTCACATTAGGCATGAAAGAGAAGGACACAGTTCTTTAGACAAAATTTGAGTTTTAATTTAATTTTTCGTCGATGATGGAGGAAACTACCAAAGTCAGATTAACTATTTAAAAACGTGACAGAATCGTTTGGAAGGAAGCGTATTTTATTAATTTAAGATAAAATAGAAAATCGAATAAACCCGCAGAATGGTTGACCAAACCTTGATGTAATATGTATAGAGTAACAAGTATGAAGATGCCGCTTCAGTTGATGAATATATCCAAAGGTTGACCAATCCTTGATGTAGTTTCTTAGTGCAGTTCATACGTGTACTACTAATATTTATTCAATAGTTAAAATTAGTAGTATTACTTTTTAATTTAAATTAGTGTCGTGCTTCATTTTATATTTTTAATGTCATATTTTAATAAGAGTAGGTTTTGTATGAGACCCGTCTCATGACATGAGACAATGAAAATGAATGTAATTAGGACATTGATTCATTAACACTTTGGTAGGCGTATGTGTTAATTTGTGTGGTCTCATATCATGAGACGGTCTCATACGAGTTTTTGTCTTTTAATAGTATATGTATTAGCTTATATGTTTTAATTAAAATTAGTGTCGCTATTTTTTATTCTCGGACTCAATTGTACGATGAAATTAATCCACAGAAGTCCAACTCAAAAAAGACAATAGTATATAACAAATGCATTGTGTAACTAATGTGTAATTTTAACTTGATATTAATTGTTTTTATTGAACAACGTTACTCCATCTGTCCTTCTTTTAAGTTTAACATTTTGTCAAACAATTTTCTTTAATAAATTTGACATTTCCTTATTTGGAAAGTTTCTATAATAAAATATTATATTCATTATACTATTTTTCTATTCTATTACTTTTTTACACTTTCCATCAACAACTTTACAATAAGATATTATATTTTTTTAGAAATTGGTAGATCCTCAAATGTTAAATTTAAAAGGGGACGAACTAAGTATTAATTATTTATTTATATCAAACAATAATTAATTATGCACTAATTAGGCTAGAAACTAGTATTGAAAAATGTTGATTCATTATTAAAAAATAGTTATCTTAACTTGAAAGCAATTTTATGTATACATATGAAGTACAACATAGAATAATTAATAAACATTAAATTAGAAATTAAAATAACAGCTTGAGACAATCTGGTAAAACTAATTGCGCATTGTCATCGTTGCATCCATAGTTACCATCGACGCTGCCAATAGCCGTTGGGTTTTGCCTTTGTCCATATTACGAATAAAGAAAATTCAAACAACCGCGTTTTCTCTCTTTGTCTTTTGGTCAAAACTCTCCTCTCCTCTCCTCTATAAATAACACCTCCCCTTCACCTATCTCTCATAATTCATATCTTATCTCTCTCTACAGTTCTCTATCTTTCACTAAACCAACAGAAGCCACACATAAACTCTCAATTTTCCACTCTAAAACCATCAAATAATTCCGAAAATATCTTTCAATTAATTGAAATCAAAATGAAAGGTTCTTCAGTGTTTTCCAGCAGAGCTTCTTCCCCATCGCATCATTCTTCACATAATCAGAGTCCTCCTTCAACGCACCACACCTTCTCCGAGACAATCATGGCGGAAAACATCGACTACGCCGAAATCGTGATCAGGAAATGGAATATCGATACCAATAAATCCTCGTTGTTTGTTGATGATAGGAGAGAAGCCAAGCGATTCATCGAAGCGGTGAGTGGCTTGCAGCAGGCTATGCACTATTACTCGAAGCTCCGTTCCAGCTCCGATGTACTCGTCAGATCTCAGAACTTGATGCAAATTGCTGTCAAGAGACTGGAGAAGGAATTCTATATAATTCTATCATCAAACCGAAAAAACCTCGATTCTGAATCTGTCTCCAGCCGCTCCTCCCGTGCTTCCGCCCGATCCAGTATTTCGGACTTCAATGACGATGAAGTTTACGAAGAGGACGAGAGCAGTACGACGCCGTCTCGTACGCCGCCTCGAGGCGAGGATTCTATCTCCGAGTCGGAGAGAGCTTCGGATGTTGCCATGGCGGATTTGAAGACAATCGCGGATTGTATGATTGCCTCTGGTTATGCAAAGGAATGCGTTAATATATACAAACTCATCAGAAAATCGATAATCGATGAGACTCTCTACTATTTGGGGGTTGAGAAATTGAATTACACTCAGATGCAGAAAATGGATTGGAATGTTCTGGAAACAAAAATTAAGGTCTGGATACACGCCGTTAAAGTCGCCGTTAAAACTCTCTTCAGCGGCGAAAGGATTCTCTGCGACGTCGTTTTCTCGTCCTCTGAGATGATCGCAGAGTCGTGCTTCACCGAGATTTCTAAAGAGGCAGCTGTGAATCTGTTCAGTTTTCCTGACAATTTCGGGAAGAGCAAAAAAATTCTGGCTCCGGAGAAAATGTTCCGCGCGCTGGATCTATTCGAGGCGATCTCCGACTTGTGGCCGGAGATCGAGTCGGTTTTCTCTCACGATTCACTATCGCCGGTGAGGTTCGCGGCGGAGGCGGCGTTGGTGAAGCTCAGCGAAGCCGTGCGGACTATGCTGGTTCAATTCGAGGCGGCGATTCAGAAGGACTCATCCAAAACGTCGATCGGCGGCGGTGTGCACCCCCTCTCACGCTACGTGATGAACTACCTCATCTTCCTCGGCGATTACTGCGGCTCGATTTCCGTCATAGCAGCGGACTGGTCCGTTGGCGCGCATTCGCCGTTGCCGGAATCTTACTTCGCGAGCCCCATCGCCGGAGAAGATCCCACCGCGGCGGACTTATCCGCTCGATTGGCGTGGCTGATTCTGGTCCTCCTGTGTAAGCTCGACGGCAAGGCGGTTATGTACAACGACGTCGCATTGGCGTACTTGTTCTTAGCGAACAACTTAAACTACGTCGTTTCGAAGATCCGGAACTCCGGTTTGGGGCTCGTGATGGGGCCCGAATGGATCTCGGAAAACCAATCGAAAGTCGATAAGTACTTCGGCAACTACGAGAGAATGGGATGGAGCAAAGTTCTGTCATCGCTCCCCCAGGATCCAACGGCTGACATTTCTCCTCAGGATTCAACGGAATGCTTCCGACGCTTCAATTTGAATTTCGAGGAAGCGTACAAGAAACAAACCGCATGGGTCATACCCGACCCGAAACGACGAGACGATATCAAAATCTCGCTAGCGAAAAAAATAGTCCCGAGTTATCGGGAATTTTACGAGAAGCACAGGGGAAACTACGCCAGGCGAATGGGGGTGGAGTCAATTGTCAGATATGCCCCTGAAGATTTAAGCAATTACTTGTCGGACTTGTTTTTTGCTGGTGGTGGAACATCATCGCATTTAACTTATCCGGAATCTCCGATGTCGACACGCGGTCGTTGAAGATGGGAATTACAATGGCCGTCCATATTATGTTATGTATAGCTTCACTTTCCAAGTTCATGCATGTAGTTGTGACGGAAAGTGAATTGAGAGTTACTATTTTTTATCTTTTCAACAATAGACATTAGTCAAGTTGTAGAGAAATTGAACATGAATTCTAGATAGGGACCATTTGAGTGTACAGCAAGACATTGAGCAATTTGTATTATCATAAATTATTCTTTGGTTCTTTATAAGAGAGTGAATTGTATTTTTTTTTTTATTTAATGCAAATTTTTACTTAAACGAATTCTTCAACTCAAGTTTTTATTTTAATTATATTATCGTGTAAGAATGGAAAGATCAATTAATTGATTTGATTTAGTAAATTTGATAATTTCACATCCAACTAATTAAAAAAAAAATAAAAAAAATTGAAGTGCATTATTTGGTAGTATGAGATCAATGTTGAAAGGGGAGTTGGGTTCCACGCAAACTAAAGGAGGCATAGTGTTTTTCGAGATAACTTCAGTGTTTTTAAGAAATGTTTTTTTTGCTTTTCTACGGCCAGGAAGAGTTTCGCCCTTTTTGACGTCAGCAAACCAATAAAATATTAACACATCATCTTGTTTCGCCTTTGACGATATAGCTTCACAATGAGACAAAATATTTATTTTTTATTAGAAAAATTATACAATTACTGAACAACCCTTGTACAATTTTTTTTCTTAAAAAGTATGGATTTTACCAATTTACTTCACTCCTATTAATATTAAATTTAACTAATTAATTACCAAAATAATAAAAAAAAACTATTTTATTGTGTTAAAAGAAAAATAATACTTCCATTCTCGATTTTCCCCTTTTCTTCCTTAGATGAACCCTAACTGCCAGAGAATCAAGAACCTTGTTTAATGTTTGGTGTTTTTATGGTGTAAGATTTGAAATTGAGTAATGTGTTCGGTGTTGCAGTTGTCGTGGCTCATGGTGGTGCGCAAGTGGATCATCTTATGGACGATCAACTCCGATTATCGTACATCCAATTATTGGTTTCCAAACGTGAGAACTCAGATTTGCAGAAAACTAGTGGAAGAGACAGTGAAATGTGATCAACACTTGAGACATATAATCCAAATTTAGGATGGTAACAACTAAAGCTCTTTTGCGTGATGCGGGTTATAGTTAAATATTTATTAGATGAAAGTAACAATAATTATGAATACTCTACTCCTTGCAGCTCAAGGAAAAGTAGGTGAAACTGTATTTAATGATACTAGCTCCAGATTACATCAAATAATAAGACTGGTCTATTTGCTTTCATTTGCTCTTGGATTAAAGAAACACATTAAGCATACACTTAGTTCTTTGAACTAAATATCTTATGACTTGATGCAGACTATTGAAAGTACTCTCCTTGAGAACCAGATTGTGCAAGATCATACGTGAACAACTTGGTAATGTCAAGATTCTGGTTTCCTCATCTTCTTTTAGTCACTGGAAGTGAAAGGGCTGCACAGACAAACACAGAGGATGCATGACTTATTATCATCATTAGAATAAATTATGTGTAGACGTTTCAATTAAAACCAACTCTAATGAATACACTCCATCCTTGGACGTTTCAAATCCAGAACTTTGTGTGGAAATCATCATGTTTATGTTCTCGTATGTCTATATATTTTATCATTTATATATGACAATAACATTGATCTTTATATAGTGTTCATTGGGAATCGTTTTTAAGGTTGGTTGAACCTAAAACCAATTTTACTGATTTTATTTCAAAAGTTAAGACAAGCCCGTGCACTTTGAATGCATTTGCTTATAGAATTAGTGTTCATCTTCATGTCTTTTATTTCTGCTACATATTTTATTCGGTTCCTTATCACATATCCAATTTGGGTGGGATTAGGGAATAGAAAACTATATTGAGCAGGGGAAAATCCTTATCATAATTTGAGATTTATAAGTTTTGTATTTTTCAGCATGTTTATTTATTAAACAAGCATTCCTCATTTTTTGCTAAATCTTTTATATTAAAATTTCAATAGTTTACACAATTCTGGTGTTCTAAAAGTAAACTCTGAATGTTTATGTATATGCAGAGGAGGGATGAAGGGAGGGCACAATCGGTTATCACATGTTGAAAGAGTTGTTTTTGCCTTTGCAGTTTGCCATGGAAACTTATGACGGAGAAGACTATTAAATTGGTGGCATATGCTATTTCGATCTCTTCGCAAAGTTGCATGTTCAAAATGTTATTGCTTTCCAGTTTCTTGATGATACGTCGAGAGATAATTTTTGTGTTTCTTGTTAGTTTGGACACCTGTTAAGGCGAGTTGTCTTTTTTCTCTACACTGAGGCTCACCTCGCCCCTTTCGTTCTTTCTAGACATTCTCTACACTTGATTTTTTCTTATTTTTATATACCATCACCTTATTTTGTCTTAAGAGTTAAAGCGTAAAGACAGTGAATTATGTTGTTTTGATGTTGTCTCATGCCCTTCGATTAATTATAATTTGCTTCATACATAGTTATTAACTTGTTTTCCCCAACTTTTGCCGAAAAGAATGTGATTCTAATAATACACCCCTAGTTGTAGTATATAATGCCAATGTCTTGAGTATTTTTTTTTTTTAATTATTCCAACCTGCGAGCATAAGAATATTTAACTACTTTAATTTTATGTGGCTTGCTTGTTAACAATAGGCGCAAGACAAGGAAGAAATTTAAGTTGTAGGTCGAAGCATTTGGAATAGTAAATTGAGGCTTTGGCTCTTCAATTCGGCAGGGTGGTGAAGAGCAGAGTCGACACTACGCCGATCATATTGAATTGTTTAGATACTTTTTTTTCCAAATTTGATGATGTATGATGTGTTCGTGAAGTATAACTAAATTGTACTGCATATGTATGTTACTGTCTTGATTTTTTGGGGTTTAACTTCTAAGAATTGTGAGGGTCTGGATTAGTTGTACTAAAGGAAGATGAATTCATTTTGTTTGGAGTGGTTAAGTTCATGAAGCTATTTTTTAATCCTTATTATATGTTCTCATTATTGAGATTAATAAATTTGTAGTAATATTTAGAATCTACACGTTATAACCCATATTTCAAGATAGTTCATTATCCTTTATTTTAACTAGTCTTTTTACATGTTTTGTCCAACTAAACATCTGAAAAATTAAGGTATATGAAACATAGGGTCGGAGGATGATTTGAGAGAGTGGAGCTCCACAGAATTTTCAAGAATAAAAGAAAAAAGATACAAAGAACTTGATCGAGCGCTGGGATGTTGGAGGCTGAACCATACTCTATGTTGTTGTCCAGTGATATTATCTAAATGGCAAGAGTTATTAGCTGCTCTAAGGTCATTTTTTAGACAGAAAGGCTAATAGCATTGTACACACACTTGCACACTATAGTAATGAGGTTGGTTTTGAACAAAATTGGATTGAGATAGTACCAAATTATTATAGACAAGTTGTTGTCAATGATCTCAAAAGTGAGTCTACCGTTTAATCTATGAATAATTATTTTCGTACAAAAAAATTAAAATTAACTTAACCTTTTGTCAGGCTTTCTAGCATTGAGGTTGCTTTTGATGACTATGCTCTTTATCACCATTTAAAATTTCCTTGTTTATGGTACTCCTTATAAAACTATTGATAATTTGACATCGTGAATATTCAATATAAATGCTTCGGTTTCCTTTGTTTTATTTTGTTTTTCCTTTGAGAGTCTAAAGCATGAGGTTAGTGTTGTTCATTTGAATATAGTAAATATAATCTATTATTAAATTTTGATAAATCAAGAAAGATGGAAAAATTATTCTAGAATTAACTCTAATTCAGGTTGCCGCATTTTGTATCCGCTTGTTTATTACTTCTATTAAGTAAAAATATATAAAGACATTTCATCTAATTTTTAGTATCCACCCCTCCTATCTCTTGTACTAACATATCATTTTAGTAGGGGTGATCGTGGTGCGGTTTTGCAGTTTTTTCTACAAAATCTAAATTATTGTCATATGCGGTTCAATTTCAAATCACGGTTTATAGTAAAATTAATCTTGCGATTTTGAGCAGTTTCGGTCGATTTTAGTGGTTTGACGATTTTATTATTAGTATCAAACAATAATATAAAAATAGTAACATTGCAATTCGAATGATGACACCTACAAATCACTCATTATTATCTAAAATTCTTGATAATAAAGATTTTAGAATTACAGGAATGCTCGTTACTCATCTCTTATACTATAACATATAATAATATACGAAACATGATTTATAAACAATGAGTTGGGGGAAAAAAATTCAAGTATGAGTTGAAAAAGCTTGTTTGAAGGGTATTAGTCATTTTCACCCAAAAAAAATATTAGTTTTAAAGAGTATTAGTTATCTTAACTAAAGAGTATTAGTGGTGCAGATGGTTTAGACGTTATTTAAAATATTATGATCACCCCTACATTTTAGCTCTTCTAGGACTCTTATTTTATTTTTCTCTTTTCAAAGATATTTCCATCTCTTTTTTTTATAACCACAATTTTTACAAATTTATCAAATCATTTCATTTTAAACTCCTATTCGACCACTTATCCATATAGAGTTTTGGCTAATTAGTTCAGGTTAAACGTTTTTGGTTGCCAAAGAATAGGAAAAATTAATTTCATTAATTTGGGTACAAGGGGTACTCTAACTTTTACAACAATAGAACGCCCAAAATACTCCTAGCCTTTTAACAACAATTTCCAAAAAAAAAAAAAAAAAAAAAACAGAATCAGCAAACATTAATTAACAACATGTGCTACTTCTTAAATCTCCTAGCCAATCAAAATAAGACTTCCCCCATCTCTTGCAAATGAGCTACCAACCAAGATCTAATTTACATTTTGCAACCAGACAAAAAAAATTGCAACTCAGGATCCACCACATTGAAGACAACATGACGAATGTGAAACCCTTTTTTCTTTAAAGTCGAGATCTTATTTTAAGTGCAACTGCGATGAATGCGATTCATTTACCAACATCTCTCCTGCACAAAGATGTTAGATGCTTAGTAAATTGCTAATTAATTCATTAAAGATATGAGAAGAGCAACCATATAAAAAGTATCACCTAAGAAAGTGGAACACAACTGAGGGTAAACTAAGGAAAATGTAAGGAACCAGAAGCGAAGTAAGCATGATCATTCTCCAGTTTGTTCAACCCAAGATCAACAAATAGCTACAATTAAATAAATAAAATTACTATTGAATATTTTGGAGATGATCAGATGATCAACAAAACTTTTTTGTTGTCATCACTAGTCCCAAGGAAGAAGCACTAAATTTAACACTGTACTAAAGACACAAAATAATTTAGATTATTTCCTCTCGTACTTACCACATTAATTATTGAAAAGCCTGCTGCAACGGAATAAATTAATTTAGAAAAGGTAAGGATTATTCAACATAATATTTATAATATACAAGCAAAATATGATGAATCCATCAGGATGATTTTCCATATGTATTGATAAATAAATAATATTGTGTTGGTGCACCTATTGTCCATTGTTAAACCTCTGCTTCATTAGAAAAAAGTTCCAAGTCGCAAGACAAAAGTATCATTGAAATTTTGATATCCTCAACATAACATTAATTTTTTTTACTAATTTCGACTTAGAAAACCCAAAAGCATAAGCAAAATTCACATTTCATTCAGCATCATAAAATCATAGGGCGAGTAAATAGAATTCTCATACACTCACTAAAACCCTAGCATAATAAGCGATTTTACTACCTCATACGCTAATGATAGGAAGAAATTAGGTAGGAAAAACTCACATGTCTAAAAACTAAACTACATTTATATTGGTCTATAATTTTAATTATGTCAACCAAAACAATCACAGATATATCATGATAACATGTTGCAGTGAAACTAAAAATACGACGGGAAATATAAGAAAATACAATAATATCACATTATAAAGCATAGTAAAAATACAAGAAAATACAATAATCACACACTATAAGGCATGGTAAAATAAAACCAAACGAACAAAATACGAACGAATGTATGCACACAGGTCATTTGCGGTTACCTCAAGATATTCAAAGACAAATATACCATAAAATTAAGGTATATGATTCAAGATTGTGCATTGCAAGAAATAAATAATTAGAATAGAAAGACCGTGTTTCCTCAGATACTTGAACTCAGATACACCTTATTGAAATCTCTACATATCACTTGAAATTTTACCAGACCAGACAAGGTACGTATCTCTAGATTGCAGTGAAATGGCTGCATGGCCCTACACCAGAAGCCTGGTAAAGAGAAGGTTGTTAATTAATAATACTTTTCTTTTAAATTCTAACTTATGAACAGATTCAAAGGTCAATGTGAATGAAAGAAGCATATTCTTACAGGTAAACATCAGGTATTGTTATAGGGATAAGTGTGGCAAGGTCACACAGAGTCTTGTGGATCTTTAGACTCTTCCTTTACTTCATCTTATAGCCACAACATTTCTTCACCAGAAAGTGGGAAATGACTACGAACATCAGCTGGGTCCCAGTCTATACATCCTAAAATATACAATTCGGGTTAGAGAGAACAACACCCAGTGTAACTAAATAGAATACAAGAAAATTGTATTGGACTTACGAAACTTGCAGCTACAAGCTTCATCATGGACTTCCATCTTGACAAAATGAATTTTTGTTGTACATGATTTGATTTAAAAGTTTGACTCGAATTGGATAACCACTAGAGCATCAATGAGCTGGTAGTGCTCATATTTAACTATTTTAAACAATTTAAAATGTCGACAAGTATTATAAAAATATTCCAAAACACTTCTCTTCAAAAACACATATCAAGATTGAGCAACCCACTTTTTATCACATTGTGTATCATTTTCCTTTCAGAAATTACACTGATGAACATTCTTTTTATTCATCTAGTGGTCATATACCTCTGTACTAAGCACGTCTCTTGAAAACATAGTTCAAGAAATGTGAAGAATATGCTCTTTCAAATCTCAAATATGTATATATTATATGCTCTTTCATGGATTTCTTGTCTAATTCTCACTTTGTTGCTGGAATGCATCCATCACTAAAGAAGTTTGATACTATATAGAAATCAATGCTTATTGTCAAAGCTCTATCAAGAAGCCAACTCTACAAATATTACTCAAATATATAATTACATAGTGGTGCATCTAATAAAGTCCAGAAATACAGATTGCACAACCCAACAATTTTGATTCGCCGTGCACTACGTCTGTAGCAAATAACCATCATCTAGGTAAAATTCTATGTTACAAGGAAGAAATTAGAGACCTTTAAAACAAGATACTAAACATTAGATTAGTCACGATCCTTGAGCAGATGAGCAGAAAAGTGATGTACAAATATTACTACAAACCATATTTAACCACATACTTGCTAACCAAAGCTCCAAAAATCCCCAACAATTTAGTAATTTTATCCGAATTTGTGTTAGGGTTCTAAAAGAATTTGTGATTTGGGGAAAAGAAAATCATTTGACTTAGATACCTAGATACCTGAAACCTTGATGTCACTGCTGAGAAATGACGGCAAAAGATTCAAAAACCCAACCATCTTCATGATCGTCATCGTCTTCCGCCTTCCGCCGATGAACTCTTCGACATCACTGTGGTCGCTCATTTTCATGATATGCCCCATCTCTTAATAAATTGGATGAATTAATAATAAATACCTTATGTTTGGGAGTGTGTTAATTCTAAAATGAAATATAAATAAGGTTATGTAAATTAATAATTAAATAATTCAGGTTATTTTTAATAAAAGGATATATTTGTCATTATATATTTATTAATTTAATTAATTAACAGGGCGATGTAGTGCAATTGCAATATGCATAGGACAAACGCCATAATGCAAAGTGCAATCAATTAAAAAAAATATTATACATTGGATCAAAGATCTAACGGTATTCAAAGGGTTTACTGACATCAGGAAGGGCGAAACTCTTCCTGACCATAGAAAAACCCATGTTTTTTAGTTAGTCATGGTATTGAGTTTGCTTTTGAGGCTGAGCTGGCCACAACTCAGCAAGCGATCATTTTCACATATGACCGTGGTTAGCGTTGTTGGAACCTGCAATGCACAAAAATAATAAAAAAGAAAAGGCAACGAAATTGAGTTAAGGATGTCCTGGCTAGTGTTCACAGGGCTTGAATAATGTTTTCAAAGGTAAAATGGTTACACGTCTTTTATACCAGTAACACCACTGATATAAAAGAACATCGAAGGAAACTTATTCTAGAACGTATGGATGGAAAATATGCAAAGAATTGTGTGTGCATAGAAGTGTGTATTTTTCGGATGCAGAATGACTCTTATATATCAACGCAGGATGCACTCCGGGTTAGTGGAGATATTGGAGGAATTCATAGCGTGATTTTCGTAACTACCTCTGCTTGAGGAGCATAAAACGACCACGTTCGTCCATATTCGACCCAGTCGAGTTTTTGGGTCTCCAAAAAATAAGGCAGGCCACAAAGTCCACCAAAGTCCAATTGCCGGAGCGCGCGTGGGGTTCATGGGTTGGGGGTCCCCATGAGCCTATTTGGATACCATGAATTTTTTCTCATATATATTTGGAAACTCTTTACTAACTTTCCAATGTGGGACAAGAATATTTCTCACCTTCCATAAAAATTTGATGAAGTTTCAACAAATTTGTGTGAAGTCTCATCTTTACGCATTAATTTCTCACTAACCGAAATTCGATTTTGAGCTATTAAAAATACAGCGATCATCTTCTCCATGAGTAGAACGGTCTTATCTAGATTAATTTCTCATAAATTAGTATTTAATCCTCCAATTATTTTTATCAACATGAGTGTTCAAGATACCTCAAAACCAAAATTTTCAACCGGCGTGATATCCGGATGAAAATGATTTTCTTTACATTGTGCATACTTTTCGTATGACTGCTCCTACAATGTCATGAAGACTTCTTTGTAAGTGACATAGTATTCGTAGGAAATTATAAGATATGAGATTGGTGGTTTCCCATATTTTCGTGGAAGAAAATGTAAATTTTGTGTTTACGTGTCACATAATGAATTAATTAAATATTTAAAATTAATATGAATTAATTAAATATTAAGGTTTAAGTAACAATATTGACTTGGTCAATTGAAAAAAAATAACAATATCTTACACATTGATAAACAACGTGAATAAATATTTTGGAAAATGAGTATCTTGAAGGATAAGAAATTATTCATATGTTTATAAAAGACACAAATTGCCTTTACAATAAAAAAAAATGAAATATTCAATTACGTAAATTTTATATTATGATGTTGAGTGATTAAGAGAGGCCGACAAATTGCTCAAGATTAGTACTATAATTATTTACTTTATGATTCGAATTTATGCATGTGAAAATCATAAAATTATAAAATTCATGTTTAGATTAATGTTTTAGGAACTCATAATTTTCTATTCCTCGTAGAAAATTTATGAACCCTAAAATTTATTTATATGTTCGATTTATATGATTAAAATTGAATTCAATTTCCATTCTTACTGTTTTCGCATAACCAATTGTCCGTCATCTTAATTTTTCGGTATAAAGAAATATTTTGAAATTACACAAAAACCTTGCCTAATTAAAATTGTGTTGGCATGATGTTTATGCATTTAATTTAATATTGAATATGTTTTATAAGAAAATGGTTCATGATAAACTTATTATGAAATTGTTTTAAAGTATTGAATATTTGACCAGGAGTATCATTAATTTGGGTTCAATAAAATTTACAACAATTACAATATAACACCATCAATCCAGATTAATGATAATTTTGATAAAATTATTGATACTTCTAATCAAATATTCTACACTTTAATATATTTTCATGATAAACTTATCATGAACTATTTTAATATAGTACTTTGCCATTAATATTTGGTTTTATAGTTTAAGTTTCCGCCCAACATATATTCATGAATCTGGATGTGCATAGTTGAATTTCATGATTACCATGTCATGTTGATTATTATATACATGTCTGATTCGTGAAAATAATTTTTTAATTAATTGATGGATAGGCGACGAGAATTATATTGTAATGTCTTAATTTCACTGTGATGCATCGAGTTGTAATGGTAGAAATGCAATTCATATTTATGCAATTTTATAACCATGCGTACTTGACATGATTTTATTTTTTTATTAGTGGATGTATATTATTATTATTATATAATTTAAATTTATCTAATGTTGTTAATCACCAAAGTGGATTGACTAAAAATGTTTAATAAACTTTAATCGTAAAAAAAATTCATTACCTAATAATTATGTGATTCTTAATTTAAGTAATTTATGACTAATTAAATTTCATAATTATAAGACACTAAGAATCGCCTAAATGTTAATAACTTGTCTTTATAAATTATGAAAATAATAGCGATAATTGATATATTATATGTGACCCTTTAGTATGCCCAGGTATAACAAAAGAGTTTAAGGTGATCATGTTCAATTATCAAATTATATGAATTTACGAGCATTGTTATGAATATGTTAGTATATTGGTGTATCGCCCAAAAGAGAACATCATTATACCCTTATAATTAATCGATCTTGAATCTGTTTTATGTCATTCAAAGCATTAATGTGATTGGCTAAATCATTCTTGCAATATCCATTACCGTCACTCATTATTTGCTCACTTAGTCTGTTTTAATGTTTAATAGACCAAACTTCTCTAATTTGTGTGAACACATTCAATTTCACCTTGGTGTTTTGGATTATGATTCAACACTTGAAGTTGATATATAAGTCGGTTATGGATGATACTAGTAGTTCTGATGAAAGTTTTGCACATGATGCTACTAGTAGTTTTGATGAAAGATTTGCCCATGATGCTTGGGTAAAATCGAACAAACTAAGTATTAGGTTTATGCGACCGTAGCAAGACTTAAGTCTTTGAGGATGAATTGGGATTCAAATTGACTTGTGCAATTTATTATAAACTCACCACCCTCTGGTATGGTCATTTCCAAATGAAGTATAACATCATAAAAGACAAATGAAATGAGGAAACAAGACTTAAGAATCAGGGAACTCATTCTGTTCATCTCACAATGAAATAATTAGCTAGAAAAAAAAGAGCAATCAAGGACCACATAATGTGAATGAGGCATCTGCTAAAATAATAAAAAGGAGCACGACAATCTTAAGTGTCAATTTTATCATAAGCATGGACACTATCAAAGAAATTGTCAGAAATGTAAAGATTGGTTTGAAAATGTCAGCATAAATATTATAAATATTTGCAAGTATTATAAGGAATTTCAACTAAATTTGATTTGAAATATACTTAGAACGTTCAATATACCTTTCTTTTTGAACTAATCTTTATGTTATGACAAAACTAACACTTAAGATTGTTATGTTCTTTTTTCTTGATTTGGGCAAATAACTCATTCATTTATGTAGTCTTTGTTTGCCCTTTCATTTTTTGTTGTCGACTTTCTTTTTAGCTCCTTGGTTCATTACGAGATGAATTGAACATAATGAGTTCCCCGATTCTTACATCACGCTTCCTCCTGAAACATTCTGTGAAGTTCATTTACATTCCACTTGTGTTTCATGGTGTGATAGTTCATTCAGAAAGGATCATACTCAGAGGGTAGTGAGTTTATGATAAACTACACTAGGAAATTCTCATCCACATTCATCCCCAAAGACTTAAGTCTTGTTATTGTGTGTTCCATTTCAATGACATGCGCATGCATGTTATGAGAACCATCAAACTTTATGGTGGTTAAAGTAGTCATTAATATCCCAACAATGATCTTGTCAACAGTTTGCGAACTTTCTTTCACAAATGCCAAAAATTCTTTAGCACTTTCAGTGTGAGGAATGGTAGACCTGATATTGTCAGCTACACACATAAACATAAGACTTGGTTTTTTCGATTTTACTCAATCATCGTGGGTAAACCTTTCATCAACATTGCTAGTATCATCAATAATAATAATAATATATTTTTCAACTTTAAGTGTTGAATCACAATCCAAACACACCAAGGTGAAATTGAATTTTTTCACACCATTAAACATTGGAACAGTTGAAGCGAGCAAATGAAGAACGACAGGAGTGGGTACTGCATGAATAATTTAGCTAATTCACATTAGTGCTTTAGTACACTTAAACAGATTCGTGATTGAATAAAAATAAGTGTACAATGATGTTCTATTTTGGCCAATACATCAATATACAATCATAAATATATTAATGTTTGTAAATTTTTTAATATTTGATAATTGAACTGAATATGGTCATCTTTAACCCTTTAATTATCTTTGGATATACAAATTGTCTCACATAATATATCGATTTATAAGGGCAGTTGGTCCAACATTTGAGTGATTCTTAGTTAGACTTGGCAACGGGACACAGAATCTCCGGTCGTATGGGGATCTACCCCAAACTTGGTGGGGACGGGGATCATATCCCACGCCCTGCAGGTATCCCCGTCCCGTTCCCCGCAGCAACCTGCTAAATTATTCCTAATATATTTCTATTATATAATATAAATTAGAGGAAACCCCCATATTTAGCCAAATCTACTTAAAAGATATCTATTTTATCAAGGTTTTAAATTTTATTCTTTTTTAGCCAAGAGAATATATTTTTTACCAACTTTACCCCTATCCTTATTTTCTTAAATTTAATGATACCTTTGTTTTTCTCTTTTCTTATTTCTTTCAAAGTTTTTTTTTTTTACTTTTTTTTCGTCCAACTTTTTTTTTCTTTTTGCTATTTTTCGTTCATTTCTACACTTTTTCTTTTCTTTTCTGCGTTGTTTCTATATACCATCTTCTTCTTCTCCTACGTCTTTTTCAATTTTTCGAACCGTGTGATATTGGACTATCTTCCAATTTTTCCATCTCCAACATCAGGTGTGTCTTCTTTCCTTCATCTATATTCATTATTTGTTTAAAAAAAAAAAAATTTTTAGGGTTTCTAATATAGGGTAGTAGAAGTTTAAAATATAATTATGTAGGGTTTAACATGGTGGTACAAGATTAAAAATGATTATTCGTCTTCTAGATCGTTGTATGGAACTTTACACTAAAATTATACGGTTTTTTGAACCGATGATGATACATAAGTAATAAAGTATGGTATGTTGTGAATTAATTGTGGTACGGTGTGAATTAATTGTGGTATGTGGTGAATTAATGTTGGTACGGACTTAAACAAATTGTGGTTCAGGCATGTGTATTATTTGAATTAATTGTGGTACGTGATTAAATAAAGAGTGAGGGCACTGAGATGATTTAATAGTGGTAAAGACTAAATATATGGTGGTACAAGTGAATCAATGGTGATACATAAGCAATAAAGTATTATACGATGTGAATTAATAGTGGTATATGGGGAATTAATGGTGGTACGGGCTTAAAGAAGTTGTGGTTCAGACATGTGTATTATGTGAATTAACTGTGGTACGTGATTAAATAGAGAGTTGGAGTACATAGATGATTTAATTGTGGTAAAGACTAAATATAATTGTGGTACAGTGTGAATTAATGGTGGTAAAAACATAATAAATCGTGGTACGGTTTGAATTAAATTTGGTATATGGAGAATTAATGGTAGTACGGGCTTAAATAAATTATGATTTGACATGACATTGTGTGAATTAATTGTGCTGCAAGATTAAATAAATTTTGGTATATGAGTGATTTAATTGTGTTAAAGGTTAAATATGTGGTGGTATGGGGTAAATAAATTGTAGTACGGGTTTAAATAACTGTAATAGGAAGTTAATAAAGTGTTATTTAGTGTGAATTAATTGTGCTATAAGGTAATTTAATGGTGGTACAGAGTCAATTAAATGACAGTTTTAGTTTAAATAAGATGGTACAAAATTAACTAAATTGTGGTACGATATATATGTGTATGTGTGTGTGAGTCGATATTTAATAGTTTCTCACGCATTCTTTAATTTTAACAGATATGGATAATAAGGGGATGATTATTCAGACCGGTGGATATTGGGAAGGAGATGTATATCGAGGTGGTATGACAGATTATATTTTATTATCACCAACTTTCACTTATGATGACTTAGTGAGTCTGATTAGTGGGATAATTGGTAAGAGAGATGTAGATAATATCAAATTCGAGTTGAGAAGTTTAATTGTAACTAAGAGCGGGAAAAATGTTAGATTTCCTCTTACAAGTGAAAGAGAATGGAAGCATTTGTTAAGTATAAACCCTGACGGTGAGGAGGTTAACATTTTTGTGAGTATGGATCAACAATATTCAAACCAATTATTTGCTCCACCAATAGTTTGCCCAACGTTTTCCTATCAAGCTCAATCAATTTACCCAACACATTCTTACCAGAGTTCATATCCAAGTCATACACCCGTCCCACCTCCATACATAGCTCAGCCAAGTAATACACATCTTCCTTCAAGGAATCAAAGCTTTGTTGAGTTAATAAATCAACAAAGTAGTCTTACTTCTCCTACAGCTGATATTCATCAGCCATCTTCCATAGTAGAGAGGACTGTAGAAGGATGTTCTCGTGATTTTCAAGAAAAATCATTTCCTTCTAGCTTCGAGGGACTAGATGAAGAACATACAGAGCAAAGTAGCGAGGAGGATTCATATGGTGATTTGTTCCAACTGAATGATACACAACTTGATGCTGAGATGGATGACCCATACACTGAACAACATGTCGACGATCTTGATAATGATGCAGAAGGAGAGTTCTTGCACTCTGGTGGTCCTATTATTGAACAATATCCAGAGTATAATTGTCAAGGAAGCGATGTATCTAGATTGGATCAATCTTCTGAGCATCTTCACGTCGAAGAAAATGAAGATTGTGGTGGTAGTGATGATATTGGTGGTATAAACACACATCTCTCAATTGTAAGATTTCCAGATTTCTCTAGTTACTCGATCTCAGAAATTCATACAACTGATTCTTCAAGTACAAATCATGAATTACATGTTGGTGCATTGTTCATGAGTAAGAAAGACATAGTTATGAGTTTGGGAAAGTATGCATTGAAAGAGAAGTTTGAATTTCGTGTTGAAAGATCATCCACAACCCGTTACATTGCACGATGTAAAGTTAAGGGGTGCAAATTTACACTAAGTGCATATGGCAATAGTGGGGGAGGTTATTGGAAAGTTAAAAAATTTGTGAAATAACATACTTGTCAGTTGGATGTGGCTGGAGTCGAAGGTCGTCAAGTTCAGGGTAGGATCATAGCCGAGCTCATAGGACCATCAGTGCTGGACAATGGTAGATTGATTCGTCCATGTGACCTCATGAAAGATCTTAAAAGGGAGTATGGTGTTGATGTTCTGTACACTAAAGCTTGGAGAGCCAAGGAACTAGCGCAACGAAACATTCTTGGAGATGCAGAAACATCATATCAACTTCTGCCATCATTTCTATACATGGTTGAAAAAATGAATCCAGGATCAATTGTGAATCTACAAACCGATAATTCAAATAGGTTTGAGTATTTGTTTATGGCATTAGGTGCATCGGTTAGTGGTTTTCAGGCTTACGCTAGGCCTGTTGTTGTGCTCGATGCTACATTTTTTAAAGGGAGAATGAAAGGTACTATGTTTGTTGCATCAACTTTAGATGGTAATGAACAAATATATCCTTTGGCCTTTGGAATTGGAGATGCAGAGAATGATAGAGCTTGGTCATGGTTTCTTACTGAACTTCGTCTTGTGATTGGAACCCCCCCTCCAGTAGATCTGATTTTCATTTCGGATCGGCACAAAAGCATCCAAAAAGCTGTGAAAAATGTGTTCCCATCAGCAATACACGGTGTATGTTGGTATCACCTTAAACAAAACTTAAGAGCGCATCGGAACGAGCAATTGTTGGAGATTTTTGACAAGATGACTACTGTTTACACAAAGAAAGAGTGCTCAAATTTGGTCCCAAAGCTCTCTGAGGTTGATAAAGGTGTTACAAAGAAAACATATAAAACACTGATACATGACATTACCTTACAGAGATGGACACGCTCTTTTTGTCCTGTGTCACGCTATAATTTTATGACGTCGAACATTGCTGAAAGTCTTAATTCAACCCTTAGACATGCATGTAAGTTTCCTGTGTGTCCACTACTTGAATGTATCCGTGAGATGCTCCAAAGATGGTTTTTTGAGAGACGGGAAAAAGCAAACGGGCGCTCTCAGGTGTTAACTGAATGGGCGACTATTCAAGTGAATACAAACATTGATGATGCTGCATTTATGGCGGTTGAACCAATTGGTAATGGATCATACCAAGTGAAAGTTGGTAATAAATCTCATAATGTGAATCTACATGAAAAAACATGCACATGTAGAAAGTTTGACCTGGATAAGATACCGTGTGGACATGCGGTGGCGGCAATAAGGTAATAGATAATAAAGTACCTTGTGAAATTCATAATTATTGTGCTTGACTTTGTCTACTTTCTTATTTTTTTATAATCTAGTTTTGTGTGTGATGCAGGAAGATAAAGGTAGATTTACATGGATTTTTTGTTGATTATTGCAAAACTGAAAACCTTCGCCAACTATACTCTGGTTGCATCTATCCAGTTGGTCATCCAGATAACTGGTCAGTTCCGATTAATGTAAAAAGTAGAATTGTTTTACCTCCAATCACAAGAGTGCCACCAGGAAAACCAAAAGGTAAGAGAATTCCTTCTGCAGTGGAAATACGAAGTGGACAACGTCATGTGCAAGTATGCTCAAGATGCAAGCTACCCGGGCATAAGAAGGGTACTTGTACAAATAGCATTGGGGGTCCCACAAATGAACATGCAGGTGAATCATCTGTTGGGCAACGGAAGAGTAAAAGAACACGACATTGCAACACATGTAGAGAAACTGGACACAACAAAAAAAATTGTCCAACACCCCCAAATGATATACTTCGTGATGAAGATGATCCTGACTTGCTGAATTAGATAGACAATTTGATTTTGCAAAGTTTTTTTTATATATATTGTTTATACTTCATCCAAAAAGATTATGGATTATGTGATTGTTTCTTAATTAACTCGTACCATCATTTTTCCAGTTCGCAACACATTATAATTACTCTATAGCATCAGAAATATTTGTAACACATTTTAATTAACTTGTATCATCATTGTTTAAGAAAGAACCATATTTTAATCACCCTGTACCACCTTTTAGTTGCCCCCGTACTACTATTGAAATAGCTCGTACCACTTTTATTTATTTAACACTGTTCCATCATTATGTCAGTCCGTACCACCTTGTAATTATCACGTACCACCTTTTAATTACCTCTTACCACCACTGGAATAGCTCATACTTGTATTTTTTAATTAACTCGTACCATCGTTATTCCATCCCGTACCACCTTTTAACTAACATTATACCACCATTTAAATTACATGTACCATATTTTAATTAACTAATATTATCATTATTTTAGCTCGTACCACCTTTTAACCACCCCGTACCACCTTTTAATTGCCAACGTACCACTATTGAAATAACTCGTGCCACTTTTATTTATTTAACATCATTCCATCATTATGTCAGCCCGAAGCACCTTTTAATTACCTCTTACCACTACTGAAATAGCTCGTACCACTATTCTTTAATTAACCCGTACCATCATTATTCCAGCCCGTACCACCTTTTAATTACCCCGTACTATCTTTTAACTAATATTGTACCACCATTGAAATTGCATGTACCACATTTTAATTAACTAATATCATCATTATTTTAGTTTGTACCACCTTTTATCTAACCCCGTACCACCATTGAAACAACCTCTACCACTTTTTGTTAATTAACTCGTGTCATCGTTATTTCAACTTATACAATATTTTAATTAACTCGTGTCATCATTATTTCAATCAATACCACTATTTAATACATAAAATCACCACATTCAAATAACATTTTCAAACACTTAAATTACGCAAGATATTGTTTATAAATAAAATCATCAAATAGGAAACTACAATTTTATATATAAACTACAACTTTTTCGACATGTCCATGTCAAATGCATCTTTATCCTCACTATGTACAAAAATTATAAATGTTGCCTTCTTTCTAAATGCAGTAATGATTTTCTGATCTTGTGCCATAACTTTGGTAATTTTTCTCCCAGATATCATATCCTCAATGTACATCAAAGCAAAAGCCCCACAACTATGATTATCGTTCTGATTATATTGAGATGGAAGCACATTCACACCCAACATTTTGCCTTGATGCTTGTTGTATCTTTTCAACTCCCAAAAACCAGCTTTCTCAAGCAATGGAGGCAACAAACGCCTAATGGGAATCATTTGTTTCTTCCGACTCATGACTAAAGCGAGATTTTTATTATACAAGAGAGGGTCATATATATCAATGACCCATTCCATCAATCGTATCTTGCATGTGATCCAATGATTATTGACATTGCAAACAAGTATAACCTACGAAATTTTTACAAATGAAAAAATAATTATAAAAAATACAAATCAAAATTACAATAATATAAGCATCGTATAGAGAATTACTTACATTTTGCAAATCTCGCCAATGTTTGGATGACCACCCAATTTTTTTTCCACTCACATAGTCTATCAAACCCGATGGAAATTCTACCATCTTATAATCATCACTAATCAATTCACCATAGTTACTACTACAGTCCAAATCGTCTGGATGTGTTCTATCCCATAATTATTTTAATAATGACTGCAAGTAAAATAAATATAACTACAAATATTAATAAAAATCTTGATTAGAATTGAAATTACAAATTAGGAAATAATACTTACAAAGAATGACGCATCAATAATGTTGGTATCATATTTATTAATGGAAACATCACAACCACTCTCCAACCTTTTAGCTAAAATCTCCATGTATGGCTCGATATGCTACGTGAAGATATAGATACAATCAATTTTAGCCAACACAACAATAATTAGAGAATATTATAACACATTAATTATATAAACCTGTTGGCCGAGATTCTTCATTGGATTTTCTATCCATGTGAAGTACTCGTGATCCACCATATATTTCAGCCCGACATGAACTCTGAAAATAATACAAATTAAATGAAAAACTATAGTAAACATATATGTGCTTTGTGGTAATGTAAATAAGAAAATACTTACTTTGATCCTTTCTCAGCTAGGAACCTCTTATACTTCTCCTGTAAAGTCCTTTTTATTACATGCTGCTTCCGTGCATCAACATATGTAGAACGAAGAAATCGAGATTTTTTTCTATCTCGACAAATCTCAATTTCTTTTAAACGTGTATCTTCAACATGAATGCCCTTTGAAGCATTAGCAGGAGTACTCATGCACGTATCATTGCGGATGTTATCACTCATTGTAGCACCTAATACAAAGTCTTTATCCTCTAGAACTTCAATATCATAATCATCTGGAGGTTGGTCTGTAGGAATAGATGTCTTCGTTCTCAGGTGATTACCTAACATTTCCTCTACAGTCTTTTTAACGAGATCTGGCAGTTTTTTATCAAGTGCTCTGTCCAAGGCCCTATCAAATGATCTCTCAAGTGCTTTGTCCAACATATTAATTAACTCTTCTCTTACTATTGCTCGTACCATATCCACTGAATCATTAGTCATACTTCTTTGGGTCTGATGCTCGGGTCTTGATGAACTCTGTTGAAATAAATTTCATCATGTTATTATATCTTTACTTAAAAATATTAACTATTGGGCATTATAAACTTTACCTGTGCAACTTGAGAGGGAATATCATTAGTCTTGTGCCTCTTCGAACTACGTTTAAGAACATTTAAATTGACATCTCTATGCACAGTATCATCTGATAAAATATTCACATGTCGGGTAGATGTCATTTGAAATTCTTGCGGTAGTTCTGGGGGAATGAAGCATATGCCATCGTCAATGTCATCATCAATCCCCACCCAATACCTTTGAACCCTCTCCAATTCTGAAGCATCCAACTTGCTTAAGCAGTCATGCTGATAAAAACCAATGTAACAAGTAAAAAGACCATGCATATAAAATTATAAATAATAAAGTTATTCGAAGAACCAAATTTCACTCACACTTTGCACAAGAAAATTGTCAATCTTCTTATAGATTTTCGGCATACTCCACTTTTTAAATCTTGGCACTTCATCCATACCAGAGACTAATTTACGCTGCGTAAATATATTGCAAAAACCAGGAATAGCCTCAACC
This sequence comes from Ballota nigra, assembly GCA_947034835.1. Taxonomy (NCBI): domain Eukaryota; kingdom Viridiplantae; phylum Streptophyta; class Magnoliopsida; order Lamiales; family Lamiaceae; genus Ballota; species Ballota nigra. Next base: position 70,022,429 of record OX344724.1, read on the forward strand.
GCCCATATCTGAAATAAATCATACATTGATTGAAAAATATAATTTAAATACAAAATTAACAAAGTTATAAAAAAAAATTAAAGTGTATACCTGAAAAGCCATAGGAAAACCAAAGAAATGATAAGTGAGCTTTCATGTGTTGGTTTTAGGAGGGCCTACAGGTGCTATAATTCTATCTAAATAATGAAAAGTACTAAGGAATGTGAACTTTCCCCATGGGAAATCATCCCACATCCTTCTATTCTCCACAAGTGCCCAAATCCAAGGCCTAACACAACGTCTCTCATCACAGCCGAATAGCACTAGCTCTGCCACAATTACTAGGGAGACTTTCACTGCGACCTCTGGTTGGTCGTTAAATTTCCCCTTCTTGAAATCAACCCACAAATCTTCTGCAGAAACATAATAAAATTCATAAAACTTGTTCCACACCCCATCTTTATCGACATCGTGGTTGTCATTTGGGTCGAAATCTGAAGTTCCAAACTTTAGACCCATGGTCAGACAAAACTCCACCTTTGACCACCGAATAAACCTCCCCCCGATATGAAACCAAGCCTCTTTTTTACCTATACCCTCGAATGTAACTTGTCTAGCTATAATCTGGTGTAGGGCAACTCCATTCAATTGGTCATTTGAATTAATATCTAACAAATGACCAAAACATGACCGTCGAAAATCATCCAATGCATCTTGTCCAATAGATTCCAATATCCTCTTAATATCACCTAAAGCCTTTAGTTTTGAGTGATTTTGAATTTTTCCTTTGTAAAACTTAGCATATTGACGTTTCCAAGTAAATTCACCCTAAACAAAACAACAACATAACCAATTATGATTTTTTTAAATATTAATCATTCTTATACAAGGTAATATAAAACTTACAATATTAGCAGTTGATGCAGAGGAGTCACCTAGAGCCGTATTTGTCATTCTAATCAAATAGCAATCAAATGTGCTCGACCTATATATATATATATATATATATATATATCACAATTAATTAACATGATTGTTCGTTTACTTCTAACTCAGTAGACACTCATTAATGTATGGAGTAAAACGACAAAAAAATAAAATGCAAAGCATGTAAATTCGGATTCTACTTCTAGTAATTTGATATCTTTCTCATCTCTCCAAAAAAATTAGATATATTTGGCTTAAAATCTGTTCACTAGCCTCATTTTTCAGAGTTACCTTAAAATATTACACTTTTCATCTTTTGTCTATCCCAATTTTAAAGTAATATTTGTGAGTATGACTTTTGGACTATCCATACATTTTTAAAGTAATATATATTCTACTTTTCATCATCCATAATCTCATCATATTCTCCTGACCAAGACGATGAACTAAAGTCAACATTAAGTTAATCAATTTTTCATTTTGTAATATTAACGAGCATTGTAATTGACTATTTCAGACTATTATGTGATAATTGAACCAAACACATATGAGTTACCAGTCTTTATTTTTTATTTATTTTTATCAGGAAAAAAAAACCATTATATTAAGAAAACTGGGTAAGAGAATTACCCTCAAAGTTTTTACATCAAATACAGCTTGAAGAAATTGCAAACCATGTGATAACAGAAGAAAGCCTCCTAGTCCCTTATTGTACTATTTCCTTTCACAGCAAAGTTCTCAGGGATATGCTCCATTCAAGAAAGCTCAAGTCTTTTGTCCAGTCTTAATTAGTGAGAAAATTTAGATACCTAATATTTTAGAATAGCTAGAGTGTCTATCATCGAACATTGACATAATATTATTCACGAAATTGTGATGCACATTCACTAAAATACAAGTTAATTCATTAGACCAAATTCTCACAGGCATTTTTTCAAACACCTACCATGCATAATCATTCATAATTTCAAACAACTCAAATATCTTATTATACATTCCACAATTGACAATTATTGTAATTATGAAAGGAACATATGAATAGACAAAATATATATTTTAGAAAAACAGAAAATTGATTTGGGGATTTAGGTATTCTTCCCTTAAAAATTGAATCTACCGTGAAAGGGAAAAGGATGTCCAGGTTGGGGCGCACGACTGGAGAGAATAAGCAGTCGACAACAGCTTCGGCGGTGGAGCAGCAGCCGCGTCGGCGGTGGAGGAGCAGCCACGGCGTGGAGCAGTTCTTCGTTGCGTGCAAGGTACGTACGTGATCTCTTTTCTCTCTTTTTTTAGCCTCTATTTATTTTAATATATATATATTAAAGAGTTTATTTTATTTTAATTTATTTATTTAATTTAGTAAGGGTATACTTGTCCAAATAATTACTCTCTTGGCTAAAAAAGAACATTTTAAAAGTTAGGGACATAAAAGAATTTTTTCTTTAATAATTGGCTATTTATAACTCTACCCCTATAAATTATTACTAATATATTACATATATATATACATATATCGTAAAATTATTTAATGTTAGAAGAAAATCTCATTCATTAATCTTGTGTATAGAGTCGTGGTCGTTGTTTTTAATATTTCATTCTCAATCTTTCAATTAATTTGTCTCTTACTTAATTATCTGAAAATTGATATTTGAATAATTATTTTAGGTATTTTTGTCAAATTAGCCATCACCGATATTTTTCTCTTATATAATTAGGAAGAATTACTTAAAATAACAAAAGAATTAGGGATTAAGAATCCCCAGGGGGATGGAGATCCCCGTAGGGACTGGATGATAAATTTTTTCTCCCAGTTCACTTCGTGGGGGAGTGGGTGGGGATTGTCCCCTTGTCCTCGCCTACCCCATTAACATTCCTATTCTTAGTGTCTTATAATTATGAAATTTTAATTACCTATAAATGACCTAAATCAAACATCACATCATTACGGAAATCAAAATTAATTAAACAATTTAAAATTTATCAATCTTTCTAGTCAAACCACTGTGGTGATTAACAGACCCAACATTAAATAAATTTAATATTATATAAACTAACAATAAGTGCTCATTTAAACACATTAGTGTGAGAATGAAAACATTAATTAATTGATTTAATTTAGTAAATTTTGATAGTTTCTCATCCAATTGACTTAAAAAAAAGGTTAATTTATTTTGAAGTGCAATATTTAGCAGTATCATTCCATTGGGGTGATTAAGATAATTGTTAATGGGGGAGTTGCTGGGGTTCCGAGCAAACTAACTGAAGGCGGTGTTTTTAAGGATAACTTCATTGTTTTTAAGAATTATTTTGTAGTTAGTCATTGTATTGAGTTATTTTTTTAGATTGAGATGGCCACAACTATTCAGGCGATCATTCTCGTCCATGATCATGGTTGGCGTAATATCTAAATAAAAATTGATTCTCTTTACGCGATGCATACTATTTGTATGACTGCTCATACAGTACCCTGAAGGCTTTTTTCTAAGTGGAATAGTGCTCGTAGGAAATTAAAAAATGTGAAATTAGTGGTTTCCCATGAAAACTCTATTGAGGATAGGTTGGTGAGGGATGACGTCTTGTATTTCGTTTGGTGGGATGTGTTGCTGCACTACCTTGTTCTGTTTTCCACGAAAGATTAAAACTCGAACTTTTACCATTCTAGTTAATTTTTTATCTTTTTTTAGAGTTTCGTTTTTCTTGACTGTGGGGTTTGGTCTCTCGATAGGGCTTTTCCCTATCATGGTTTTTAAAGGGGCTCTAGCCACTAGACAGACTTGTCCTATGGTTTAGTTTTTTCTTTTATTTTTATTGAATTTTATTTAAATTAGTTAACATCTTGCTACTTAGTATAAAAAATTTTAGAAAAAAAATACAATAAAGACGAGATAAATGGGATGATGCATAGTTCTGATAAAAGCTAAGAACATGAAGTATTTCATTAGGCTGAAGTGGAGGGCTACTAAGACTTTATTTATTTATAGTCCAACTAGGAATGACAACACGGTCTGCCCACTCCGCTCTGATTGGGGCTAATGGCAAAACGACATGCCCACTCCGCTCCGGTTGGACCAGGTCAGCCCCGTCCCGTTCTGAAAATGGGGCAGGTTAGCCCCGCCCTACAAACGGGACAGATCGGGTATAGGTATACATATTGCCCCAATTCACCCTGCCCCGCCCCACAATCTATCTAATAATATGTATGTATATATGCTCCCTAATAATTTATAAATACTCCCACATTTCCAACTTTATTTTTACACATTTATTATTCGTTCATTGCAAGTAGGGTTGTGTTTATACATTGTGTTCAAACGAATAATGAAAGTGTGAAAATAAAGTTGGGACGGAGGAAGTATATCATTTGTAGTTTTGATGATTATGTTTATTGTTAGGTTTAATTGTGAATTTAATTTTTTTATTGAAATAAGTTATATTATGATGCACAACATGTTTAATATAAAAATATATATGTGCTTATATTTAAAATATGTATTATATTTTTTTGGAGAAGGGATAGGGGAATGGACGGACCTGCCCTGTGCGGGGCGAGCATGGAGCTCAAAATGCTGGCCCGCAGTGGGGCACAGGGCGGGATGGGGCGACTGGGGATATGTGTTGGGCGAGTCTAGGTATTTAGATCCCGTCTCATTGCCATCCCTGAGCCCAAGAGGAAGCGGACTATCGTGTTCCTCTCGGCCTAATATATTTTCCTGCATAAAACTAAGCTTCTTTTTTTTTCACTAAGCTTATTCAGTTCTATATTTTTCTATTATTATTATTATTATTATTATTAACAATAATGTTCTACAATTTCAATATTTTAGTTTTAACTTAACTTCAGTCTTTTTACATAATCAAAATATAATTAAAGAAACGGATTTTGTAATATTGATTAATCATCATTTTTTACAGTGCTAACATTTTACTTAAATGACTCCATCATTTTACTTATGCTACCAAGTATCAAGTTTTATCTTACTCAATGCGTATTTATTGATTTAATTCAATAAATAAATGAAAATAAAAAGTTTCAATCCAAACTTCCAGATATGAAGATTTTAGAACGTGAATATTTAAAGCTTCTTGATTTCTTTTAATGAAACAAGAGTTTTCATTGATATAGGAACAAGAAATATAAAAATTGTAAACCACAAAATTCAAGGACTCGACTTAATATGAAGTTTAAGGCATATGATAGGGTAGAATGGAGTTTTCTAGAGAGGATGTTGTTGAAGGTGGGGATTGATGGAGGTCTGGTGAGTACGATTATGATGTGCATAACTTTTGTTTCTTTCTATGTTCTTATCAATGGGGTACCTTCTGAGCCTTTTGTCCCTTCTAGTGGAATTAGACAATGAGATCCTTTGTCCTCTTATCCATTCTTGTTTTGTGCTGAGGCTCTTTCTACCCCAACACTTTCTTCATTGATAAGAAGAGATGGAGCGAGGGGTACTGCATGGGGTGAGGATTTGTAGAAGGGCGTCAATAGTGTCTAAATTATTCTTTGCTGATGATACACTCATATTTGGATGTTCAACTGCAACTAAGCTAGAAAGCGTGAAAGAGGTGCTAAATATCTATGAGGAAGCTTCGGGCCAGATGATTAATTTAGAGAAATCTGATATTATGTTTAGTGTTGGGGTTACTGCCAATAGGGGATAATTTTTGGTGAATAGGTTGGGAGTGAGACGGGTGGAGCAACATCAGATTCACCTTGGCATTCCAATTTCCAGGGGAAGGTCAAGATCTGATTTGTTCACTTGTCTTGTGGACCGAGTGTTGAAAAAGTTGAAGGATTTGAAGAGCATGATGTTATCTTATGCTGGGAAGTTAACTTTGGTAAAGTCGGTGGCGCAAGCTATTCCAACTTATCTTATGACATGTTTTAAAATTCCACAAGACATTATTGATAAGATTGAGTCGGCTATAGCTAGATTCTTATGGGGGCAAAAGGGGGAGGAGAAGAATGTCCATTGGTTGAGGTGGAGTTTGTTATGCAGCCCAAAATACGAAGAAGGTTCTGCTTTTAATAGATCTCTTTTGGCGAAACAGGGGTGATATTAATCCAGAATGATTGTTCTTTGTTGGCCTAGGTCCTAAAAGCACGATATTCCCCCATGGAAATTTCTTACGGCGGGAATGGGTTACAACTCGAGCTACACATGGCAAAGTATTATGGTGGGTCGTAAAGTTTTAGAGGAAGGGTTGGTTTAGATTGTGGGAGATGGAAAATCTGCACGAGTAAGGAATGATCCATGGGTCTTTGATGGAGGTGAACCAAAAATATCAGTAGGGGTTGATAATATTAATCCAAAATTAAGGGTTAGTGATTTGTTTCTTCCACATACGGGAGAGTGAGATATCCTTAAGTTGCATTTCTTCTTTCCAAGTGAATTGGTTGAGAGGATTTTGAATCTTCCGATAGGAGAGATGAGCCAATAAAATGACATGGCTTGGCGTTCACAAAGAATGGGATCTACTCTACGAAATCAGGTTATATGGATGTGTATAGGGCTTCTATCCCACCACCCCAACTGTCGAGAGGCCCCAGCGTATGGCGGTGGACCTGGTCGATGAAGGTTACCCCAAAAATACATTTTTTTCTTGTGGAAGCTGTTTCACGACATTCTTCTCTCAAGTATAAATCTTGTTTGCAGATTTGTTTATATTGAACTAATGTGTGTGAGATGTGAGCATTAAATTGAGAGTTTGAAGCATGCGATTCGAGATCGTGCCTCTATTTCTGGAATATGGAGGGATGACTTACTAGTTTTGGGTGTTACGAGTACTTGGGATGAGACACCATCTTTGGAGAAGTGGGTGGAACAGTGTATGATGGAAATGAATAATGATAACAGAATTAGTTTTGCTACACTCCTGTAGATGCTATGGTTTGTAAGGAATTTTGTTGTATCTCAACATGATAGATGGTCGGTTGCAATTGTAGTTTTGAAGATGAATAATCATCTTCACGAGATGAAACAAGCTGCTATAAGATGTCCCAAACAGCCTACTTCATGAGTTACTGTTAAGTGGATACTGCCTCCTCCAGGTTTTTTTAAAATTGAATGTTGATGCTTCTGTTAAACTGGGCATTGGAGCAACGTGTGTAGGAGTGCTTCGAATGGAGGATGGATCGGTGGTGTGGTGCTATGCGAAGAAATGTGTTGGGACGGTATTTATGGATGTAGTGGAGGCGCTTGCGATTAAGAGGGGGATGTAGTATGTGTTCTGACAGGGGATTCGATCATTAATAGTGGAGTCTGATTCTCAGATTGTTATTAATTCGTTATTGAAGCTCGTCCCAAATTTATCCTATGTGGGAGGTATTTTTTAGGAGATTCGAAAGGTGTCTAAATTTTTTTATTCTGTTCAGTTTTCATGGACGAGAAGGCAAGGGAATATTGTAGCTCATAAGTTGGCAAGGTTTGCTTTCTCTTGTCCTATTTTCTCTTTCGTATACGGAAGACTATTGTACTTGATGTTGAAACCGATTTTGAGACTATTTGATTAATGCAGTTTACTTTCCTGTAAAAAAAAAAGATGGTTGAGAAATAATAATTTGATGTACTGCCATATTGATATTACGTCAAAGAAATTTGATTGAATATATAGAGTTTGACAAACTATTTTTTCTCGAGTAACTTATAGCATCAAATACAATTATAGCATAAATTCTATTCGTTTTTATAAAAATTCAACTCTATTATTATTGAAAAATGATTTTTGTTTAAATTGAAAAGTCACCCCTCGTTAAATTGTATCATGGGTGACTTTTCAGTATAAATAAAGATGATTTTTCAATAATAAGAAAGATGACTTTTCAAAAATGTATTTGAATTGTACAATAAAACTTAAAAAAAAATTGCTAATGGGTAGCATAGGGTTGATAAATATTTTTTTTGAAAAGTGCCTAAACCGACTGAATCGAACCACATTACACCATTATCAATAATATTTTAATTGATCGCAGTTAATTTTTTTAATCAAAATCTGACGCAGCGCAAACATGATTAAACGTGATATCCATTGATTCTGAGAATACCCGGAATATACGTAAAACGTAATTAAAGTGTTAATCCATTGATTCAACGAATACTGGAAGAACAACGATAAAATACGCAAAAGAGATAAAACCCAATATTTTTAATATCAATCATCAACTCCCTTACAATAATCATGAGACTCCTATTTATAATACTAGATGACTTAAAGGACAAGAAATATAATAACAAAAAATATAAATAAATCTAATCTAATAAAATATCAAATAAAATATAATCTTCTTGATCCTCCAAATCTTCATATAATAATCTCATATCTTTATCACGATCTCACCTCCATCATTCTCTCCCTCTTTGAAACGATTCGTCCTCGAATTGAAACGGATCTCGTCTTCAGAGGAATAGAATAATGCCTCTAAATATTTGACCTCGAAAATGTCAGCAATATGAATGTGACCCAAAATTTTGAGTCGGTAGGCAAATTGAGTTTTAGGAACATTACCAACAAAATAACTATCATTATTAATAAAATAATAATAATTATTCTATGAGGAATAACCGGCACCATCCTTTATCACGGGCGGCTCATCAACAACGGGTTCCTCGTAAAAAATGGGTGGTCCATCGTAAACTGAACCACGCTCTTTTCCGCCAAAAGCATGCTCATCAAAATTAAAAGGCTTACAAAAGTAAAAAAGTTTGGTCCATCAATACCTCTGCTTGTAATTCTCACGTTGGTCAACTTCTGTAGTCTCATGTAGGCCAACATTTACATTGGGCTCAAAGATATCAACAAAAGTGAGATGCCCATTTTGGCTGAGTAGGGCATTAGGCCCGTCTTCACCATACCCAAGGTCTGCTGAATTTTCTGCATCACCGGCTTCTTCCACACACGTTGCTGGTAGTTGTCCACCCTTTTTGCGGCGGAAAATCTGGAAACCGTCATCTTCAAGCTCAACACCTTCAAGCGAGAGGAAAACCCCAACTATACTATCTTTCTTATGGTGCGCCGATGGTTCTTCATCATCGTCGTCGCGAGACAGAGGTGGAATCGCCCCATCGAAGCAAACGGCTGCAATGGTAATCGGCGCTGGGCGGCGCTGCGTGAAGGCCGGCGGAGGTTGGTGGGGAATATCAGTCCCGACATCACGAAACAAACTTGTCAGATCCGTAGGTGAGTGATCCGTGGGGCGCGGACTTGCAGGTGATGGAGCAATGTCGCCGGATCGTTGGCAGGAGAACCGGCGTTCCAGTTTAGCCGCGTATTCGTGCGCAGCAAAAAGTGAATCCAGATTGAACAATTTCATCTGCTCCCTTGCAAACGTAAACCTTTAATGTACCGAGATACCAACTGCACTTGTGATCCGTGAGTGTTAGTTTTTCCAAGAAGGAGAGAAAATTCCTTCGAATCGCCTGGATTGTACGGTTGCCCTGATGAAGATTTTGAAATATTTTGTACTGTTCTATGTATTTGTGAAATCTTGGGGTAGCATTATTAAAAAATTCAAAGGCATAGAGCCTCGAATTCTTGAGCACAACCACAATTGCTCCATAAAGTGAGCAATATTGTGATGCCTGGAATCGTGTCTAGGAGGCATCACAGGAGTCGTTACTGACTCTGGATACCAACTGACGCAGCGGGAGCACGATACAACGTAATATCTGTTGATTTTGAGAATACCCGGAATATACGTCAAACATAATTAAAGTGTTAATCCATTGATTCAACGAATACTGGAAGAACAACAATAAAATTCGCAAAAGGGATAAAACTCAATATTTTTAATATCAATCATCAACTCCCCTACAATAATCATGGGACTCTTATTTATAATACGACTTAAAGGACAATAAATATAATAACCAAAAATATAAATAAATCTAATCTAATAAAATATAATTTTCTTGATTCTCCAAATTTTTATATAATAATCAACGATCTCGTCTCCATCAAAACCACACCACCAATGTAGTGCAATTTTAATTATGTGTGTATAATTGCACCAACTGTACCATCAATAAATATATGCATATTTCAATAGTTTTAGTATTCACTAATAATTTTTTTTTTTTTTTTTTGATAAAGTTAGTTTTGTATATTTAAGATTTGTTATTTTATAGACTATTTTATTTTCAAATCGTTACATTGTTCAAAATCATTCAAAACCATATTTATTTTACATGATAAACTGCGGTTTAAAATTATATAATTAACTGAACCGCGCTCAATTCTTTTCAAAACTTTCAATGACTCCTAATTTTTGTTTTTCAGTAACCTTTATTTATTAAAAAGTTCTATATTTACAAAACTGTTAAAAGTATTTATAATTTTGAAAAAGGTTGTTCAATATTTACCGAAAACTAAGAAAAAACTATATAAATGTAGAGGATTCGAAAATATTTCAGATAGTATAAACAAGCCATTTAAATTTTTTTATAATATATTAAATCACAGGAAAATAGGTGTGTGAGATTTTCAAGCTGGAGGACTGTTTTTTTGTTAAACCTCCCAGAATTCGGCGGTCGCTCCCCATTCCATCGTCATCAATCTATTTCCGATTAGGGCTCCGAATTAATACACTTTACGATTTTTCCAATTCATATCCAAATCGCTGAATTTGAGTTGTAGTTGCAGCGGAAGAAGAAGAAGAAGAAGTAGGGAGTATAAGAAAAATGTCAGTGCAGGAATATCTGGACAAACATATGCTCTCCCGGAAAATAGAAGACGCCGTTAATGCCGCCGTTAGGGCTAAGACGCCGGATCCCGTGCTCTTCATCTCCAATCACATGAAGAAATCCGTCCCCTCTGTCATCACCAACGTTAAAGCCCGGCAGATTCTGGATAGCAGGGGAATTCCCACTGTTGAAGTCGATTTGTACACCAATAAAGGCGTCTTTCGTGCTTCTGCACCCAGCGGATCCACCTCTGGAATGTAAATACTCTCTCCCTACCCTCCTATGCTTCTATGTAGTTTATGTGTTTGTACATCGTTTTAATTTACCGTGGGATTCACTTTGTGATATTTGGTACATTGTTCTTTCTATGCCTGCATTTATGTCTAAAATGCTGTAGGAATGGGACTGAAATCAATTAATTAGGTATTTAAGCTATGCCCTTTTTTGATTCGTTATTGCTTGGAATTAATGTTATCATACCAATTATGAGATCTTTTTTAGCTTATGAATCTTTGATTTGGCAAGTTTACGGGTTATGAGAGATTTAAATCATTTAGCTAATCAGGTCAACTGGTTTCGAACACAGATTCAGAGTTTATGAAATTTTAGTTGAGCTTGATCGATGAATAGTCCACTTAACTCATTTGTGCCCATATTTAACAAGTAATATGATGCAATCAGTGCATTCAATAGTCAACTAAACTCGTTGGTCATGTGTGTTTTAAAACTAATGATATTTTGAGCAAAGAGGTTTCCAGTGTTCATTCAGATTGTGATGGAAAAAGTTGTGTTGCTTTTGCTAGCTTATATTCGTTAAGAAAGTTTTTCCAATCAACATTAACAAAACAAGGGAGGATGCATAAGTTCTACTGCACCTTATCGGGGCTGTCCTGGGATTTTTGACTTCAGATGACTGCCTTAAGGAGCAAGAACAAGGGAAAGGAACTCTGTTTAAAATAACAGAGTTCATGGCATTACATGGCAAGTAATGATTCTTGTTGGGATTGTAGAACTTTTCAGAAAGCAATCAGTATAAGATCTTTGACCCGTCTTTTACTCCCTTGTCATCAAACAGAATTTATATTGTTGTAAGAAATTGGCAGAAGAGTCAAGAACAACTGTTTTATACCAAATACTTTCTTGTTTAATTTTCACCAATGTCTGATTGACTTTCATTTGTTCTCCTTTAAACTGATGCTGGTGTTCAGTGAATATTTTTTCTGATTGACTTATTACTTAAGCTATGGGCTACCATTGCATATTGCATCATTTTTTAGTCATAATTGTTTGGACATACTTTTTGGTTTACTTCAATTAGTCCTGGTGTACAAGTTCCTTCCACGGTTTTGCATATCCATGGATATTCTGATCTGCTTGTCAAATATCATCTTTAGACGAGTTAGTTATGTTACTTCCTAATTTGTTAGACAAAAGAGATTAACAGAATTATTACATTCTGAAATCTGATTCATGTAAATCTTTTATGTTATTATATGCAGGTATGAGGCTGTAGAATTGCGAGATGGAGACAAGGGAACATATCTTGGAAATGGTGTGAGTAGAGCTGTTACTAACATCAATGAGAAAATATCTGAAGCCTTGGTTGGTATGGATCCAACTCTTCAAGTTCAAATTGATCAAGCCATGATAGACTTGGACAAGACAGATAAAAAGGTAGATCTTATTCTGTATTTGAGTTATTTAATTTTGCCTAAATAATTATTGTTTATAGTGCTAATTGCAACTATGCTCTGCTTATTAAGCTTGTTTAGTGTGCTTGGTTATAGGGTGAACTTGGGGCAAATGCAATTTTAGCAGTCTCAATGGCTGCTTGCAGAGCAGGAGCAGCTGAGAAGGAGGCAAGAATTCCAGATCTATATAGCAGCTTTCCTTTTGTTGACAAATAAATTTTGCTCTGATTCCAAGTAAAAGTTCATATGCAGGTTCCACTGTACAAACACATTGCTGATCTTGCTGGCAAAACGAGTTACCACCTTCCCGTACCAGCAATCACTCTCATAACTGGTGGAAAACATGCTGGGAACCATTTGGCAATTCAGGTATGCATATCAATGGCTATTAATTTTTTATCTGCACTAGTTCTTTAAAAAGTATTTTGCTTATTCAGTGAATGGTTTTTTAGAAATCCAATATTAGTAATTACTTATATGTATATTTAGATTCTGTTTTATGTCTACTTAAGGGATAAAGTGTGTCAACTCTGTCTATAATCCCCAAACCACTTGTCACCCATGCCCCAGGGTAACTATAAGGAATCTATACTTTGTTTGCAATCTGTTATCCACTCTTTACAGCATTTGAAATAGAAGAAACACTACAAACATTTGAACCCCATCAAGAGTGATACTCCCTCCGTTCCTAAACTCGTGCAACATTTACTGTTTGCATTGGTTTAAATATAGGAGTTTTTGATTATCTTAAAAGTAGGTAGAGTGATTTTTTGTCGAAACTTTTGTCATTTCAAAGTAGAAGTAGATTAGTTAATGAAAAGTAATGACATATGGCATAATATTGAGATGTTTGAGGGTAAAGTTAAAAATGATAAAATGGTTTTTGAGGTGTATATTAGGAAATGCTGCACTAGTTGAGGGACAGAGGTAGTATATTTCTTCTGGAGCACCAGCAACGGAAAATTTCCTTGAATCCTATTCTCACTCTTTAACTTATAGGGGTTCCTCTGGACCAAACTTGTTATGGCCAGCACTTCCTATCTGTAGTGGAAACTGTAGATGCTAGAGTTGTAGTATATTTAAGATGATTTTTTTATTATTATTATTATTATTTGAAAACCCACATGTTCGATCAACCCACAGTTAGAGAGCGATTAACCAGATTGATCAACTTGTGTCATCTACTCTGTAATACAGGACATTACATGAGTGTGTGTTGAGCTTTATTTGCTCTGTATGAAGGAATTTGTAAGGTGTAGGAGGTGAGCAAGAGTAATGAAGAAGGCCTATTGGCCTTAGTTGCTGATGTCTTTAATTACTTACATTTATTTCTTTATTTCTGTTTTGGGTTGTTTAATTACCGTGGGCTTGTTTTTCCTGTGTTATTAGACTATAAGTACCTTATTTAAATATTGGTTAGGTTTGCGCAGAAATAATTGAATTGTCGTATTGGCTCGGGGCAAGTATTTTCCGTTGGGTTTTTTTGTTTCCCCGTGTTTTACTTCCTTGCTTCTAACAGAATTGCACACCTGTACTTGTTAGCCTTAACCCCTTATATGACTGACAATGTCAGCTAAATTTCATTAGGAAATTATGATTCTTCCTGTTGGGGCAAAAAAATTTGAGGAGGCATTGCAAATAGGATCTGAGACTTATCATCATCTAAAGGTGAGTTCTGTCAGCTAAAAGGATGCTCTCATTTTAATTTTATATTAGTTTACATTTGTTATTTATTTTGAATACACATTTACATTGCTGAAATTCTTATCATTCTCTGCTTTTCGATCATATTCTATAATATTAAATGAAAGATCATTTTAGCATTTCAACCCTTTGATATCTTGCTATCTGTATATCTGCTTAATTATTTTAAATTCAAATTGGACCATTTGAATTTTGTTTCTTTCCAGTATTAAAATGCATAAATGCACCTTTTTCAGTTAACCAATACGTGCATATAGATTTCGTATGCTAAATAGTTAATACTAATGTTTGTACATAGGCATCTCCAATACAAAGGGTTTGGTGTTTACGATTGAGAGTACCTATCATGGTAGTGACCATTGCGGTTCTTGCCTAAACATTAAAATCTTATCTATGTCTCTCTAAAAAAGAAAAAAAAATGACTTTCTGACATTATCCTCCCTCCGCTCCATAGAATCATGTTTGTATAACTTTTTGTCCCAAAAAAAGTCATGTCCAAGTTATTAATTGAAATTTCTATAATGTCCTGATGACAATAATGCTTAAAGTCAATGATTGAATAAGTTAAACTAACACCTTAATTATGGGGCATAAGCAAGAACTGTTTACTAATTTAATATTTATAGAAGGTTGTACCTACATTTAGCTGACCATAAATAGAAAAGTCTAACTTTGTACAAACATAACTCTTTTTCTTGGTTTAGAAGGAATATATAGAAAAATTGGTTCACTGCTTTTGGTTCCTCAGGCTGTGATTACAGAGAAATATGGTTCGCATGGATGTAGTGTTGGAGAAGATGGAGGGTTTGCTCCAAATATATCCAGGTAAGTTTCCTCATTTGGTTCAATCTGTTGATCAAGCCATTTTTCTTAAATTCTCCCACATGCAGCTTGAAAGAAGGCTTGGATTTTGTAAAGGAGGCTATTGAAAGAACAGGATATAGTGAGAAAATAAAGATATCAATTGGTGTTGCTGCTACTGAATTTTGCATAGGTAATGCCCGTAAAGTTGTCGTAAGTGACACTCTTAGTAGCATAAACAATTATATGATCTTGCTGGATTTACCAAATAAGAGACATTCAATACAAAGTATATTGAAAATTAATCCTTAAAGAAACTCCTATCGTCTATCGCTTTGAAACAAAGGAGTTATAGTTTGTGTTCTTTGTTATGCACCATGACAGTTTTGCTTGCTAGACCCCAATTAAAGATTTATGATCTGGAGATGAAAATGTTACTATCTGCTCCAATTTAAATTGTTTAAACTTTTTGTGGAAAAATGATTGACCTATTTGAATATGGTCTGAACAAAGTCTGGGAGAAAGAGCAGAAGTTGTTGTCATGAGAGAGACAGTAGACAAGATATGGGGATAATGAAAAATAAAATTTGTTGGTGGTCACATGGTTACAAGATCATTTGGGTTTCCTACAAGGGAGCAGCGTTGTTTTAAAGTATTCATTTTTACTTGTCTTATAATATAGAATTCAATATTTTTTATTTTTTTATATACTAAAGTGTTGATGCAGCATTTTAACATATCGTGCTATGTCAAAATAGCAGGTCTTTTTGGTATTGCATATTATGTGAATAAGTTTTTGTTTTAAATATAAAAGAGGACATCAAATCAAACAATAGAATCCATTCCATGGAAATATGGCCAAGTTAGTGAATATGTACTCACTCCGTCCAATATCAGTAGTCCTATTGTTTGTACTGTTATTTTTTGTCGTCAGTTGGAGGATATTATGGGGTATTTTGAGGTCCATTAATAAATAACGTGATTGTTTATGAAAAATATGATACTTATATTTTCCCTTAACAATAACTTTATTGATAAATGGACCTCATAATACCCTTTAACTTATGACATAAAATAACAACCCAAACAATAGGACTACTAATATTGGACGGAGGGAGCATTTGTTTTCCCGAAGAAGGTGGGCTGCATCATGTGCAAGCCCATGTGCAAGCCCATGTGCAAGTTTTGATTGTTGCAAATGTGCAAGCTTTTTATTATTGAATTTACATATTTATTTTCCTAACAGTTTTTTTTTTTTTTTTAAATTAGCCTTTAAAATAATACATGCTACCCTGATGTGATATTTTTGGATTGAGTTTGGAATGCTCATGCACATTTATCATTTTATATATATATATATATATATATATATATATATATATATATTATGATCTGATTTTGATATGGTTACCAGATTGTATAGTTTATGGATTTTGTAGAAATGATGTATGATAAAATGTGATAAAGTTGTCGGTGACATTTGTACCCTGTTTGATAGCTCGCCCCACATTTCAATGGTATTTAGTTTTTTTTTTTTTCTTTTCAAAAAGACTATTTTGAACTATATACTTACTGGTTTTATCTGAAAACATTGTCACTTTTGCTTTTTGGATCAGGTTCATTGTCTATAAGCTTTTTTGTGGTAGATGCAGATTGTGTACTATCCTGCTCATTGTACTTTTGTGTCATTCCTGTCCTTTTGAGTGTGAGATATTATCTTTTTGTTAGAAAGAGAAATATTTCCTTATGTCTGTGGCCTGTTGGATCCCTTGAGCGATAGAGATTCTTCGTAGGATTGTCTATTACCCAAATAAAAGAATGTGCTCAAACTCATTTGAGCTTATTTGTTTTTTATTTTTCTGATCTGCTTAAAGATAGTCGGGGAGAAGATGATTTTATTCTTTGCTTTGCTTATTTAGGTACCAAGTATGATTTGGATTACAAATCACCAAATAAATCAGGTCAAAATTTTAAATCAGGAGAGGACATGATTGATATGTACAAAGAACTCTGTGAAGGTATCTTTTGTCACAACAGTAATTCCTTTTCATTATCTTTTTATCTTATGTATGCGATGAACTGTGGGAAGACATCTTAATTGCAAATCAAATTTCTGTTATTGTACTTTTATCTACAATTTCCTTTAAATCTATATTTATTTGCTTTCATTATCTTGTCTTGCTTCCTCTAATCCTGTATGGTGCTCTCTCAGCCTACCCTATTGTGTCAATTGAAGATCCATTTGACAAGGAAGATTGGGAACATTCCAAATATTTCTCTAGTCTCGGTATATGCCAGGTCTGCAGCATTTGCTTTATGATTCCACTAATGCACTTTTGGTTTGCAATATCAGTATACTTATGGCAATTTTGGTAACTTTACCCTACTGTGTCTTTATAGGACTATGATTACTTAGTATCTCATAACTTATTTATTCTAACTTGATTAGCTTAGTTGAAAGCAACCCTATTCATATGAATTATTTGAAAAGACCTAGGATATGTGTTTATGCTAGGTGATGCTAGGTAGAGCTACAGTTGTCTGTTTCTTTTTAAATCAAACATGCAGATTTGAATGCAAACTTATTTTTACTTCTAAAAAAGTGACTTTTTCTTATTTCAGGTTGTAGGAGATGACATGCTGATGTCGAATCCTAAACGAATTGAGAGAGCTGTACAGGAGGCTGCTTGCAATGCTCTTCTTCTTAAGGTACCTTCATATTTTGGCTCGTCGCATATGAAAAACATTGTTATTTAAGCTGCAAATTTGAGGCTTTGACTGCTTCCAATGACGTTTCTTAATTTTACTTTTTTTGCACAATTAACAAAATGTCTAACGTGGGTAGAGCATGAACAACCTATTCGCCGTTCAGGAGTAGAATAAAACAAATTGATGCAACTTTAGACAAGATTATTTTTTTCTTAGTGAAAGCTATTCTGTTCTCTTTTTAGCTTGTCTAATGATTCTGGTCTCTGGATTTTCCACTACCATTGATATGTTATAACAATACCTTCCTCACTTCTCTCTCTATGTTTGATCAGGTGAACCAGGTGGGAACAGTGACGGAGGCGATTGAAGCAGTGAAGTTAGCTAAGGATGCCAAGTGGGGTGTGGTGATATCTCAAAGAAGTGGTGAAAGTGAAGATTCCTTCTTGGCTGATTTAGCTGTTGGTCTTGCCACTGGCCAAATTAAGGCAGGTGCACCTTGCCGTGGAGAGAGACTAGCCAAGTATAATCAGGTTGACATCTACTATCAAATCTCTACTTTCCCCTTCAGGGGCCACTTGGTTCAAAATTCTTCATCATACTTCATACGTGTTAACGAAACTCAAAATCATAACCTCATTTTGGTTAACTACATTCCCTGCTATAATCATTTATCCTCAATCATTCCACTAATCATAATTTATCCCCTACTTATTCCAATATTAGAACAAGCACTTGTAATTCATTATACAGTGATTCCCTTTGAAAATTTGAACCAAGCACCCCCCCAGTTTCATCTTGCTTGGGAAGATGTGGAAATACAAAAGTAATGGGTAAACATTTGATTATGTGCAGTTGCTGAGAATCGAGGAAGAGCTGGGAGACCAAGCAATTTATGCTGGTGAAGACTGGAGGCACTGGTGATTTTCCGTGTTATTACAGGGCAAGTCGCTGGTATAATGAGATGCTGAGAACAGCTTGGAGTTGCAACTTGGATGAAGCTCTACCGTCGACAGCTGTTGTTCAGGTGATGTATAAACAGAGTTCCATTTCACGGGTTTTGAATGTCAATGCCAAAATAGACAAGTACGATTTAGAGTTTAATTGTTACGCTGTCTTGAGGCAGTCAGTAGAATTTTCATTGGCATTTTTTGAGTGATGGACAAATCGATTTTCAGCGGGTATCCAAGGTGGGGGCGGGTTGGAACTCCCACTAAAATGTTCATTAGTCGCGTGCAAAGTGCAGTTATAATAAATATTACAGCTGCATCATATTATTTTATCCTCTTTTCTGCTATGAAATTTGATGCACAACCCTCTATTCTAAGAGTTAATTCTTTGTTCAACTTAAAATGTAAGAGTAAGTTATCTCGTATCAGTTGTTTTCGCTGAATAATTAAGGTTGTTTTTGGACAATTGCAATTGTTCCGTGCAAACAATTGCAGTAGTTCAATAAAATAATTGATAATGTTTAAAAAAACTCAATTAAAACACTTAAGTGATGCAATGCACTTTTTGTGTACAAGACTTTGGCTGAACACAATTCATTACACATGCAGGTCAAGTTATCTTCTCTTCGAAAAGTTGTATAAATATTCCTAGATTTATTTGCAAAACCAACGAGGTGCAATGAAACTTGATTCCATTACTTACCAGTACCACTAAATTATTTGAGTAGGTTTTATATAAAAATGTTTCATAATAAATTTATCATAAAACTATTTTAAAATATTGAATATTTAAATAGGAGTAGCAAAAATTTCATCAGGAGTGTTAAAAGTTGGAGTAAAAAAACTCTACAACAATTATAATATAATATAGTACTAATTCCGATTTTGATACTCTTGATGAGATTTTTGATATTTCTGATCAAATATTTGATAGTTTCAACTAATTTCATGATAAATTAATCTAAATTATTTTCATATGAAACTTTGCCATTGTTTTAATGTACAACTCAAAATAGTATTTATTGTTACTGTTATTATTTGTTATACAAAAATCCTTCTAGATGGCGCCTAGGTGTTAGGCAATCATCTGCCGGCCCGATTTTAGTGTAATTTGTCTAGGTAGCCTTGATGTTCATTATTTTATTTTATTTTGCCTTGAAATGAAGTTGATTAAGGGATTTCACTTAATTTGATGTAAAATATGTGTGATTTGTCTAATTGGATTATTTGTGTTTAGAAGTTGAATATATTTTGTTAACTTATTAGTTATTATATATTTTTGTTAGTAATTTAATTTTTATTAATTTATAGTTTATTTATATATTAATTGTTATTCGTTGAATTATTGATTTATACAATTATATATACTTTAAAAAATTAACATTTAAAATGTTATCAAAATGATTTTGACCATATTAATGAGATGTAGAGGGTAAAAAAAAAAAAAACTTTTATCGACTAGTCCTCACATAGGCTACCTAAGCGTTAGGTGTTCCAAATTCATCAAATTAGGAATTTCTCCAAATTATTTAATTATATAAGAATTAAAAAATTAAAATACTTGGTTAGATGATGTATTATTTGATTTGTTTGTTGACTAATATATTTAATTATTTATATTTTAATATTAAATTTTAAAAAAAAATTACAAAAATTAATAAATTTTGCAATATTATATCCAATTCGCGTATCCCCCACGTATCCGACTTAAAAAAAATTAAAAAAATTCGGATACGCCACGTGGCATATCGAATGCGAATCCGAAGCGAATCGCACCCACACCCGTATCCCCCACGTATCCGATACTGCATACCCCCAAAATTTGAAAAATCCATGCAGCATAGATCTCAAGTTTTCCAAAATCAACATAACTCTGAACTAAAATTCCAAAAGGATTACACCCCTACTTGCAAAGAATGGTAATCCTACTGTGGAACATATGGAACACAATAATATGATTGGTTCCTTAATAACTAATATAAGCATAGGACGAGGAGCATACATTGATTTAGAAGTTCAGCAATTAGATGAAGTTTCAAATTCAACATAATAGAACTCATAACGCAATCCGAGAATAAACTGGCATACGAAAGATATACAAGACCTATGGCTTGTGGATCAAATCAAGGCTTAGTCTCTTCATCATCCTCCTCAATCTTGGGTGCCAGATAGAACCTTATGTAGCCCATTTCTGCAATCTTGTACTCAACCACCACTGGGAGCTCTGAAGACAGGCTTATGGTAACCGAGTTTGACAAGGGTGTTGCCTTAGTGAAGGAGTTCAAATACCTAAGAGCAAAAGTCAGCGATACTGGCTCGTTCATTTCGATAACTGTGGCATCTTCAGGCTGCATATTTTGAAACAACGAGTGAATATGATCAATAATCCACCTTTACACAAACAAATAATTTGATGAGTATGATAAGAGTTAAGAGGAATGAACCTTGTCAACAGTGGTATTTTGTCGGCACACAACATTTGCAGTTCCGATATCACCTCTCGTTGAGAATTTTACACCTTCCTTCGTAACAGAGATGACAACTGCAATTGCACATTATCAAATGTCAGTTTCTACACAATTATACTAAGTAAGAATCTTGACCAATAATTTATGTTTGTATATTACCTGTGTCACCAATGCTACTAAGATCCTTACAGATTCTTGCAAATTCTGCGGAAGGCATCCTAACTATGGCATGGTACTCAGCTTCTGGGATTCCAAGATGCTCGCTGTCAATATCCATAAGTTTCATCTCAAAATCTGAGATCTTGTCTTGAGCTGTGAAAAGGACAACACAAGATTCTTATCATAAATGGGCAAGCAAATTGAATTAAGACACCAGTTTAGATATTAGAAGAATAAAACAGGACCATAGGTTATAAACCATGCCACATAGAATGCACCAAAGTCAGCACATTTTCATTTACCTGGCCCGTTTTCATCTATCAGATTATACAAGTTCCCATGTCTTCCCATACCACTTATACATTTTATGAGTTAGTTCTCTCTCAACGATTTCAACAAGGAAACATAAACACATTACTGGTGCTGGCAAACACTGGTGACATTCACGAACTCGACCTGAGCTACTAAGAGAAACACAAACACAACAATACCAACTGGAATCAAATCAGACACAAGTTTACTAGTTTTATCTCAAAATATAGCTTATGTTTTACACATCTTGATTTTTTTGAGCTGAATCAACCTAAATCCAACCACGAATACAACACAATGAATTCCCAGCCCTACAGCCCTACACATTTATCATGGAAGGGAAAGCAAAGAACAACCACAAAACTTAAGCACTATAACAGAAACAAAATTGTCAAACTTTTGGCTAAGAACTTTCCACTCTATAGAATTATAAGAAAGCTTTAAACTAAAAATATGTCACATCTCTCTCTCTTTCTTCATGAAACTCAAGACCTATAAGACCAAAACAGAACGTCTCAGAAAACACCATTTGTTCAATCATTATCAGTTTTTCACATAACAATTAAATATAAATCCTAACAAAAATAATATTCTAAAGCATTTTGGGGAAAACAATAATCTGTCAACAAAGACCAAGGCTCGAAACATTAACGGCAGACAATAAATAAAAATTACATCACAAAATAAATCGATTTTTAAATGCGAAATCGAGAAATATATTAACATACTGGGACTCTCGAACATGAAGGTGACAGTGTCGCTGCCATCGTCAGCCTTGAGGGTGATGATATCATCATTGCCGGCGCACTTGAGCATCTTGGCCATGTTGTTGAGATTCATCCCCATGGAGATGTTGCGGTCGCAGCGATAGTGTTCGAAGCCCTCCGATCTGAGCAGCAGCGCCACCAGCGCCACGTGGCTCGAATCCATGGCCTGCAGAGAGAATCCGGTGGCGGAGCAATCGAAATTCGCATCATTTACCAGATCCTTGATCGATTCCAGCACCTTCTTCAACAAGCTCCCCTGCACCAACCTCAGCTCCAACATCCTTGATCGATTGAAATGAGTTTGTATTTTTGGAGGGAAATCTGAGGTTAGGGTTGAAATTTGGGGGTGAAATGGAGGGAAATGGAAGGGCTAGGGTTTTTATAGAAGCAGCTTGAGAGTGCTTTGGAAGCTAGGGCTTTGATTGGCGGGAGCTGGGGATGTGAATTAGAATTATTTTTATTTCCCGCCATAATTTTGGAAACGAAAAAGGGCTTGCACGTGGCCCATTTAATTAAGGCCCAACCCAGTTCTGTAAGAATTTGGATGCCCATTGGGCTCGATTAATAACGGGTATATTGGGCTTGGCCCACGGAGGTTTTAAGGAGCAACCCAATTTGATGAAAAAAAATAGTAGGGGCTCATATGTGCTATTTTCAACTCCACTATTTGCATTTTATAGAGGGTGGGGTAATATCAAGGTTGAAAATATCGGTATCGGGGATATTTCCATATCGAATATCGATATCGTTAAATTTTAAAAATTATAAAAATTTAATAACAAACTTTTAATACATAAATTTAACAATAAAAATAGAGAAAAATTTACATTTATGATATTAATCGATATTTATCGAAATTACCGATATTTTTTTCGATATTTTCTGATATTTTTCGACATTTTCCGATAATTTTTAAATATTTTTTCGATATTTTACCAATATTATGCTCAAATTTTACAAAAGTACAATTGAAATTGATATTACATACTGATATTTATCGTTATTACCTTTTTTTTTTTACGGATATTATGGAAATATCGTTACCCCCAATATCGATATTGGTGACCACG
This sequence comes from Ballota nigra, assembly GCA_947034835.1. Lineage (NCBI taxonomy): Eukaryota > Viridiplantae > Streptophyta > Magnoliopsida > Lamiales > Lamiaceae > Ballota > Ballota nigra. The sequence goes on from OX344724.1 coordinate 70,045,643, forward strand.
AAAAATGGATATATCGAGGATATTTCGGGGATATATCCGGATATTTTCATCCTTGGGTAATATGCAGCCCATAATTGCTAAAAACATTAATTATACTTAAATTTGGTCAAATTGTTTAAAATATTAAAAGTATTACCCAAGATCACTTTATATTCCAAAAATAACTATTATATTTTTTAAGGGTGTTTGGTGAGCGGTAATAGCCAATACTTTATTGTGAAAAAAAATGTAATCGTGATTTAGTGGTTGTGGTATGATTGATGTGTTATGTATGAAGGGTGTATTTGATTAATGTGAGAATTATTTGAAATGCATGAGTATATTTTGCTTAATTTAATAGTATTTCATGCATTATTTATAGTAAATTAACTAATTATGTTTAATTGTTGAGAAAGGTTGTTTGTTTATTTTGTAGGAAATTGAGATTTTTTTTAACAAAGTACGAACTTATAATTTATTAAGGTCAAACAATCTAGATGAGGAAAAAATGAATGACCTATTTATTATTTGTTAAACCCGAGTTCACGAACCATATTAAATTTGGAAAAAAATGTCGGAAATGGACTCCTCAGTCGCTCTCCTAGGAGGCAACTGGAAACTTCATTTTATCTTGTGAATAATAATGAAATTAATATTAATAGGTATATGTGATGCAGGGGGTACTAAATTTATACTTGAAAATAATTGTTTTAAGATAAATTGGGCAATCAACGCGTTCAGGACTAGAGATCTACCCAGGCAAGGTCGGGTGATTATGGGGCAGAACATGATGCAACTTCAGTGAGCTACCGGTGAATGCGGCTCTGGCCCTTCTGCCACTACACTGGCCCAGGTCTTAGCGGTGGTTCGATCTTCGATGTACATAGTCTTTGACGGTGCGCCGTGATTTGGGCAACGAACTTGGTTCATCCTTGACAAAAGGAAGTTTTCAACCGCCTTCTAGCAGGCCACTTCCGACACTCTTTTTCGATCACCTACAAGACGAGTCACTACCTTGTAGTCGCCACCCACCGGAGTGTCTGACTCTATATTCGTATACAACCCAAAAACCACCCTATTTTTGCAACGCAATTCCAAAATTACAATATTTAAAGAATTTTTTTTTATTTAGGTATAAATGATTTTAATCAAATATTTTATTTTTTATTTTTTAAGATTTATTTTAAATTCTTAATTATTTGCAAATTTTATTTAGTTTCTTTTTTCGTGACTTTTAAATTTAAGAAGAAAAGTTTCTCCCGGGATACTTCGTACTTGGGTTGGGATCCTTCAAGAGTCAAGGAGTAAGTTGCTCGCCTTTTATATTGTTGTCCTTAGTTGCTCACCATTCGATAGCATTGCTAACTACCCTGGCCGAGGAGTGACCCTTCACCACCTTAACTGCGTGAAGAGTGCTCCTCCTCACTAAGACATTTCGGATGTGATTAGGTGTGAAATTATTGTGTTTTGTAGCCCGATTTGCCCATGTTTTGAGTGTATTTGATGAGTATTTAGAGTCATTTGAGTAAAATTTTCATAAACTCATCAATTTGTCTCTTTGGTGTTCATATTTGGATAGAGGGCGAAAAGAGGAGTTCGTAGGACTTTGAATCGGCCAAAACGGACTCCCGATTGAGAAGATATGAATATTTTTCGAACAAGTGTGCAGCAGCCAAAAGCACTCATGCAGTCGAGCTCGAGCACTAGGTTCTCAAGCACTCGAGAACGGGCTCGAGTAGAAGAGAGATCGAGCCCTAAGCACTCGAGCGCTCAAGAAGGGGCTCGAGTGGTCGAGAGCCAGGCACTCGAGCAGGGCAGCTCGAGCACCAAATTTACGCTGGAAAGAGAGGGCACTCGAGTGTGCACTAGCTCGAGCACTAGGCACTCGAGCAAGGCCAGTGCTCGAGCCCTACGAGCAAGTTCGGTCCAAATCATCCCAAATCGGCCCGTTGCCTATAAATACCCCATCCCAAGCTCATTTTTAGACACCTTTTGATCACTATTGATATTTTTACATACTTGGAGCAAGAAGAAAGCTTGGGAGAGAGATTAGAAGAGTTTCATACTTTGTAATCGAGGTTTTGATTTTACGAATTCATAGATTAGAGTTTTATTTCGTTCTTTCTTTTTTTCAACGTTTGATACTACAAAACCTAGTCTTCTTTACTTATTGAGATTCGTTTTAAGACTTCAATTTATTGTTTTAATCTTTGGTTTATGTTATTGAATTCTTCCATTAATTTAACCATGCTTATGTTTATGAATCTTATTATTACTTTCGTTAACCAAACCACCATGTTAGGCTAGAACCCTTGCATGCTTAGGATAGGATGAACTCGTAGAAGTAGGACGTTGGTACGTAATTAGGATAATTCGTGATGTTTAGTTTTAATTCTCTTAATTATTGAATATTTCTAATAAATCCTAGAATAATATTGGAATTGAGTACGAAAATTGTTAGAGAGAAGACGATTGCATCACTCTTTAATAACGAATAAGCTTAATGAAAGGGTTTTAGAAGGGGTTTATCATCAACCGATTTATCTAGGGAGGACGACCGCATCACCTTAGTTAAATTAGAGCCTCAATAATTAAGCACAATCCATATAACTTGATTAATGGATTAGTGAAGTAGGTTGATAGAACTAAGTATTAAGATTAATTCTTAAGGTTTTATTCTTTCAATCTTGTGCTAGATTAGGGAAGTTGATTGTCTAGTTTTAGTACACTTAGGATTATTACTTGTACATCAAGATTATTTTAGTTATTGTACCGACTCCGTCAGTATACGCAGGAATTCCTATCCCGAGCATCACCATCTCATATATTTATTCAAACCTAGTTATTTGTTTAGTTTAATTTAATTAGTAGCATTAAGAGTAGTAGTCTATAAATTAGTTTAATATAATTCTTGAACCTGAACATACATTCATAATAACTACGAGACGTAGATCTCCAAGGCTCTATTCGCATATATACTTTCCCTTGGGTTCGATACTACTTGGTCCCTATACTTGCACATACTACAGTGATCTCATACTCTTGTAGGGTAACTACTAGTATAGCTAGTACATTGCGTTGAAGTCAATGGCGCCGTTGTCGGGAAAGGCGATGTATGCCCATTGAGTAGGACTTGGAGATAGTTTAGTAGTTAGTAGTTAGTAGTGAGTGCTTTTATTTTTTGTTTTTCTTTAGTTGTGGTCTGGTGAGTTTGATCTTTCTTGTTGAGTACTCAGTGTTGGAGTTATACGTGAAAGTATGCTTTTACTTTGTATAACTCGTGTATCAAACACTTGGTTATGAGAATAATTCTTTTATCGCATATGCTTTAGATATGATTGAATGTTGAATTTCTATTGCAAACCATTCAATATATAGTACATGTTACATTGTAGTTAATGTGGTGATACCTGATCACGGAAGACAACATTAACAGTTTACTTGTAACTAAACGTACATTTTCACGACCTAGGTGGAATTGAACAATCCGCCGTGAAAGGTCGATGTGTAAGACTCAGATTGGTCTGTCTTGACTAAGAGATTGCACTAGCACATTTAGTATGTGTTGAAGAGGACCTACAGCGAGGATAAATTCTTCTGTTCTGAAAGGTGAAGAATTAGACCTCAGTAGTTGTTGATTTCTTAATCTTCGTCACTTAAATAGGACCGTGTGTGCTTAATGGTTACTGCTTTGATTCATGTTGGGTGAGAATCATTGTGACTTCGAACTTTGTGTCTTGGGCAATAATATTAATCATACGACGGTTGCTAAGATTTAATACGGAGAAACGCGTGCGAGTACGACTCGTGTGATTAGTCCCCTTGGTGGGCTCAGAAGTTTTATTGTACCAAATCTTGCAAGTGAAGAATTAGTTTCTTCGGTACGAATAATAATGTTGAGCTGTCTTTACTCCAAGGTGAAATATATTAATTAATTTAGAGCTATTCAGAAGCTCAATTAATTAATGGACTTGATAATCTTAAACGCGGGAAATAATAACCGGGAGCCCATATTATCGTAATATGGATTAAGATGGATAGTGCAATATTAATTTATTAGTGGTAATAATTAATATTAATGGGCTGAATTATATTGGGGCTCAATATTGAAATTCAGAAGTCCATTAGGAGGTCCAATCTTAATTCTCCTTAAAGGCCCCTCAAGTAGCCCATTAAGTAGCCCAATAATGATAAGGTGATTAAAATAAAAAGAATATATTATGCTGATTTTTCTTTATAATTTTCGAAAATAAGCATTCAAGAAAAGAGAAGATTTTGTTGATTTTCTTGGAAAGATATTATGGAAGATATGTATTCTTGGAATATAAGAATATCTCATATATTCAAGAAGATCCAAATCTTAGGATCTTTATTGAAAATTTCGAAAATTTAAGGCTTGTAAGGAGAGTGAGATTTTTGTGGAATATTTTATTTTGGAGAAAATAATATATGAGATATATTCAAGATTTCTTAGAGTCTAAGAAAAGATTTTTTCCAAAGCCCATATACCACCAAAAATTCGGCCACTATACTTATAAATAGGGGTGATTATTTCATCCCCAAGTACATAATTCCATGTGTTGGAAAAATCAAGAAGCATAGATATTTTTCTTTTTCCTTAGTTTATTAAATTACTTGAAAGTATCTCCCACCGGTGATCAAGTGAGGTGAAAGGGAAATACTTGAGAAGGTTTTTGGGTCGATAGAGCGAGATCATAATTGTCCCGTATATCATAAGGCCAATTCTACAAGAGGTACGTTAATCGCATATTTACTTGTTTATTCCGCCATAGTTGATATGTGAATTAATCCAACATGCATGATGAAAGTTAGTTGTTGGAATTATTATTTGAATTAATTAGGATTAATTCATGCTAGTAATAATTGTATTTAAATTCGTATTTAAATTTCATCCCGAATAGATTCCGGGCACCCCTATTTTCCCAACAACTGGTATCAGAGCCACGGTTTCGGGCTCTGATCTTTAAATTGGAATTTAAATTGTTAAACATTAAATTGAAATTGGATAGTAGAATTGCTAGATCTTTTTTGCAGGTATCCAATTGTCATGGTTTTAATGTTGTTAATTTCATGCGTGTGAATTAATTGTTTTTTTAATTCGATTCGTTCGAATTAGTTTTTCTCGTGAGAAAATCCACGAGTAGATTAGTTGTTTTTATTTTGATTCGATCATTGTAATAGACTAGTCTAGATCTAGTATTTATTTTTTTTGAAAAATAAATTGTAACCGGATCGTGACGAAGAACGAAGAATTAAAAACGGCGTACCCGGACGACGTATACAAGCGTGGCGCATGTATGGACGTAAAATCATGCAAGGGGTGAAGAAAACGAGGACGAACGGCAAAAAACGGCGCACGGGGTGCACGGCGCACGCCCGCGCGCGACGGGAGGCCGGCGCCGCGCGCACGCGCGCGCGCGCCTCGGCGCTGTTGGAGTTATACGTGAAAGTATGCTTTTACTTTGTATAACTCGTGTATCAAAACACTCGTTTTATGAGAATAATTCTTTTATCGCATTTGCTTTAGTTATGATTGAATGTTGAATTTCTATTGCAAACCGTTCAATATATAGTACATGTTACAATGTAGTTAATGTGGTGATACCCGATCACGGAAGACAACATTAACAGTTTACTTGTAACTAAACGTACATTTTCACGACCTAGGTGGAATTGAACAATCCGCCGTGAAAGGTCGATGTGTAAGGCTCAGATTGGTCTGTCTTGACTAAGAGATTGCGCTAGCACATTTAGTATGTGTTGAAGAGGACCTACAGCGAGGATAAATTCTTCTGTTCTGAACGGTGAAGAATTAGACCTCAGTGGTTGTTGATTTCTTAATCTCCGTCACTTGAATAGGACCGTGTGTGCTTAATAGTTACTGCTTTGATTCATGTTGGGTGAGAATCATTGCGACTTCGAACTTTGTGTCTTGGGCAGTAATATTAATCATACGACAGTTACTAAGATTTAATACGGAGAAACGCGTGCGAGTACGGCTCATGTGATTAGTCCCCTTGGTGGGCTCAGAAGTTTTATTGTACCAAATCTTGCAAGTCAAGAAGTAGTTTCTTCGGTACGAATAATAATGTTGAGTTGTCTTTACTCCAAGGTGAAAGATGTTAATTAGTTTGGAGCTATTCAGAAGCTTAATTAATTAATGGACTTGATAATCTTAAACGCGGGAAATAATAACCGGGAGCCCATATTATCGTAATATGGATTAAGATGGATAGTGCAATATTAATTTATTAGTGGTAATAATTAATATTAATGGGCTGAATTATATTGGGGCTCAATATTGAAATTCAGAAGTCCATTAGGAAGTCCAATCTTAATTCTCCTTAAGGCCCCTCAAGTAGCCCAATTAAGTAGCCCAATAATGATAAGGTGATTAAAATAAAGAATATATCAATGCTGATTTTTTTATTATAATTTTCGAAAATTAGGAATAAAAAAGAAATAAGATTTTCTTGATTTTCTTGGAAAAATATTATGAAAGATATGTATTCTAGGAATACAAGAATATCTCATATATTCAAGAAGATCCAAATCTTAGATTTTATCCTTGAAGTTTTCGAAAACTATAAGCTTGAAAATAAGAGTGAGATTTTTGTGGAATATTTTATTATGGAGAAAAGAATATATGAGATATATTCAAGATTTCTTAGAGACTAAGAAAAGATTTTTTTCCAAGCCCATATCTCCTCTAATTTTCGGCCCCTACCCTCTATAAATAGGGGATGATTATTTCATCCCCAAGTACATAATTCCATGTGTTGGAAAAATCAAGAAGCATAGATATTTTTCTTTCTCCTTAGTTTATTAAATTGCTTGAAAGCGTCTCCCACCGGCGATCAAGTGAGGCGAAAAGGGAAATACTTGAGAAGGCTTTGGGTTGATAGAACGAGATTACAAGTGTCCCGTATATCCAAAGGCCAATACTAGAGAGGTACGTTAATCGCATATTTACTTGTTTAATTCCGCCTAGTTAAATATGTGAAATCAATTTAACATGCATGATGATAATTAGTTGTTGGAATTATTATTTGAATTAATTAGGATTAATTCATGCTAGTAATAATTGTATTTAAATTCGTATTTAAAATTCATCCCGAATAGATTCCGGGCACCCTATTTTCCCAACAACTGGTATCAGAGCCACGGTTTCGGGCTCTGAATTTTAAATTGGAATTTAAATTGTTGAACATTAAATTGAAATTGGATAGTAGAATTGTTAGATCTTTTTTGCAGGTATCCAATTGTCATGGTTTTTAATGTTGTTAATTTCATGCGTGTGAATTAATTTGGTTTTTAATTCGATTCGTTCGAATTCGTTTTTCTCGTGAGAAAATCCACGAGTAGATTAGTTGTTTTTATTTTGATTCGATCATTGTAATAGACTAGTCTAGATCTAGTATTTATTTTTTTTGTAAAAATAAATTGTAACCGGATCGTGACGAAGAACGAAGAATTAAAAACGGCGTACCCGGACGACGCATACAAGCGTGGAGCGTGTATGGAGGTAAAATCATGCTAGGGGTGAAGAAAACGAGGACGAATGGCGAAAAAACGGCGCACGGGGGTGCACGGCGCACGCCGTGCGCAGCGGGCGCACGGCGCCGCGCGCACCGCGCGCGCGCGCCTCGGCGAGGGCCTGCAGCGCCTCGGGTGCGCCTCGGCGCGCCTCCGTGCAGCGCCTCGGGTGCGCCTCGGCCGCGCCTCGGGGCTGCGCTTCTGCGCGCCTCGGGCGTTTTTCCAGCGCTTCTCGGGCCGGGAAGCGCGCGGGCCCACTTCGTGGGCCGACGCGCGCTGTATCTCAGTCCGTGGAATTTTTTCGGTTCGTGTTTTTTTTACGTGTGATTTTAAACGTCGTCCCGAACCCCAAACGATGCTGTTTTTGAAGAAGTGTTGCTGTTCGAGGGAGCACGTCGAGACGAACGTCGGAAAGCAACAAGGACGATTTTTCGCATCAAGACGTGAAGAAATTAAACCGTGGCAATTGGAATTGAGTGCTCCAATGTGTTTAATTTTGTTTTGATGGATGTTTTATTTCGTGCAATTTTTATTATTTGTTAATATGTGTTTGCATGAATTTAATTGTCCAAGAAAAACCTTACTTTCGAAAATTATTAAGTATGTTTTTATAATCGCAATTTTATTCCGGATATTAAAATTGGATTATTTTGGCCTCCATAATTTATTTATTTGTGAAGTTCTTTTGGAATACATTTCCCCCTCGGATCGGCCAAAAGAACGGATTTCACATGAATAAATTCCGAAAGGATGATTGTGGATTATTACTAGTGGCGGTATTGACCCTCACCACGAGTGGCTTGCTCAAAGCGAAATAATAATCCTGTATTTAATTATGGTTATTACTTAGGCATATGAAATTGATATTAACTTACTCCCCTCGGAGTCCCTGTCAATTTCTATGTGGTCAAAGTGGGAGCCAACTATTAATTTTGAATTAAGGATTTGTAACTTTTAAGTTTGTGATCCGCTTGAATGTATTTAAATGTATAGACCACCCCTCGTGGCGCATTTAAATTGTTTCGAGATGTTGGCTGATGCATGATTATATTGTTTTAAGGTTTCAATATAATTGATGTGATCGAATTATGTGATAATTTCATATTTTTCTAGATATTGATATGAATGTATGTTTTATTCTCATTTCATCATGTCGCAACCTTTTAATCCACTGTTTAATATACTTAATGTTAATAAACTTTTTGGAGAGAAATATATCGATTGGAAATGTTTTTTTTAAATTTGTCCTTACTGCACGAAAACACAATTGGGTTATTTATGTTAATATACCCGGCAAGCCTAATGATAAGTCAAGCAATGGGAAGAGGCAGTTTATGATCGGAAGCGTGACAATGAATGAAGTGCATCATCTTGACATTTCTGTCTGAGGATTTGAGGCGCGTTCATGAAGACATTGTATCCGCTGTTGAAATCATGGAACACCTTGAAGAGATGTTTTCACATCAGAATCCCATGACTAATCAGTTCACCAAACATGACTCGGTCAAGTTGGAAATGGTGGAAGGAACGCCCGTGAGGGAGCACGTTCTCGAGATAATGGCATACCTTAACAAGTTGGAAGTACTTGGTGCGGATTTTGATTGATTTCATATACCATTCCCTACCGAGAAGCTTTGAGTAGTTTCATCTGAACTGTCAGATGAATGAACGGACAAGTCGTTTGCCCGAGCTCTTGCAAGCTTTAGTTTCGGTGGAGGTGATAATGGAGCACCAGTCTAGTGCTATGGTGGCTAATGGTTCGTCTACCTCTTTTGGTCCCAAGGGAGGGAAAAAGAGGAAGAGAACCAAAGGCCGGATCCAAGCAAATCCAATTGTTGCGAAAGGCAAATGCAAAGGCAAGCATCGAAGGGGAAGTGTTTTAGTTGCGGTGAGAGAGGACAATGGAGGTCTGCCTGTTCCAAGCCTAAGAGGCTAGGAAAGTTAGGTAATTCACACACCTTAGTCGTCGAAACTTGTGAAGTGGTGTATGATGTCTATTCGTGGATAGTGGATACGAGAGCTACTGATCACATTTGTTTCATGGGTTTAAGCTAACCCGACGACTTAACGGAAGTGAGATCCCCATCACATCGGGCAATGCTACGAGAGTGGCAGCTGAAGCAGTGGGAGAAGTGCGCCTATCTTGTGAAGATAGAGTTATGGTCTTGAGAGACGTTCCTCATGTTCCTAGTTTTGAAAGAACTCAACCTTCAGTTTCTAAACTGTTTGAATAGATACTCAGTTTCTTTTAATAAGGATGTTATTATTGCTTGAAATGATGAGTTTATCCGTTCCGGAACTTTAATGGATGATCTTTATACCATTATTTGGGCACACCACTCACAAAATTGAATCTAATAACACATCGATTATTTCGAGTAATAAAAGAAAGCGTTATTCGGAGATGAACGAAACACTTCTATGGCATCTTAGACTAGGTCATATTAATCTAAAGTGGATAGAGAGATTGGTGAAAGACGGATCCTTGGAATCATTCCAAGTCGAACCGTTTCCAACTTGTGAATCCTGTTTAGAGGGTAAAATGACCAAGAGGGCATTTGGAGCCAAGGGGAATAGAACTACGGAAGTGTTAGAACTCGTTCATACCGATATGTGTGGTTCAATGACGATCATAGCAAGAAGAGGTATGAGTAATTTGATGATTACTCAAGATACGGATACATCTACCTTATGATGCATAGGGAAAGAAGTATCAAGTCTCTACGATTTGTTCGTGGAGGCGAATACCTTAGCAATGAATTCTTGAACTACCTATCAGAAGAAGGGATTGTATCCCTGTTGACCACATCGGGAACCCCTCAATAGAACGGTGTGGCGGAACGAAGGAGCCAGACTCTTTTAGAAATAGTCAGATCCATGATGAGTTATTCGGATTTACCCAAGTCGTTTTGGGGTAACGCCTTGGAAACAATGACTTACATTCTAAACTTGGTGCCATCCAAATCGGTTCCTAAAACCCCAATGGAATTGTGGACCGGGGCGCAAGCCCAGTCTAAGACACTTGCAGATTTGGGGTTGTCCGGCATACGTGCTAGACAAGGAAGCCGGTAAATTGGATCCATGTTCGGAATTAAGGTTGTTTATAGGATATCCCATGGGAACGAAAGGGTGTATGTTCTATAGTCTCAAGGATTAAAAGACCGTGATTAGTTCGCACTTTAAATTCTTGGAGGAAGACTATATGAACAAATGAAAGCCCAGAAGTGAGATTACCTTAGACAAGTTAAGAGGGCAAACTCCTATACCAAGTATACAAGATGATATACCACACGTCACACCTTCACAACCGGAACCCCGTCGTAGTGGGAGGATTGCAAGGCAACCCGAGAGATTCATGGGAATTGGAGAATCTTCGGATTTGATTCCCGGTGATGAATCAGACCCATGAACGTACGACGAGGCAATCCAAGACAAAGATGCGGAGGCGTGGCAAACCGCAATGGAAACCGAGGTGGGTTCGATGGATTATAATCAAGTGTGGGAGTTGGTTGATCCACCTAGTGGGGTAGAGCCCATTGGATGCAAGTGGGTGTACAAGAGGAAAAGAGGACCGGACGGAAGGGTAGAGACCTTCAAAGCAAAGCTTGTGGCCTGTAGCTATGCTTAAGTCCATCCGTATTCTCTTGTCGATCGCTGCGCACTTAGATTACGAGATCTGGCAAATGGATGTCAAGACAGCTTTCCTTAACGGAAGTCTTGATGGGATCTATATGCAACAGCCCAAAGGTTTCGTTGAAAAAGGCCAAGAGCACCTCGTATGCAAGCTTAAGAGATCCATTTATGGACTTAAGAAAGCGTCGCGTACTTGGAACCAGTGTTTTGATCAAGTTATTAAGTCTTACGGGTTTGTGATCAAAACAAGTTCGAAAGTTGTGGGTGTAAAAGGTGTGACGGAACTGCGGTGGTATTCTTAGTATTATACGTAGATGATATTCTGCTCATTGGAAACAATGTAAAGGTATTGTCAGACGTAAGGGTATGGCTGTCAAATCAGTTTGATATGAAGGACTTAGGGAAAAGCCGATCACATCCTTGGGATCAAGTTCACTCGAGATCGCAAGAGGAAGATGTTGGGCTTATCGCAAGTTTCATACAAAGCCACTGTTTTGAAGCATATCAGCGTGCAAGATTCCAAGAAAGGTTTTGTACCTTCTAGGCACGGAATCCATCTATCCAAAGAAATATGCCCTAAGACGCAAGTGGAGATAGATGACATGAAAGACGTTCCGTACGTTTCGGACGTAGGAAGTCTTATGTATGCAACGTTGTGTACGAGACCAGATATCTGCTTTGCCGTGGGCATGATGACAAGATATCAAAGTAACCCCGGGAAAGCACATTAGGTTGCAATTAAATGCGTTCTTTAGTTTCTGAAAAGAACTTGGTATGGAATGCTGATTTAACAATCAGACAATCTAATTCCCATGGGATACACGGACTCAAATTTCCAATCAGATATAGATTCCAAAATAACTACCCCGGGTAGTGTGTTTTGCATGGGAGAAGGAGCCATGACATGGAGAAGCGATTTGCAGAAATGCATCGCCGATTCGACCATGAAAGCCGAATAAGTAATTGCTTGTGAAGCAGCGAAAGAAGCGGTTTGGCTCAAGTACTTCTTAGTGGACTTGGACGTTGTTCCGAATTTGCCCATCACAATCATTGTGCCGGAGCAGTTGCAAATTCAAGGGAACCGAGAGCCCACAAGGCCAGCAAACTCATTGAAAGAAAAACACCATCTTATACGAGAAATCGTTAAGAGAGGAAATAAAGAGGTGGCAAAGATAAATGTCGGAGGACAACCTAGTATATCCATTCACAAAGGGTCTGCCTCTGAATACATTCGAGAGACATGTGGATGGAATGGGAGTCAAGACTATTGCCAATCTGCTTTAAGTATAAGTGGGAGGAATTATTAGGTTAGTGTAGGTTGACATGAGATGTCACGGAGAGCTACTACACTAAGACATGCGTGATGTATACTAAAAGCAGACTTTAAGTATAAGTGGGAGATTGTTGGAGTTATACGTGAAAGTATGCTTTTACTTTGTATAACTCGTGTATCAAAACACTCGTTTTATGAGAATAATTCTTTTATCGCATTTGCTTTAGTTATGATTGAATGTTGAATTTCTATTGCAAACCGTTCAATATATAGTACATGTTACAATGTAGTTAATGTGGTGATACCCGATCACGGAAGACAACATTAACAGTTTACTTGTAACTAAACGTACATTTTCACGACCTAGGTGGAATTGAACAATCCGCCGTGAAAGGTCGATGTGTAAGGCTCAGATTGGTCTGTCTTGACTAAGAGATTGCGCTAGCACATTTAGTATGTGTTGAAGAGGACCTATAGCGAGGATAAATTCTTCTGTTCTGAAAGGTGAAGAATTAGACCTCAGTGGTTGTTGATTTCTTAATCTCCGTCACTTAAATAGGACCGTGTGTGCTTAATAGTTACTGCTTTGATTCATGTTGGGTGAGAATCATTGCGACTTCGAACTTTGTGTCTTGGGCAGTAATATTAATCATACGACGGTTGCTAAGATTTAATACGGAGAAACGCGTGCGAGTACGGCTCATGTGATTAGTCCCCTTGGTGGGCTCAGAAGTTTTATTGTACCAAATCTTGCAAGTGAAGAAGTAGTTTCTTCGGTACGAATAATAATGTTGAGCTGTCTTTACTCCAAGGTGAAAGATGTTAATTAATTTGGAGCTATTCAGAAGCTTAATTAATTAATGGACTTGATAATCTTAAACGCGGGAAATAATAACCGGGAGCCCATATTATCGTAATATGGATTAAGATGGATAGTGCAATATTAATTTATTAGTGGTAATAATTAATATTAATGGGCTGAATTATATTGGGGCTCAATATTGAAATTCAGAAGTCCATTAGGAGGTCCAATCTTAATTCTCCTTAAGGCCCCTCAAGTAGCCCAATTAAGTAGCCCAATAATGATAAGGTGATTAAAATAAAGAATATATCAATGCTGATTTTTTTATTATAATTTTCGAAAATTAGGAATAAAAAAGAAATAAGATTTTCTTGATTTTCTTGGAAAGATATTATGAAAGATATGTATTCTAGGAATACAAGAATATCTCATATATTCAAGAAGATCCAAATCTTAGATTTTATCCTTGAAGTTTTCGAAAACTATAAGCTTGAAAATAAGAGTGAGATTTTTGTGGAATATTTTATTATGGAGAAAAGAATATATGAGATATATTCAAGATTTCTTAGAGACTAAGAAAAGATTTTTTTCCAAGCACATATCTCCTCTAATTTTCGGCCCCTACCCTCTATAAATAGGGGATGATTATTTCATCCCCAAGTACATAATTCCATGTGTTGGAAAAATCAAGAAGCATAGATATTTTTCTTTCTCCTTAGTTTATTAAATTGCTTGAAAGCGTCTCCCACCGGCGATCAAGTGAGGCGAAAAGGGAAATACTTGAGAAGGCTTTGGGTTGATAGAACGAGATTACAAGTGTCCCGTATATCCAAAGGCCAATACTACGAGAGGTACGTTAATCGCATATTTACTTGTTTAATTCCGCCTAGTTAAATATGTGAAATTAATTTAACATGCATGATGATAATTAGTTGTTGGAATTATTATTTGAATTAATTAGGATTAATTCATGCTAGTAATAATTGTATTTAAATTCGTATTTAAAATTCATCCCGAATAGATTCCGGGCACCCTATTTTCCCAACAGGCGCGCCTCCGTGCAGCGCCTCGGGTGCGCCTCTGTGCTGCGCCTCGGCGCGCCTCCTGCAGCGCTTCGGCGCTTCTGACCGAGAGGCGCGCGGGCCCACTTCGTGGGCCGACGCCCGCCGTATCTCGGGCCGTGGAATTTTTCGGTTCGGGTTTTTTTCCGTGTGACTTTAAACATCGTCCCGAACCCCAAACGATGCGATTTTGATGAAGTGTTGCTGTTCGAGTGGGAGCATGTCGAGACGAACGTCGAAAAGCAACAAGGACGATTTTTCGCATCAAGACGTGAAGAAATTAAACCGTGACAATTGGATTTGAGTGCTCCAATGTGTTTAATTTTGTTTTGATGGATGTTTTATTTCGTGCAATTATTATTATTTGTTAATATGTGTTTGCATGAATTTAATTGTCCAAGAAAAACCTTACTTTCGAAAATTACTAAGTATGTTTAATTTAATAGCAATTTTATTCCGGATATTAAAATTGGATTAATTTGGCCTCCATAATTTATTTATTTGTGAAGTTCTTTTGGAATACATTTCCCCCTCGGATCGGCCAAAAGAACGGATTTCACATGAATAAATTCTGAAAGGATGATTGTGGATTATTACTAGTGGCGGTATTGACCCTCACCACGAGTGGCTTGCTCAAAGCGAAATAATAGTCCTGTATTTAATTATGGTTATTACTTAGGCATAGGAAATTGATATTAACTTACTCCCCTCGGAGTCCCTGTCAATTTCTATGTGGTCAAAGTGGGAGCCAACTATTAATTTTGAATTAAGGATTTGTAACTTTTAAGTTTGTGATCCGCTTGAATGTATTTAAATGTATAGACCACCCCTCGTGGCGCATTTAAATAGTTTCGAGATGTTGGCTGATGCATGATTATATTATTTTAAGGTTTCAATACAATTGATGCGATCGAATTGTGTGATAATTTCGTATTTTTCTAGATATTGATATGAATGTATGTTTTATTCTCATTTCATCATGTCGCAACCTTTTAATCCACTGTTTAATATACTTAAAGTTAATAAACTTTTTGGAGAGAATTATATCGATTGGAAATGTAATTTTAAATTTGTCATTACTGCACGAAAACACAATTGGGTTATTCACGTTAATAAACCCGGCAAGCCTAATGATAAGTCAAGCAATGGGAAAAAGGCAGTTTATGATTGACAGCGTGACAATATGAAGTGCATCATCTTGACATCTCTGTCTGAGGATGTGAGGCGCGTTCATGAAGACATTGTATCCGCTGTTGAAATTATGGAAAACCTTGAAGAGATGTCTTCACATCAAACCCATGACTAATCAATTCACCAAACATGACTCGGTCAAGTTGGAAATGGTGGAGGGAACGCCCGTGAGGGAGTACGTTCTCGAGAAAATGACATACCTTAACAAGTTGGAAGTACTTGGTGCGGATTTTGATTGATTTCATATACCATTCTCTACCGAGAAGCTTTGAGTAGTTTCATCTGAGCTGTCAGATGAATGAACGGACAAATCGTTTGCCCGAGCTCTTGCAAGCTTTAGTTTCAGTGGAGGTGAAAATGGAGCACCAGTCTAGTGCTATGGTGGCTAATGGTCCGTCTACCTCTTTTGGTCCCAAGGGAGGGAAAAAGAGGAAGAGAACCAAAGGCCGGATCCAAGCAAACCCAATTGTTGCAAAAGACAAATGCAAAGGCTAGCATCAAAGGGGAAGTGTTTTAGTTGCGGTGAGAGAGAACAATGGAGGTCTGCCTGTTCCAAGCCTAAGAGGCTAGGAAAGTTAGGTAATTCACACACCTTAGTCGTCGAAACTTGTGAAGTGGCGTATGCTGTCTATTCGTGGATAGTGGATACGAGAGCTACTGATCACATTTGTTTCATGGGTTTAAGCTAACCCGACGACTTAACGGAAGTGAGATCCCCATCACATCGGGCAATGCTACAAGAGTGGCAGCTGAAGCAGTGGGAGAAGTGCGCCTATCTTGTGAAGATAGAGTTATGGTCTTGATAGACGTTCCTCATGTTCCTAGTTTAGAAAGAACTCAACCTTCAGTTTCTAAACTGTTTGAATAGATACTCAGTTTCTTTTAATAAGGATGTTATTATTTCTTGAAACGATGAGTTTATATGTTCCGGAACTTCAATGGATGATCTTTATACCATTTTTTTGGGCACACCACTCACAAAATTGAATCTAATAACACATCGATTATTTCGAGTAATAAAAGAAAGCGTTCTTCGGAGATGAACGAAACACTTCTATGGCATCTTAGACTAGGTCATATTAATCTAAAGCGGATAGAGACATTGGTGAAAGACGGATCCTTGGAATCATTCCAAGTCGAACCGTTTCCAACTTGTGAATCCTGTTTAGAGGGTAAAATGACCAAGAGGGCATTTGGAGCCAAGGGGAATAGAACCACGGAAGTGTTAGAACTCGTTCATACCGATATGTGTGGTTCAATGACGATCATAGCAAGAAGGGGTATGAGTAAATTGTCTTTCTCAATGATTACTCGAGATATGGATACATCTACCTTATGATGCATAGGGAAAGAAGTATCAAGTTTCTACGATTTGATCGTAGAGGCGAATACCTTAGCGATGAATTCTTGAACTAGCTATCAGACGAAGGGATTGTATCCCTGTTGATCGCACCGGGAACCCCTCAATAGAACGGTGTGGCGGAACAAAGGAGCCAGACTCTTTTAGAAATAGTCAGATCCATGATGAGTTATTCGGATTTACCCAAGTCGTTTTGGGGTAACGCCTTGGAAACAACGACTTACATTCTAAAACCCCAATGGAATTGTGGACCGGGCGCAAGCCCAGTCTAAGACACTTGCGGATTTGGGGTTGTCCGACATACGTGCTAGACAAGGTAGCCGGTAAATTAGATCTACGTTCGGAATTAAGGTTGTTTATAGGATATCCCATGGGAACGAAAAGGTGTATGTTCTATAGTCTCAAAGATTAAAAGACCGTGATTAGTTCGCACTTTAAATTCTTGGAGGAAGACTATATGAACAAAAGAAAGCCCAGAAGTGAGATTATCTTAGACGAGTTAAGATGGCAAACTCCTTTACCAAGTATACAAGATGATATACCACACGTCACACCTTCACAACCGGAACCCCGTCGTAGTGGGAGGATTGCAAGGCAACCCGAGAGATTTATGGGAATTGGAGAATCTTCGGATTTGATTCCCGGCGATGAATCAGACCCATGAATGTACGACGAGGCAATCCAAGACAAAGACGCGGAGGCGTGGCAAACCGCAATGGAAACCGAGGTGGGTTCGATGGATTATAGTCAAGTGTGGGAGTTGGTTGATCCACCTAGTGGGGTAGAGCCCATTGGATGCAAGTGGATGTACAAGAGGAAAAGAGGACCGGACGGAAGGGTAGAGACCTTCAAAGCAAAGCTTGTGGCCTATGGTCTGTAGCTATGCTTAAATCCATGCGTATTCACTTGTCGATCGCTGCGCACTTAGATTACGAGATCTGGCAAATGGATGTCAAGACAACTTTCCTTAACGGAAGTCTTGATGGGATCTATATGCAACATCCCAAAGGTTTCGTTGGAAAAGGCCAAGAGCACCTTGTATGCAAGCTTAAGAGATCCATTTATGGACTTAAACAAGCGTCGCGTACTTGGAATCAATGTTTTGATCAAGTTATTAAGTCTTACGGGTTTGTGATCAAAACAAGTTCGAAAGTTGTGGGTGTAAAAGGTGTGACGGAACTGCGGTGGTATTCTTAGTATTATACGTAGACGATATTCTGCTCATTGGAAACAATGTAAAGGTATTGTTAGACATAAGGGTATGGCTGTCAAATCAGTTAAATATGAAGGACTTAGGGAAAGCCGGTCACATCCTTGGGATCAAGTTCACCCGAGATCGCAAGTGGAGGATGTTGGGTTTATCTCAAGTTTCATACAAAGCCACTGTTTTGAAGCATTTCAGCATGCAAGATTCCAAGAAAGGTTTTGTACCTTTTAGGCACGGAATCCATCTATCTAAAGAAATATGCCCTAAGACCAAGTGGAGATAGATGACATGAAAGACGTTCCGTACGTTTCGGACGTAGGAAGTCTTATGTATGCAATGTTGTGTATGAGACCGGATATCTGCTTTACTGTGGGCATGATGGCAAGATATCGAAGTAACCCCGGGAAAGCACATTAGATTGCAATTAAATGCGTTCTTTAGTTTCTGAAAAGAACTTGGTATGGAATGCTGACTTAACAATCAGACAATCTAATTCCCATGGGATACACGGACTCAAATTTCCAATCAGACATAGACTTCAAAATAACTACCTCGGGTAGTGTGTTTTGCATGGGAGAAGGAGCCATGACATGGAGAAGCGATTTGCAGAAATGCATCGCCGATTCGACCATGAAAGCCGAATAAGTAACTGCTTGTGAAGCAGCGAAAGAAGCGGTTTGGCTCAAGTACTTCTTAGTGGACTTGGACGTTGTTCCGAATTTGCCCATCATAATCACTGTCCATTGTGATAATGTCGGAGCAGTTGCAAATTCAAGGGAACCGAGAGCCCGCAAGACCAGCAAACACATTGAAAGAAAACACCATCTTATACGAGAAATCGTTAAGAGAGGAGATAAAGAGGTGGCAAAGATATGCGTCGGGGACAACCTATTAAATCCATTCACAAAGGGTCTGCCTCTGAATACATTCGAGAGACATGTGGATGGAATGGGAGTCAAGACTATTGCCAATCTGCTTTAAGTATAAGTGGGAGAAATTATTAGGTTAGTGTAGGTTGACATGAGATGTCACGAAGAGCTACTACACTAAGACATGCGTGATGTATACTAAAAACAGACTTTAAGTATAAGTGGGAGATTGTTGGAGTTATACGTGAAAGTATGCTTTTACTTTGTATAACTCGTGTATCAAACACTTGGTTATGAGAATAATTCTTTTATCGCATATGCTTTAGATATGATTGAATGTTGAATTTCTATTGCAAACCGTTCAATATATAGTACATGTTACATTGTAGTTAATGTGGTGATACCCGATCACGGAAGACAACATTAACATTTTACTTGTAACTAAACGTACATTTTCACGACCTAGGTGGTATTGAACAATCCGCCGTGAAAGGTCGATGTGTAAGTCTCAGATTGGTCTGTCTTGACTAAGAGGTTGCACTAGCACATTTAGTATGTGTTGAAGAGGACCTACAGCGAGGATAAATTCTTCTGTTCTGAAAGGTGAAGAATTAGACCTCAGTGGTTGTTGATTTCTTAATCTCCGTCACTTAAATAGGACCGTGTGTGCTTAATGGTTACTGCTTTGATTCATGTTGGGTGAGAATCATTGTGACTTCGAACTTTGTGTCTTGGGCAGTAATATTAATCATACGACGGTTGCTAAGATTTAATACGGAGAAACGCGTGCAAGTACGACTCGTGTGATTAGTCCCCTTGGTGGGCTCAGAAGTTTTATTGTACCAAATCTTGCAAGTGAAGAATTAGTTTCTTCGGTACGAATAATAATGTTGAGCTGTCTTTACTCCAAGGTGAAATATATTAATTAATTTAGAGCTATTCAGAAGCTCAATTAATTAATGGACTTGATAATCTTAAACGCGGGAAATAATAACCGGGAGCCCATATTATCGTAATATGGATTAAGATGGATAGTGCAATATTAATTTATTAGTGGTAATAATTAATATTAATGGGCTAAATTATATTGGGGCTCAATATTGAAATTCAGAAGTCCATTAGGAGGTCTAATCTTAATTCTCCTTAAAGGCCCCTCAAGTAGTCTATTAAGTAGCCCAATAATGATAAGGTGATTAAAATAAAAAGAATATATTATGCTGATTTTTCTTTATAATTTTCGAAAATAAGCATTCAAGAAAAGAGAAGATTTTGTTGATTTTCTTGGAAATATATTATGGAAGATATGTATTCTTGGAATACAAGAATATCTCATATATTCAAGAATATCCAAATCTTAGGATCTTTATTGAAAATTTTGAAAATTTAAGGCTTGTAAGGAGAGTGAGATTTTTGTGGAATATTTTATTTTGGAGAAAAGAATATATGAAATATATTCAAGATTTCTTAGAGTCTAAGAAAAGATTTTTTCCAAAGCCCATATACCACCAAAAATTCGGCCACTATACTTATAAATAGGGGTGATTATTTCATCCCCAAGTACATAATTCCATGTGTTGGAAAAATCAAGAAGCATAGATATTTTTCTTTTTCCTTAGTTTATTAAATTACTTGAAAGCATCTCCCACCGGTGATCAAGTGAGGTGAAAGGGAAATACTTGAGAAGGTTTTTGGGTCGATAAAGCGAGATCATAATTGTCCCGTATATCCAAAGGCCAATTCTACAAGAGGTACATTAATCGCATATTTACTTGTTTATTCCGCCATAGTTGATATGTGAATTAATTCAACATGCATGATGAAAGTTAGTTGTTGGAATTATTATTTGAATTAATTAGGATTAATTCATGCTAGTAATAACTGTATTTAAATTCGTATTTAAATTTCATCCCGAATAGATTCCGGGCACCCCTATTTTCCCAACACTCAGGTATATGAAAACACACTCAAAGCGAGAAATGAGCGAAGATAGAACTAAACAGGACCCTGCGACTATAACCAGAAGGAATCGAGCCTTCCAGAGAAGGATGAATACAGCAGGAGGTGATGATATGAATTTGGATTAGGCGGAGATTTGGGTTTTGAGACAGAAGGGATTACTCAGAATGTGGAACAGGTTGAGAGGGCTAAGGGAGTCAATAGTCCAAAGCATGCACCCCAAGGGGAAGTAGCCAACCAAAACCCAAACCCACAGGACCAAAGCAATCTCGCATCAAACCAGAATCAAGTCATCAACCAACACCCACAAAACCCAAACAACTCATTCAACAACCCAGTATACCAACACAATAACCCATACCCATACCCATATCCACCATATACGTATCCACCATACTACCCCCCACAACCCAACTATAACCAACCACCTATCCCACATATACCTCCACCACCAGTATACCCACAGCACGTTCCTCAGAATATTGATCCTCCTGGTATGACAATTAGAGGCAGATTTGAGGCTCAGCCTCAAAGGTATTATGATGGAGTAGCTATGGCACCAGTGGAAGCCAACAACTTTTCTATCTCTCCAGGGATCTTGAAGATGCTAGTTGAGAATCAATTCAGGGGAAAAGTAGGGAAAGATAATCCTCACACTCATCTGAGGAATTTCCTGATGATAGCCTCAACCTTTAATCAGAACGGGATGTCGGAAGATGCAAAGAGGCTCAGATTGTTCCAGTTTTCTCTAACTGGGATAGCTAAGGAGTGGTACGATAACACACTCCCACGAGGTAGTGTGACTACATGGGCCGAGCTCGAGCGTCTGTTCCTTGAGTGTTTCTACCCTCCATCCAGAACGGTAAAGGCAAGGAAGGAGATCTCCTCATTCAAGCAGTAACGAACGAAGGATTGAGTCAAGCTTGGGAGAGATTCTCCAATATGCTGATTGAGTGCCTGCAGCACGGGTACAACGATGGAGACATTATGGCCTATTTCTACTGTGGGGCTTGTGAGAAGGATCAGCACCATCTCGATGCATGTGCTAATGGAGCATTTCTGAACCGTAGTGCAGCTGAGTGCATGCAGATGGTCGAGGACATAGTGAAGAATGCGGGGCAGTGGAATGAAGCTCAAGAGTATCAGAGGGACTATCAGATGGAAGAAAGTGAGGGGACAAGAAAGCTCTGATGGCTATGATGGAGAAGATTAGTAACTTGGAGGTAAGCCAGAGTTCGAGTGGTCAGAATAGTGTGATGTGTGAGAAAGTGGATCGGCCAGAATGCCAGCAAGAGGTGGCCAATTATATGGGAGGGCCTAATTATAATCAGAATGACTATCAAGGTGGAAATTATCAGGGGCGACCAACTTATGGTCAACCATTTGTACCACCGAGTCCACAACCTCCTCAGAATCAGTAGAGGAATAATCAGGGGTATCAAGGAGGCCAGCAGCCCCCTCAGAATCAATGTAGGAAGAATGAGAACTTGTCCTACAGTAATTCGAGAGCGGGGATAACTGTACCTCCAAATGTCGATCCTGGCTCAAAACTCCCCGCGGGAGAAGGAGATGCTACCATTGATGAGATGTTACGTGCCATTTCAGAAGGTGGAGGAAGGTAGTAAGAGGCTATCTTATTTGGAGTATGATGTGAAAGAGATGAGTAAGAAGAATGATCAGTGAGATCAAGATCTCCAGAGAAAGGATATAGAGCTAAATAGAATACAGTAAGAGAACAATAGACGGTTCACTTCTATTGAGTACCAGATAAGCCAGATTGCAAAATCATTAGGTAGAGAGCCCGGGAAATATCCTTCTATGCCGGAAGGGAATCCGAAAGAGCAATGCAAGGCGATCCAGTTGAGAAGTGGAACCACATATGACGGACCTCCACTACCTGCTGATGTGGAGGAAGTCCATAGAGAGATCGAGGATGAGAGTGAAGGGAAGAGAGAGGGTGAAGAGGTTGTGATGGAAGAAACTCAACAAGAGAAGGAGAAGAAAGACGAAGAGCGAGTACCAAAGTGAAAGAAGGCTAGAGAAGCGAAGCAAAACGTGAAGGAAACCAAGCGTGGTGAATGGGGAGTGCCAAAATCTACGATTCCAGTCCCATATCCACAACGGTTCATGAAAAAGAAATTAGATGAAAAATCTGCTAAGTTTCTTGATGTTTTTAAAAAGTTGCATATTAACATACCTTTTTATGATGCTTTGGAGCAGATGTCTAATTATGTCAAGTTCCTGAAGGACTTGATATCTAAGAGGAGGAGAGTTGATGAGCCAAAGCTTGTGCAGCTGAACCATGAAGTGAGTGCATTAGTGCACAAAACGCTTCCCCCGAAGTTGAAAGATCCCGGGAGTTTCACTATCTTATGTGATATCGGGAATGGAATTAAAAGGGGGACATTATGCGATCTTGGAGCGAGCATTAATCTGATGCCGTTGTCACTATTTAAGAAGTTGGAGGGTGGAGAACTTCAACTGACAATGATGACGCTTCAACTCGTCGACCGGTCTATTACTCGACCTCAAGGTGTGGTTGAAGACGTCCTTGTTAAGGTGGGAGATCATATATTTCCAGCTGATTTCGTAGTCCTTGACATGGAGGAGGATGAGCGCGTGCCTTTGATTATGGGAAGATCGTTCTTAGCTATGGCCGGGATGGTGTTAGATATGGCAAATGGGAAGATCACGGTGAAAGTTGATAATCAAGAGATAAAGATTTCCCTATATGAGGCCATGAAGTATCCGATGGAGGAAGAGAACGAAGAGCTAAAAAGTGTGGAGGTGGCCAAAGTAGAAGGAAAAGGAGGAACAAATGTGAAGAAGAAAAAAATAAGCAAGTTGGTAGATAAAGGACCTCCTTGGAGAGTTAAGAAGAAGTTGACACCACTACAAGAGGTGAAGAAAGTATTTAGTAGTAAATGCCTTGAGGTTGAGAAGGAAGGAAAGGAACTCATGATGAAGGGGCATCGAGGAAAGAAATTCTACAACTTCTCTTATGAGAATCAGGGAGGTAACTTTGAGTATCATGTCCCATAAGCTCCTTTGAGCTCGGTCCGGCATTAGGACCTTAAAAATAGCGCTGAGTGGGAGGCAACCCATTTTTATTTGCTTTTGAGTATTTTTAGTTATTAGGGTGTTGTTTTGAGTCGTATGTTTTAACCTCATTTTTTAGTGAGTTGCTTGTAGGCTTGTCTCGAGGAAGTAAAGGTATCATTGAGTTATTCAAAAGGGAAGAACTCAAGTAAGGGAGTGTGCTATATTGCCAAGTGCAATGGGGATTATGCGAATGAGGTAACCTACAACCCCAAACTTAGACCGCTTCACAAGGTCGAAGTTTGGGGGGGGGGTGGAGTATTTATATGTTTTATGGTATACATATGCACCGGCGTACTTGAGAGGTTTGATTTACATTGCACAGGCGCACACCCTCTCTTTGAGAAGAGTCAGGCTATATATTGTGCCCTGAGATACTCCTTGAGCTGCTATATTGTGAACTAATTGGGTGCTACTACATATTTCATGCTTATTAACTCTCTTATGCTTATTGATTGCTATCTTTGAGTGTGAGTATGAGTTAGTGATTTATGGAGTTGAATTAGAGTCTAAGTTGTGTGAGTTTATGAGTTAGAGTTGATTTGAGAGGGAACTCGTATACTTGCGAATTTTCCTTTTGAATACTTGTGTGATGAAAAGTGAGAATTCACTAGGACTAGCATGGATGTGAAAGCCGTGGGATTTGAGTCTTAAAGAGATTAAAATTCATTAAATTGATCTCATTGTTTGTGAGTGGATCTTCACCTTAGAGGTGCTATAACTTGTGGGTACTCTCGCTTCTTGATTGTGTCTAGTTTGAAATGCCGAAAGTGATTTTAGGCCATCTTTGATTTGTTGAGTCACTTAGCTAAATTTTCCCTACCAATGACATTTATCTCTTGTTAGCCCATTTGAGCCTTAGCCTATTTATTTGCTAGCACATTTGAACTTCCCAATTTCTTAAACTTTTTTTGTCCCAATTTGAGTGGAGAATAGGAAAAAGTTGTGAATGAGAAAGGGATCGAGTTGAGTTGAGAAGGAGAATTATTAATGTTTGAGTGAATATGAGAAAAGGTGTAATGATATCTTGAATTGTGGGGAGGAACAATAATTTGAGAATGAGCAAAAGAAAATATGAGCTCATATATGGTGTGAAAAGAAAAAAAAAGAGTGAAGTGATTGAGAAAAAAAAGTGAAAAGAGTTAGAGAAAAAAATTGAAGTGTTGAGAGTAGTTGGAATTGAAAAGTGTATTGCATGAAGATGATTGAAGTATTCTGTCATCGTCTCGAAGTACCGAAGTTTGATTTTCTATTCTTCATTCACTCGAGTCAACTTATTACATATAGTTACATCACCCGTCCAAAGAGCCTTACATTACAACCTTGAGAAAGTCCTTTTTGATTCGACATGGATTCTAGTTTATGGTCGAAGTTGAGAGTGCTTACAAGCCTATGGCTACTGATTTGTGTGATTGATTGAGTGAGTCCCTTATTATTGCTAAACACTTGTGAGGGAGTGAAACACATCACTGAGAGCACATCCATGTTTGATTTTGGTGGTTCTTATTGATTATCCATGAGTATGATGAAGGGGGTGAATTTATGTATGGGTGATCGATCATTGAAGCTTGAACACTATTACTTGCATGATTTGGGACTTTGATTTATTCTTAACAATTTCACTTGACTTATTGTTTCATTGCTTGAGGACAAGCAATATGGTAAGTTTGGGGGGGGGGGGGGGGGGTTGATTAGGCGTGAAATTATTGTGTTTTGTAGCTCAATTTGTCCATGTTTTGAGTGTATTTGATGAGTATTTAGAGTTATTTGAGTAATATTTTTATAAACTCGTCAATTTATCTCTTTTGTGTTCATATTTGGATAGAGGGTGAAAAGAGGAGTTTGTAGGACTTTGAATCGGCCAAAACAGACTCCCGGTTGAGAAGATATGAAGGTTTTTCAAATAAGTGTGCAACAACCGAAAGCACTCAAGCAGTCGAGCTCGAGCACTAGGTTCTCAAGCACTCGAGAACGGGCTCGAGTAGAAGAGAGGTCGAGCCCTAAGCACACGAGCGCTCGAGAAGGGGTTCGAGTGGTCGAGAGCCAAGCACTCGAGCAAGGCAGCTCGAGCACCAAATTTGCGCTGGAAAGAGAGGGCACTCGAGTGTGCACTAGCTCGAGCACTAGGCACCCGAGCAAGGCCAGTGCTCGAGCCCGACGAGCAAGTTCGGCCCAAATCATCCCAAATCGGCCCGTTGCCTATAAATATCCCATCCCAAGCTCGTTTTTAGATACCTTTTGACCACTATTGATATTTTTACATACTTGGAGTTTTACGAATTCATAGATTAGAGTTTTATTTCGTTCTTTCTTTTTTTCAACGTTTGATACTACAAAACCTAGTCTTCTTTACTTATTGAGATTCGTTTTAAGACTTCAGTTTATTATTTTAATCTTTGGTTTATGTTATTGAATTCTTCCATTAATTTAACCATGCTTATGTTTATGAATCTTATTATTGCTTTCGTTATCCAAACCACCATGTTAGGCTAGAACCCTTGCATGCTTAGGATATGATGAACTCGTAGAAGTAGGACGTTGGTACGTAATTAGGATAATTCATGATGTTTAGTTTTAATTCTCTTAATTATTGAATGTTTCTAATAAATCCTTCATTGTCAACAGGTATGGCTTCCTCGTTTCTTATTTCACTCGACTGCTCATCTTCGTGATGCTGCTCGCCTGTCTGCACCTGCTCATCTACCTCCATCATCTCTGTATCAACAGACTCCATGATCTCATCAAGGACGGATGGCTCATCTTCAACAATACTGCTCATCTGCTCGTCTATCATTGAGATTTTTTGCTCTTTGGCTTGTAATTGGAGGATGCATTCACGAGCTTTCTTTTGACCACCTTTAATGGTACCTGCACCTTTGGAGGTTGGAAATTTGACACAGTAATAATACATGGAAACACCTTCTTTGAATTATGTTGCGACCATTTCAATAAGAGGTCGACACTGACCAGCCCCAAGAGGAGCAATAGAAGCTAATCTGATCCAGACTTAAATACAACTAGGGCATTTCCGACCTCCCAGGTTCCCGACCTCCTGGCATCCACTTCCGATGACCGCGACCTCAAAACCTCGATCGACCACTTCCGGGCTAATCAGTCACTGACCTCCTCGGGAGACCGGAGGTCGGGAACATATCGGCCACGACCTGGCCGGAAGCCCCGGTCACCAAGGCCAAGGAAAACTTTTTCCACCGACCGACCTCCGAACACTCGACCAATCACCAAGGTCGGTAAAACGCCGACCTCCGACCTCAGCAAGAAATCCTCCAAAATAGAAGATCATTTGAGCACGTGATAGAATCCAACAGAAACATCCAAAATATAGCAAGGAGCCGCCTCCGTACGACATGACAGAAGGAATATTCCCTCCAAATAAGGAAATGATTCAAAGAATCGTCCTTTACGGACACATGACAACGTCTCAATGGCCGGCCCCCTGGGCACGTGTACAAACGGGCGCCCACGCACACCCAGGGACTACAACCATTTAATGCGGAGGTAGAAAATGACCATAATACCCCCCTTTTATGAAACCTATAAATAGGTCAACTCTTGTACAAAAATTGATTATCATTCATCTCAATACAAAAAAGGCTATAGTAGCATTCAAGTCCAGGGATAAAAAAAAACCCCTAACAACTCTTGGTGTTTTAGCTTTAATATCTTCATCTTCTACAAGCATTAATAGCAAATAATCACTCGCATTTATAGAGCCCTCAATCTCCATTTCTCCTTGATGTTTTTACCTAAGCTCTCTTAATAGCCATAAATTCCCCAGTATATTTTTAGGTAAACAACATTTGGCGCTAGAGGAAGGGGATTCAAACCCTTTAAACCCATAATTTTTTCTCTTTTCTTTGAAGAACACTCACTGTTCTTCAGAGCTTCATTATCCATCTTCAAATCTTCAAGGAAGTCTCTTCATCAATCTCTCGAAGAAGAAATGACCAACCAAAGGTCATCTCAAGTCCTTAGGGGCGCGGGGGCTCCGACCACGCCTCCACCCTGAGCTCCCAATTCACCTCGTAATTCGTGGCCAAGATCGACCAGTCGGAGAACTGGCACCGTCTCATGCGCATCCGCCAAGAGAAGGACGAGATGGATGAGGATTATATCGCCCGGGTGGACGAGGTCATCCTGACGGGGGAGCCGGTCGGGACCAGCTGGCACTGCACACAACCTTGGAGGGCTTCCACGGCAAGTCGCCAATGTTTAAACACCTCATAAAAGACTTCTCCTAGACTTATGCCGATTTTCGAGCTCGGGCCGACGACTACCTAGCTCGGAAAAAGCTATTGGCCCTCAGGCTCGGCGAATTCGAGCCCACTGCGAAGGAGCCAAAGGTTGCTCATGCATCACCCAAAGTAGGCCCCAAGGCTAGGAAGATCGCTAAACCGCCCGGCAACTTCAAAATATTCAAAGACGTCGAAGTACACCTCACTCAAGCCCTTAGGTAATCTTTCGCCCACGTTTTCAATGCCATTCAGCATAGGGACATGCTCCCTAGACCTAAACCTTTCATGGGAACTAGAGCAAGGTTAGATCCCAAAAATTTTTGCACCTATCACGACTCCATAGGCCACAATACGAGCCAGTGTCGTGATCTCTTAAAATAACTCTGGAAGTTGTTTGACGAAGGGCGTCTGAATGACCTAATTCAAATGCCGGCAGGACGGCAAGAGCAGCAGCAGCAACATCGACCTCAGTGTAGGGGAGAAGATGGCAGCTGACCTCTCCGGCCGGTCGCAGCTATTGAAGATGACGAAGACCTCCCCCCAATGAACCTCGACGGACGGGTAAACATGATTCAGGTCGGGAGAGGAAATCTGGGGGCTTGACCACCGTCTCCACACTCTCGAGCAGAAAGAGAAAGGCTGAGATCCGAGCTGTGACCAACGTCAATTTGGTCACGCCGCCCGAGCCCCCGATCAACAAGGATCTGGAGATCAGGTTCTCCAACAAGGATCGGAGTGGGGTGCTATACTCCAAGGGCGATGCGCTGGTGATCTCGGCCAATATCCTGGGGAAGGAGGTCCAACGGGTACTGATTGACAACGGATGCTTCTGCAACATAATCTTCAAATCAGCCCTGGGTCAGCTCGGCGATCTTGTCAGCTTCATCAAGCCCTTCGACCTTCAACTCAAAGGATTTGGGGACGTGACCGTAGCCGCCTACGGAAGGATCAAGCTCTCTATGGAGTTAGTCTGTTGTTATGATAGTAAGGTTAGGATAACTAGACCCTAAGACTTCGTTATTGTAGATCAGCCGAACTTTTATAACGGCTTTCTGGGTCGTTCGTTCCTGGATACTTTCGAGGCAGTGACCTCTTCTTATTTCTATTGTATTAATTTCCCCACCCCCGAGGGGGTGGTCGGCACCGTTAAGGGTGATCAAGTAATGGCAAGGAAGTGTTTGAACTATCTCTTTCCTATTTTGTTTTCTATTTGTAACAATCCGATCCTTCAATCCGATTTTGAAGAACCCAACCCGACCTCACTCGAGGAAAACGAGGCCGGACCATCAACTTCCAGCCTTGTTATGTAAAACGAGCTCGATCCCCACCCAATGGAGATCGACGATCTCGAGCCTAGGATCGGTTTCGAGCCCACCGAGCTCGATCTCGACCCAAGATTTGATACCAAAGACCGGCGAAGCTACGAACAAGCCACAATTTTGGAAGATTTGGTACACATTTCGGTCGACCCCTCGAGACCGGAGCTGGAGGTGCTCATCGGCTCCAAAATCCCGGCCGAAATGCGGGGGGAAGTGATCGAATTCCTCAAGGCCAACATAGATGTCTTCGCCTGGTCACACCAGGACATGGTCGACATCGACCTAAAACACGCTTGCCACCGTTTAAAAATCAATCCCAACAAAAGGCCGGTCCACCAAAAAAAAAAGTTCGGCCCAGAAAAGTACGAGCCTTTAGCCCAAGAAGTCAAGAAGCTATTGGACAACAAGCTCATCGAGCAAGCCAAAGACTAGCCCCAATGGGTCGCCAACGCCGTTCTGGCCAAAAATTCAAATAACGCCTGGAGGCTGATCATTGACTTCACCGACCTCAACACGGCATGCCCAAAGGACCATTTTTCAATGCCACACATCGACCATTTGGTGGATAGCATGGCCGGTCACGAAATGATGTCATTTATGGACGCTTTCGTCGGCTACCATCAAATCCCGGTGGCGGTGGAAGACGTTAAGCATACTTCTTTCCACACAGAGAAGAACATATTTTTTTAGCTAAGAATGCCTTTCGGTCTGATCAATGTCGGGGCGACATACCAACTCCTGGTCAACAAGATGTTTGCAGATCAGATCGGAAGAATGATGGAGGTCTACATTGACGACATAGTCGTAAAGAGTTTAAAGAAAGAAGACCATCTTAGAGATCTTGCGAAGACCTTCAATGTTCTCAAGGCCTACAACATGAAGTTAAATCTAAAGAAATGCAACTTTGGAGTAGAGGCCGGAGAATTCCTAGGACACATCGTCAGCCAGAGAGGAATTGAGGCCAACCCGGCCAAGATCAAGGCCGTTCTCGACATGCAAGAGCAGAGGACGATCAAGCAAGTTCAGCGCCTGACCGGATGTATAGCCTCATTGAACAGATTCATCTCTCGGCTCGGCGATAAAAGTAAGCCCTTTTTCTCAACAATCAAAAATGGAAAATTCTCTTGGAATAAGGAAAGCCAAGTAGCCTTTTCAAAGTTAAAAGAGTACTTGGCGAACCCCAGATCCTAATTAAGCCGATCCCAGGGGAAAAACTCTTTCTTTATC
The DNA here is from genome assembly GCA_947034835.1 of Ballota nigra. Lineage (NCBI taxonomy): Eukaryota > Viridiplantae > Streptophyta > Magnoliopsida > Lamiales > Lamiaceae > Ballota > Ballota nigra. The sequence continues at coordinate 70,076,429 of OX344724.1, forward strand.
TTGCGGCCTCCGAGGTCGCCTTGAGCGCGGTGCTCGTCCGGGCCGACGGTCAGAGCCATCTCCCCATCTACTTCGTAAGCCAGACTCTGCACGACGCTGAGCTCAGGTACACCCCCCTCGAAAAATTAGCATACGCCTTGGTCATGAGCGTCAGGAAACTAAGGCCTTATTTTTTCGACCACCAAGTAGAAGTTCTGACCACCCTACCCCTGAGACAAGTGCTACACCGACCCGACACCAGTGGTCGGCTTCTAAAGTGGTCACTGGAAATAGCACACTACGGGGTCACCTATGCCACAAGGATGGCCAAGCCCTTGCCGACTTCATAGTAGAGCTCACCTTCCCCCCAAAGTTCACCAGAATAGATCACACCACATGGAAATTTTACGTGGACGGATCGTCAACCAGCTCATGTGTCGGGGCTGGCATCGTACTGATCGGACCGGAGGGCCAGAGTTTCACTCACGCAGTCCGTTTTGAGTTCGCTGCCACAAACAACAAGGCTGAGTACGAAGCACTGGTCGGAGGACTCGAGCTCGCAATCGCGATAGGGGTATGTCGACTCCACGTCTTCATAGATTCCTTCCTCGTAGTGAACCAGATTAAAGGCGAATACGAGGCCCGGGGGGAGCAGATGGTGAAATATCTCGAGTTGGTGACAACGCTTTACAAGAAATTTCACCAAGTGTTCATAGAACAGGTCCCAAGAGAATAAAATTCCCAGGCCGACGCCCTATCAAAGCTCGCGACCGCCGAGGGGGCAGCCGACTTCGCAAATATCCAACTCTCCACTCTTGGAACCCCTACTATAATCCGAGCTCAGGTCTCAACCGTCCTAAGCATCGAAGAAAGCTGGATGACCCTGATCGAGAGGTACTTGAAGACCGGCGAACTCCCAGAGGACAAGATTCGAGGTCGGCAACTTCAACTCCGGTCTTCAAGGTATACACTCATTGACGACCTTTTATACAAGAGAAGTTTCACCCTCCCCCTTTTAAAATGCATCACCCCGGAGCAAGGCCGGAATATTCTGGCCGAAATCTACGAGGGCATTTGTGGTAATCATGCCAGAGGTCGGGCCCTGGCCCACAAAGCGATCATGCAAGGTTACTTTTGGCCGACTTTGAACAAGGATGTGGTGAACTTTGCGAGGTCGTGCCATAAATGTCAGATTCTGGGGCCCAATATCAAATTATCCCCCGAGCAGCTCTCCTCCATGTACAACCCTTGGCCATTTGCCCAGTGGGGCATCGACTTGATCGGACCGATGCCCACTACGCCTGGGGGCTATAAATTCACCGCAGTAGCCCTCGATTATTTCACAAAGTGGGCGGAGGCCGAACCGCTCAACAAGATCGATCAGACTCAGATTATAAGGTTCATTTGGAAAAATATAATTTGCCATTTTGGTCTACCACAAGTTATCATTTCTGACAATAGGAAACAGTTTGATGGCCTCCAAATTATCCAATTTTGCGAAAAGTGGAAAATCAAGAAATTTTTTTCCACCCCCTACCACCCACAAACAAACGGCCAAGTTGAGACCGTAAATAAGATCCTCAAGCATACCATCAAGGCTAAGCTCGAGGATAAAAAGGGGAAATGGGCGGCCGAGCTCCCCGACGTGCTTTGGTCTTATCGAACGACCACTAGAAACTTAACAGGCGAAATACCTTTCTCCCTGGCTTTTGGGACCGAGGCCGTCATTCCTTCGGAGGTCGCTCTCCCAAGCCACAGGATGGCTCAAACGATCACTGAAGATAATGACATAGCTCGAAGAATCGACCTCGACATGCTCAAAGAAAGGAGGCTCAACTCCGACCTAAGAAACACCATCTACAAGAAAAATCCGATTTTTTTAACACGAAGGTGAACGCAAGACAATTCCAAGTTGGCGATCTCGTCCTCAAGAAGATTCAGGGTCCCAAAGGGGTATTTAGCCTGAACTGGGAGGGCCCGTTTAGGATATCCAAGTGGCTTTCCAAAGGAGCTTATGAGCTCGAACTAATGGATAGCACTCCGGACCAATACCCCTGGAACGTGATCCACTTGAAGAAGTATTATCAATAGCCATTTTTTTTTGTAATTTGTACCGAAGCTCCTACTTATCAATAATAGTTCCTTTTGATAAATACAAATCTCCCCCGAAAAACCGAGCTCGGTTCAAAAGTATATGCCGATCGTATCGAGATCGGCATATCACACTTGAGCTCGGAAAGACCATCAAGGTCATCTAAAAGACTGAGCTCAGTTCAAAAGCATATGCCGATCGTATCGAGATCAGCATATCACACTTGAGCTTAGAAAGACCATCAAGGTCATCCAAAGACCGAACTCAGTTAAAAAGCATATGCCAATCGCATTGAGATTGGCATATCACACTTGATCTCGGAAAGACCATCAAGGTCATCCAAAGACCGAGCTCAGTTAAAAAATGTATGCCGATTGTATCGAGATCGGCATATCACACTCGAGCTCGGGAAAACTATCAAGGCCGACTTAAAACCAGGCTCAGTTAGGGACGAAGCTGACCTCGCAGGGGCTAAGACCGAAACGCATGACCTCCTATCTCTCTCCAGCGGAAAGATAAATCAAAACTTGTAGATTTTTTAGGATGTCTGTTTTACTTATTACCCGAAGTTCTATTACCCAAAAAACTTAGCCATATTTTCTCTTAAACACTTGCCCAAATCTCTCGAAGATCTTATCCCAAACACAAGAATATGCCAAAACATAAAAGCAAATAAACCCAGAAATACGGAAATTAAAGGAACAATAGTTAATAGTTAAAACATAGCCGGTCGAATCATATTCATAAGGGAAATAAACATTGTTCAAAAGCCCGGACAGGAGCCGATTACAAACCAAGAAGCAAAGGGAAATACGCATTGTTCAAAGCCCGGTCAGAAGCCGAATACAAGCCAGAGAAAATAAAAAGTAGTGTTCATTCAAAAAACATAAAAGTAAAGATCTCAGTGATCGCCGTTTTCGCTCCCAGTAGGGGCAGTCCCGGTCACATCTGTAGCCTCGCCGACCCAGGCAATATACTCGGCAACCTCGTCCACACACGCTTCCAGTCCGCCCCCTCCTCCCCGCGCGGTCTCCTCAGCAGTCTCCTCCTCTTCCTCCCCGTCCTCGTCATCACCTTCAACCTCCTCAATCACGGTGGCCAGTGCGGGCTGACCGGGCTTCAACAATCGATCTCTCCGTGGGTACCAAGAAAGGTCAACCCCGTAATCAGTTTTAAGGTCAAGGAAGTGGAGCCAGTAGCTGTCGTGAATCGAAGTTTTGGCAACATAAGCTCGGAAGGCATCCTCGGCAAATTTGGTATCGGCCCTGATCTTCTGACCTTCTCGAATAGGATCCGTGGCCGCCATGTAGTAGCAGTACTCGAAGAATAGAAGAGGGCTGGTATAAGGATCATTTATGTCATAGGTCGGCCGGGCGTTTGCAATGATGAGCTCTTCCGTCTTTAGACGCAACTCTTCTCTGGCCCTTTTCTGGGCCTCTACAGTCGTCCGGGCAGCCTCGAGATCAAGCCTCATCCTCTCCATGGCGGCGGTAAGAGCATCGGTCCGAGCCACGACCGCATCACACTCCCAGGCAGCCGCATCAGCTTTCTCCAACGCCTCATCTCTTTCATTTACCACTGCCTCGACCTGTCCAACGATGTTGTCTCTTTCCCTTTTGAGCTTGAAGTTCACACTCTCGAGGATAACTTTCTCCTCCCGCGCCCAGGTCAGATCCGCCTCTGTCTTCCTCAAGGTGGTCGTGGCGGAGTTTAGCTCACTCTCTACGAAGTTGGCCATGATGGCCGCTTGGTTGGCTAGAGCAACGTTGGCCCGAGCGACATCCCGAGGATGGCGATTGGTGATCTCAGCCAGATCACGAGTCCAGGATTGGGGAACTGAGTTGACCGTCCGACTCATGTACTCCGGCATCTCCACGATCTAGCTCAGAGCTTGGGATGAAAGAAAGTCCAACATGAGTGGAGGCCGGCTAGGATCATTCCGAGTCAAGCTGAAGCAAATGAACGGAAGTGTCGAAAACAAAGATAAACAAATAAGCTATGAATTAACGAAAAAAGATGGAAACCTTACGCTTGAAATTTGGCGGGGTCGCGACCAAAGTAGGTCTGATCACCTTTCCGTCGTAAGGCCTCAGCAGGTCAGGAAACAGTGTATATGGTCGACCTGAACTCGGGGGGGGGGGGAGGGGGCGAGCTATTGGTAAGGTCGATAGGGGCCGGGTCCGATCCCTCCAAATCCCCCTCATCTCTCTCAAGCTCGTCCCGTCCCCTTTTCTTGCCCGTAAGAGAGGAGGTCGGAAGAGCTCCAGCCCCAGGACTCGCAGCAGCTGGGATGGATTGTAGAGGGGTCGGTTCATGGATAACGATACCCTTCCAACCGGTAGTCTTCTTCTTCTTCTTCTTCTTCTTTGAAACTTTTACGACCTCGGGTTTAGAAAGAGCACCTCCGAGCCGGGAAAATATTTCTGGGCACCTATCTAGGAGATTTCGGGGGCACCTTTTTACGACCCTAAACTCGAGCACTACAACAAAAAACGGGAGACAGTTAACAAATAAATCTTCCCGAGCTCTAAAGTATCACAAAGATAGATCCAAAATCGTCACCTAAATGTTTTAAATGTCGGGGATACCAGAAAATCCGACCGGTCAGCCTCGCTTGCCGAGTCCGTAAGAGCACCTGGTTCCTCTCGATGTCGGGCAGTTGGTGAACCCTCTCGCGAACAACCCCAAAATCAAAGTTGAGTTCATGCTCGGAAGGGCACATATAACCTACAAGAAAAAACAGAGAATTAGATCAGTACAATCCACTCAAAGGTTTAAGTTCTCAAAATCTTACTATCATGTTTTGGTCGAGGGTTGGTAGGAATTCCGATCTCCTCCCCGTCAGGATAACCGGTCTGCCAGGCACCGGCAATAAAAAACCACCTCTCCCGGATATTACGAGCCTTACTTGGGAGACCCGTCACGAATTTTGGACCCTTTGTTTGGACGTAGACTTCGCCAACCCGAGTCTTATCACTAACAAGTCTCAGCATGAATACCATCTCCCCCGGGGTCGGTAGCCGATATAGAAAATTTTATCCAAAGAGTGTCATAACCCACAAGACGATCATCCACGCATTGGGGAGCAACTGGATCGGCGCCTGGTCCCAGAAGTTCAGCAGGTAGGACACGGCTGGGTGCAGTGAAAATCTGAGCCCGACCTCCATGATGTCGTGAGTGACGGCCACCATCCCGCGCGGGGGTTGATCCGCTCTCTTGTCAGGCTCAGGCACATAGAGCTGCACATCGTATGGGATGTCCCATTCGACTCGGGCATCATCCAGGAACTCTTGCGTGACTGTACTCCGGTAGGAACCGCACGACCATTTCTTTAACTCCGAGAGATCCGTCGGCCTCATAGTACTCGAATCTCGCAAAACGGGAGCGAAAGCGAAACGCTCATGATAGGCATCGAAATCGAAATCCAGCGGCTCAAACCCATCCTGGCTCTCAACGTAATCCTTCCAAAGCCAGAAAGCTCTTTTAACCTGATCTCGGAAATCTTGATCATCCCGATCCCCGGGTGCCAGTCTCCGGTTTCTCACGAGCTCAGACCGCTCTGTGGCCTCCTCTGCCTCGGTCGGCTCTACTTCATCCTCCATTTCTGATATGTCGCCTAAGTTCCCGCCGACCTCACTGTTTGGCCCCAGTGGTGCCGACCTCTCGCGAAACTCTATCGAGGCCAGCCTCTCCTTCACTTGCTCGGCCACCAGGTCCATCAGGAGTCTATTAGTCACGAGTTCATCCTCCATGGCCGATACCCCTTCATCCCTCCTTTCGATAAGGTCGTCAAGAGGCTCTCTCATCCCGACAGGAGGACCGACCCAGATCATCCCAAATGCGCCAGAAGTGCCGGTGCCGGCCACTTGAGACGAAGACCCAGCTTCGCCGTCTCGGTTCCCGCCGGCGGGCATCCCAAGGAGAGATCGGTTGGAATCCAGAAAGAATAGACCCAAGCCATCATCGTCCCTCGCCCAGAAGTTCCCCGCCGTGATTTGTTGGGGAGAAGAGCCACTTCCGCCGCTCGCACTACCACCGGCGTTGAACAAACGCCTCCCCACTCCACTACCGCCAGTGGCGGCGCCGCCCCTCTGGCCAGGCAGAGGCCCAGTCCACCGTCTCACCATTGCCGCAAGAACAAGAAAAAAGGAAGAATTCAAAGTAAAATTGACACTTACCAAAGAATTGCCGTCGTATCGCCGCCGTGAACCTCACCGTAAAAATCGCCGGAATGCTCTAAGCTTGCAAAAAGTTCTCAATAGGCGCGAAAATGAAAAACCCAAATCAAATGAAACCTCAACTATATATAGAGTGGGGGAGGGGTTAATCCGCAAATTAAAATTTTTTAAGCATAGGGGCCTAGTTGCAAGAAGCCGAAGCGGCGATCCCCTATACGAAATGGCTGCACACATTTAATTACGTGCACGGAATCCCAGGCGACACATGACATCACGCGCACCTTCCCAGGCATACTTCCCCATATGCGTCCTTTCAAATGTCTATTAAAGCAATAACATTCTGATCTCCGACTTCATGGACCAGCCTGGAGCCGACCCCGATCACCATAGCCGAATGGCCAGTTCACCCCTCACTTTTCATGAAGGCTAAACTTGGGGGCAATTGTTGTGACCATTTCAATAAGAGGCCGGCACCGACCACCCCCAAAAGGAGCAATAAAAGCTAATCCGATCCAGACTTAAATACAACTAGGGCATTTCCAACCTCCCAGGTTCCCGACCTCCTGGCATCCACTTCCGATGACCACGACTTCGAAACCTCGATTGACCACTTCCGGGCTAATCAGTCACCAACCTCCTCGGAAGACCGGAGGTCAGGAACATGTTGGCCATGACCTGGTCGGAAGCCCCGGTCACCAAGGCCAAGGAAAACTTTTTCCACCGACCGACCTCCGAACGCTCGACCGATCACCAAGGTCGGTAAAATATCGACCTCCAACCTCAGCAAGAGATCCTCCAAAATAGAAGATCCTTTGAGCACGTGATAGAATCCGACAAAATCATCCAAAATATAGCAAGGAGCCACCTCCGTAGGACGTGACATAAGCAATATTCCCTCCAAATAAGGAAATAGCTCAGAGAATCGTCCTTTACGGACACGTGGCAACGTCTCAATGGCCGGCCCCCTGGGCACGGGTACAAACGGGCGCCCGCGCACACCCAGGGACTACAGCCATTTAATAAAGCTGTCCTCGGTAGAGGTCGGAAATGACCATAATACCCCCCTTGTATGAAACCTATAAATAGGCCAACTCTTGTACAAAAATGGATTATCATTCATCTCAATACAAAAAAGGCTACAGTAGCATTCAAGTCCAGGGATCAAAAAACCCCTGGCAACTCTTGGTGTTTTAGCTTTAATATCTTCATCTTCTACAAGCATTAATAGCAAATCATCACTCGCATTTATGGAGCCCTCAATCTCCATTTCTCCTTGATGTTTTTACCTAAGCTCACTTAATAGCCATAAATTCCCCAGTATATTTTTAGGTAAACAACAAATTCATTTAAAAATGGGCGACTGAGGAACCCATTATAGGTAGACTGTTGATCTACAACTAGGAACTCTACCATTCTAGTTAGCCTCCTTTCCGGGTCCTCGGCCGATACAAGTTCAACTGACAACCTAATAATCCCTAGTAGAATCGTTACAACATCTCCGAATCCTAGGATCCTATGGTTGCAGTCTTTGATATAACTTGCATAATCGTCTAGCTGGTCCAATGTCTTTTTGAACATTATATTGGTGTAGGCACATGTGTCGACGAGCAGGCGGTGCACTTTAGTTCACATAATATTCACACAGATGACCAACGAGTCGTTGTGAGGAGTCAGGATCCTGTCCAAGTCTTTTTCGGAGAAGGTTAAATCTACCGTCTATTTGGTTGACGGGTTAACTCCTACCTCCTTCACTTGTGCGACTGCTCTCAATTCCGCTTTTCTCTTTCTTTTTTATAGAGGTGGCCTCCCATCAGAACAACCACCAACTGGTCATATCGATTCAAGCATGAGAATTTCACGAACTGGTTCTACAGGGGCTGCTGGAACTTTTCTTTCTTGCTTGTTTGCCCTGCTCGTCCGTCTGTCACTATCTTCGTCAGTGGAACTAGATAGCGCAGATGCCCACAGCCTTTTCCCTGGTGCTCTTTTTACGAATTCCAAGAGCTTGCCTTCTTCGTAGAATCTCCACAACTGCTTCAGCAAATCCCGACATTCACTTGTGAAATGCCCGATATTCTGATGATATGCACAGTATTTGTTCGGGTTCAACTTTCCCCTCTCCTACCTGATCTTTCGAGGGGCCGTCAACATATATTTATCTTTAACACTATTATATACAACCTCCACAGACATCGTGAACACTTGATCCAGTCTTTCTTTCAGCTCTGCTCCCTCATTAAATGCTTTCAGATTCTTTGGAGCCTTGTATATTCATTCCCACTATCTTTTTTTTCCAGATTTCTTAGGACCAGCCTTGTCACCTAACTATTTTTGGAGAGCTTCTTGGATAGATATACAAATTCCAACTCTATGCCTGAATTCTGCATATGTCTTCGGACACGTCAGGTGCATCTCCTTCCAAAGATCTGTTCCTTTCTTTAAACTAGCCATCACTGCTACTATTTTCGTGTCCTCGCTCACAATTTCTCCTTCCAGTAGGACCTTATCAAACCTTACCAAAAAATTTATATCCGATTCATCATCCCCTTACTTAACTCCTATTAGCCGATGCCTTTGTGTTAGATAAGTCCCGACAATTGAGAAATGAGATAGAAACTCTTTGCTCAATTGTGCGAAAGAGCCAATGGACCTAGGAGTCAATGCTGAAAACCACCTATGGGGTCCGACCCCCAGAGTGAGTGGGAAATTACGGCACTGTGTGGCATCAATAGCTTCCATAGAGATCATGAAGTCAGAGTACTTAGTCAAATGAACCTTGGGGTACGACGCTCCTTCGTACAAACTGATGGTTGAGAATTAGATCTTTTTCTGGACCGACACGTTTAGGATTGACGAGGCCAATGGTGAAGATGGGAGAACTGTTGACCCAACTCCTTTTTGTGATTCCAATTATTTCTGCAGCTCCTCAATTGATTTTCTCATAGTTGTGAGCTTGTCCGGTGAAGTCCTCCCGTTGGAAGGTTGTTCATCATGATCGAGTTCTTCGACTTTCTCCTGGTGCAGTCCCTCACTAACGAGACGTTTCTCTCGAGTTGCTCTCTTATCAACGTTGCTAGCTTCGTTGGGTCCTAAACATCCAAAAGCCAACCTTCGAAGCCAATCGTGTACGGAAGGGCGAGCAGTTGTGCGTGCTCGCTCCTCGCCAACCGGGAAAAGCTCCCTTTTGTATCCATTTCTTGTGCCCAATCTATCCAAAGCACTGGGGCGAGTGGTACTTCTACTCGACTCCTCGATTCTGCTTGGAGTTGCCTCTCCTCTGCTTCCCAACCGCCCGCTAACAGGAGCTTTCTCTTTTTCTTTGTGTACCTGAGCGTTGTCCACCTCATCATGCTGTCTATCCTCCATCCTCTTTCTCCGTTGCTTGCCTGCCCGATTCTGAGTTTCCGTAGCTCTTGACAGCCCGGTGACCACCTGCCATTTTTGCAAGGATTGGAGTACGGTAATTATTTTTGCTAGCTCGTGTGGATTTTGAGCGAGGGCTTCCAATTTCGGAGTGAGGGTGTGATGGTAACCTGGACATTCCTACCAGAAGTGTCCTAAACCGTTCTCGTATGACCACTTGTTGACGAAACCCTAGTTTGAGGGTTATGACTTGGTGCATTCGATGATCTAGCTCTTGTGATCTTGCCATTCCAAATGTTTAGGTAATTGTTCGGGATGATTCGTTTTCAGTACTACTTATTCTAAAAGCAACTAGCCTTGCATATATGAATGTGGTTGTTTACAAACCCTAATTCATATATGCATGCATTCAAGCACTTTTAGAATAATGTATAAATGTTCAATTATTATTACAAAGAGTACGTAATTCCCGATTCCGACAACTATTTCCAGCTTCTGGCCACACTTTTGCAGATTCCAGCGAGGTTGTACTAATTTTACCTGGATTCTTCAACACACGAAGGTTCGTACCCTCCTTCTAGCGCCAATTATTGATAACCTTGATTCTAATTTGTAATTTAGTGACTATTTTAGCTTAAGAAGGTCACCAAACAAGATCAAAGATGATGAATTTTGCTAAGTGATAATCAAGAAAGAAAATGGCAACAATTGGGTATATTTTTTAATAATGGAAGTTATATTTTCATTCATAAGTGGAGATATTTATAAACACACAAGCAAGTAGGAGGTGTCACCCTCCTTGCAATTCTAACTTACATATTGACAAGTGTTAAGATACTTGTTTATCTCTAAGTCATTATATTTTATACAAATGACAAGTATTAAGACACTTTTTTGCTTCTAATACAATGCTTAGTTAGTGGGATTTGTGGTTGTTCTTCGAGATGCTCAACTGCTCACCTGCATGTCTATTTGATGGGTATTTGAACCTTCTCCTTTATAGTTGCTTGCTCAGCTTCTCTTAAGTTTTGACCAGTTGCTCGTCTAGGTGGTTGACACTTTGACCAACTGCTCGCTCTTCGTCACTTTGTGTATCATTTACTCAGCTGCTCGACTGTTAATCTTTTATCTTAATTACTTTTCCTTGCCCTAATCACTGCTTAACTGCTCGCCTATCAACAATTGGTAATCAAGGTTATAATTTTTTTATCGGTAAGTTATAATATTTTTTGTGTCTTTGTCAAAATTATTTAATTTTGATGCTTCATTTATATCTATATTTATTATAATGTTTGTCATATTATAATTATATACTTGTGAAAAATTGCAAATTAATTAGCGGATCTCTTTAATAACTCTAGAAGAGTTACCAAATCACATATTTATATAGAATATGTTTCGGTTAAAATTAATGTCTCCAAAGGACAAAATAATAGAGTGCTAATGAATCTAAAGCACGCCAGAAGCATATGAGACCTCATTTACAAAATTCAACCTCCTGGAGAGTTGAAGAGGTTGTCTCAGATTCTATTTTAGTCTCATAGCATAAGCGGTTAGTCGATCCAAAATAAAAATATGATATGTCAGATTTTGTCTAAATTTATTGGTTAGAGTATGTCAAATAATAGAAACTCTTTTAAAAAGGATATATTTGCAAGACATGTGCAAAGGGTAAACTTATAGTACGGTTGTCTGGTACTAAAATTAGAATTAAATCTCCTATTTTTCATGAATGATTTCATGGAGATATTTGTGGTCTGATTCATCTGGTATCGAGACTGCTTTGATAATTTATGTCCATAATTGATGCTTCCACACAGTGGACTTATGTGCATTTATTATCCACATGTCATAATGCATTTGTCAAACTTATTGCAAGTTATTTTGTGCTAGGTTCTCATTTCCAAATTATTTTATTAAATCTATTCAAATGGATAATGCGGTGAGCTTACATTGAAGGTATTTAATGATCATTATATGGCATTGTGAAATTTAAGTGAAACATTTAGTCCCTTATGTCCACACCTAGAATGGTCTAGTTGAGTCACTCATATGATGCATCAAATTATTTGGTAGACCTTTACTACAAAATTCCAACTTACGCATTTCATGTTGGGGGCATAGAATTTTATATGTAACTACTCTAATTCAAATCCGACATACTACATATTATTATTACTCCCCTTTGCAACTAGTGCGCAGAAAATAGCAACTATTTCCCATTGACGAATATTTAATTGTGCAGTACTTGAATCACCACCACACAACGAATCCAACAGCCCAGCTGGCTGACTGTACACTTGATGAAGAGTCATTTCTCAGCAGGGAGATAAAAATTTATAATTAAATGAATACCGAAAAATTTCCCTGAAGAAAAAAAGATCTTCCTTGAAGTAAAAAAAAATCTTCTGTATTTAGACTCAAGCACTAGTCAAAGTGAACTGAAAGTTCAAAAGATAATTAACTTGTAATATTTAACAAGTAATCTATCAGATGCATTTACTGGACATAAATAAGTGACTATAAATGGTTGAGGTTCTATTAATACCCCCATACCCTAGAAGCATAAATGACCTCCCAACACGAAAGATATAAATCTGCGGTAAATTAAAGCTAGTAAAATATTATGTCACTCTTGAAATCTCCTGAAGAGGTTCGTCCTAAAGGCGGAAATTCAAGTAAAGAAGCACCTGCCCAAAATAATCAAAATACTAGGATTGCGGAGCGATCAAATTAAAATATTTTGGAAAATAATGAGGATCTGGTTGATATAAATTTTATAAATAATACAGAAGAAATTGAAATATTATCGTTGTCGAGAATATATATGTATCCACAATTGTTCTTTCTAAAATCTGGATCCAGTACTCATGTTGGGTGTCAGAAGCACCTCAATTTGGGTAAAATAAAAAGAAACAAAATGTGGCAGCGTTAGACTTGCTAAACAAAAGAAAATAATTTGGTTTTATCGTACGTACACCTAAAGTATTATTCTACACCTGAAGTGTAATCCATGTTGGATATAAGTGAGTAATTATACGAAAATCAAATGAGAATTACAAGTTGGTGAACGAGATTAGTAGCTCAATGGGTTTTCGCAGAGACACGATATTGATTTTGATCAAACATATTATCCTGATATAAATAATATAAAGTTTCACTACTATATATCTCTAACAATAAATATTAATTTAAAAATGCAGTTGATGGACCTTGTAACCACATATTTATTTGATTATTGGATGCCAATATTTAAATGATCCCCAAAAAATTTAAGATTCTCCAGGTGAGGAATGATGAAAATTACAATATATATAATATAAAACTACAAATGGCTATTATATAGCCTAAAACAGTCGGGTCGAATTGTGGTACAATCGACTTAGTGAGTTCCTCCTGAAAAAGGAATATATAAAAAATATAATTTGAAATAAAAGTCTTGGTTAAAACCAAATATTATCTCGGCCTGCAGATAGAACATTTCTCTAAAGGAAAAATAAATTTGAGCATTTTCCCGAAGGAACTATGATTTTGATATCTCCGTGAAGGACAAATAAATTTTATACATCAGTCAATGTACTTGAGAATGTATTGTGATAGATTTTATGTGTATAAATTCCATCTATATGAATATTTGTTTGATCCATTTGAAATAGATTTATGGTAGAACCAGAAGTTCCTTATATGAGCACCAGTTAGTGAGTTATATGGATGCTAATTATATGTATGATCCTCATAAAATTATATTTTTGTTTGTACTAGTGCTACAATACCATGAAGGTTTGTTATATAATTAATATATGGTTACCACCTCCTTAAACTACTTAATAGTTATTACTATATGTGAGGTTTCACGAAAACGCATTTGGAAGTTGTTGGTTAAACACATATCCTTTAAATTATTTTATTCACGTGAACTTCAGCAGGGTTGTGAAATCATTATACAAAAGGTGTGCTAGTGACAGTCTGACAGATTTGTCTACTAAATCCCTTCCAACATCTACTTTTGAAAAATATATTCATGATATTGAAATGCATACACTTGGAAGACTGTTGTCTTCAGGGAGAGCGACAATTTCAAAATAATCCTGAGGATTGGATCTTGAAGATCACAATGATTGTACTCTTTTCCCCTTTGCGTAAATTTCTCCTCTAAATTATTTTATCGAGGTTTAACGACGCATGAAAATCACCATCGGAATGTTCAAGGGGGTGTTGTAAATATATTATAATTATGGACATTACTTGTGGGTAAGATATTTGATGGGTCGAGATGCCTAATGGACTTTTAGGGTTACATCCCTATCACTAGTATAAATATATCATTAATTATTGTATACTATACACAATAGAGAATACACAGAAATATAGTAAAAATCTCATGACTTGGTACGCCCCCAAATGTAATTATTCTTGACGAATTGGGTAAATAAATTTGTGCTTCCGCGTTCCTATATTACAACATGTATTTCATGAAATAGAACACCGTCTCTGGCTCAATTCATAGAGTGTTAGGATATTTTTGTCCTTAAAATCTCTTTATTTTAATTTTGATGATGTCAAACATATTCTATCTTTGTAGTGTTTGGAGGGATTTAAATCAAATTTGTCCTCTATCTTTTCATCTTTATCTAAATGGTCCTCTATTTATTTGCTTTATCAATTTAGTCCCGTGTAATGGTCCTCAAGTTTCACCAAAATGGTCCTAATTTGGTGAAAAATGGTCATAATTGATTTTTTATATTTAATATCAAGTTTTTTTGATTTGGCAAAGATTGTCACCTGGCGTGCCACATCATAGGTGTCCCCCAAAAAAACTAGTGCACATGACTAAAAAGTGGGCATTTTATATTTTTTGCGTTCAATTAGGACCTAATTGGAGATATATAAATTGATACGAGATTAAATTGGTAAAAGGAATAAATAGAGGACGAAATTGTAAGGTTTTGTACATTTTAGGCCAATCAGGATCATTTTGGCAAAAATTGAATAGATACAGGACTAAACTGATAAAGCAAATAAATAGAGGACCATTTTAATAAAGGTGAAAAGATAGAGGACGAATTTGGTTTAAATCCCAGTGTTTGGATACTAACATTGCAGGTATAAAGATAAGAAGAACTTAGATTTCAAGACTTTACAGCTGAAGAGATGAAGAAATCAAGAATCGAAGTCTACAGCTAAAGAGTTCTCACCAAACTGCAGAGACAGGCCGTTTTCAGCTGAAGACATATGTCAGTTAAGGTTAATTAAGTGTAGTAATTTATGTACATTCACTTACATAGCTTTAAAAGACATCAGGAGATTAAAGGAGGTTAATACATAGACAGTAAAAACAGGATGCACCGTGTTTAGTTGACTAACCAAGCAGCTAACACTACAAGACAATATGTACTACAAAAAGACTATGCTACATGACAAGAAGCCTTTAATGAGCTGAAGTCAAAGCTGGAGGTGATCCCCATTCAAATTCAAATCCTTCCAACGGCTAAGAAGACCCCCAAGACTCCTATAAATAGGAGAGACAACTCCAGAGGACAACAACAACACTCGAGCTATTCAAGCATACTACTCAAACATATCTACAACTACCTCAAGTCTACAACCTTCATTTGTTAGAAGTTTTTAGGACTAGGTGCTAGGATATTTTGCTTAGTTTTCTAAGTTGTTCTTCCTCACAAATATCTTTTTTTGTAACTCTACCTTGTGTGGAGATCTTTCTTTGTGAGTGTTAAGTATTCTGAGTGAAAAGAGAGTCCGAGTGCCATTGTATCTTGCTTAAGTTTAGACAGATCTGAGTGAGGAGTTTATTTTTTAGGGGGAACAACTTTAGGTCTTAGTGAATTTCTCTTAGTGAATTTTGATACCTAAGGGTGTAACAGTGGACATAGGAGGATTACACCACCTCCAAACCACTATATATTCTGTCTTCATTTACTTTCTGCCATTTACTTTTAAGTTCTTTATATTCAACTGATTTACTTATTATTGTGCTTACTCATTCTTGCTGCATTCATCATTTCATTTGTTTTCCAAAAGATAAAAGTGCATATAAGACTAAGAAAGCTACAGTTATAGATTATGTGAATCATTCAACTGAAAACTTCAAGTCTTTATTGGTTTTTCATTATCACACACACTTTATTTTTTCGCTGCATATAGGCGTCTCAAAACACTTTCTAAAGTGTGAGATATCCTTTCTGAAAGTTTTGTTTTGTGATAAGTTTTTGAAAAATATACAAACTTAATTTTTACTCAAGTCTGCAGCTGCAAACTTTGCTTTAACTCTACAACTGCAGAGTTAAGTCTTGTGCACAAAAGTTTTAAGTTTTAAAACTCAAGGTCTATTCACCCCCAGGCCTTGACCACCTTTCAGACCAACATAGAGAGATATCGCTCATATAATATTCCCGCTTAATGAATCTGAGTCCATTAGCCAACAATTGAAAGATGACAAAGTATAGAGTGAAAATGGTTTATACATGAATTATTGAAGGATATTAGTTGAATTCTCTAAACAATATTAGTTGTTTTTATTGAAAAGTATTACTAACTTACACTGAAGAGTCTTAGTTGTTCAGTGAAAACAACTAATACCCTTCAGTGAAAACACCTAATATTCTTTAGTGATAAAAACTAATACCCTACAATGATTCATATATGAACCAATTTCACTCTATACATACTCTTGAAAGATAATAATTAAGTGAAAAGTAAATAATGTTTTAAATAAAAAAAACTATGATTTTCTAATTCAAAGTAATACATAACGGTGGTATATTTTATAAAAAAGATAGACTATTTCAAATGAAAATAGTAGGTTTTAGTTCAAAGTTATATGTTCAGAATGTGTAATACATTTAAAAAAAAAAAAAAAAACTCTTTAGAAAAAGTGATATATTTTAAATGAAGAGTGATAATGATCTAATTGGGAGTTATATGTTTCAAAAGATATAATACATAAAAATGATATATTATAATTTAGTTCTTCTGATATCTTCTTCATTCTTTTATTATGCCTTGTGTTCGAAAGATGGAAATAAAATGACAGCAATTTAAGGTATTCACTTAATCATAATGGATTTAGGTGTTTTTCTTTTATTATGTAAATTATTAAAAATATGAAATGTTAAGAACATTTCCCTCCAACACAAGGTAAGTGTTAAACTTGGTCATTAGGGTGTCAACTTAATTGTTACATTTTTATATTTTTTAATCTTACCACACCTTGTTAAATGTTAACAACTATTCCAAATTTTCTACCAAATTACATCATTTATTACTCATTCAGTATAAAAAAAATACGCATGTCAGGCCAGCTGCATCATTCTTCCTTGTTTTTGTTTTCATTATTTTGTAAAAGGAAAACCGCTAGAAACATAATTTTTTAAATATACTTGTGGAGTATAATTTTTCTATAATAATTAACCAAAGTTTGACCCTCAAGTTTTCTGGAATTGATTAATGATAGAGATGGGTTATCTAGAGTAGGTTGTAGCATTTATGGCTTCTTCTATAATCAACTAATTTAGTTGGTGGTTTCGATCATTATCTTGCTCTACTTGGAGTTTAGAGTCAACTTTTCTCTCTTTTGGAGATTTTTTATTTTTTATTTGTCCTTTTTACGTCTTTTGTGAATCTGAGTTCCGTAAATTCTTTTTTTTATGTATCATTATTTACTATACAAAATAATAATATTTAAAAGAAGAGAATTCACGTGAATCTAAATTTTATAGAATTTTTTGTGTTTTTTTTCATTTAGCACGTTTTGAATTTAACAGAAGTTTCCCTATACTTGAGTTGATATTACCATTTGATCAATAACAGTTCTTTTTCTATATAATAAAAAGGCAAAAACTTGTATGAGACCGTCTCATGGCATGAGACCACACAAATTAACACCTACCCCTACCAAAGTGTTAATGAGCCCATGTCGTAGTTACATTCATTCATATTGTCTCATGCCATGAGACAGTCTCATACAAGACCTACTCTAAAAAAAACGAGTGATTCTTGTGTGCACTTAGATTGTGAGTTCAATTTCAAATCAAATTTGACTTTCAAAGCTCAATTTGAATTTTGAGTTCAATTTAAAAACAAATTTGACTTTTCAAAATTCAATTTACTTAATGAGCTTTGAAAAGTCAAGATTGTTTTAAAATTGAACTAAAAATCCAAGTGCATGTTATGCACTTGAGTGTATACATGATTTTTTGTAAAAAAAAAAATACATTCCCTCTATCCGAAGGTAGACTTCACATGTAGGTGGACACACAAATTAAGAAAAAATACTGAAAATTGATTTTTTGAAGGTATTATTTGAATATAAAATGGTATTATAAGAGTGTACTAATTGAGTTTTATTTTAATTTTAGAGGTGTGATGAGTATTGTGGGACGGGCGAAAAAAGAAAGTGAGGATTTATCGAGGGATAAAAGGAGTAAACTACTTATTTATTATATGTTTGTTTGATCAATAGTACTCCATCCGTCTAATATAAGCAGATAGAATTTTCTTTACACAAATTCTAGTATACAAATCTAATTTTGATTTTTTCAATTAGAAATATACAATTGAAAATAAAAAAAAAGGTATTGTTGATTGTTATTTGGGGTATTGTCACTTGGAGTATTGTTGAAATAACACGTGATATTACAGACTATTGCTTGAGGTATTGTTGATTACTGCTTGGAGTATTATTGATTATTGTTTGGGGTATTGTAGATTCAAAAAATAAAATTCACGCCGAAGTGTGTGTTTTTCATACTTTTTGCAATTGAGTTTTTAAAATCTAAGTGCATAATATGCACTTGGGTTCACACTAGAACTATTTTTTTTTTGTCCGTCCAATATAAGTAGATATAAATTAAAAAGGCAAGTTTTAAATTTATCTTCATACTCACAAACAAGTTTAGAGTAAGTTTTATATGAAAATGGTTTGTGTTAAGCTTATCATGAAACTGTTTTAAAGTATAGAATATTTGACCAGGAGTATTGATAATCTCACTAGGAGTATCTTTAATTTGGGTTCAATTTTTTTACAACAATTACAATATAATACCACCAACTCAAATTAATAATACTCCTGGTGAGATTATCGATACTCCTGGTCAAATATTCGATATTTTAATATAGTTTCATGATAAGCTTATCATGAACTATTTTCATATAATATTTTGTCATCACTTTATTCTTAAATGGACCCTACAATACTTTTCAACATATCTACTTTATATATAAACAACTACTCTCTCCGTCCGTCCACTAAAAATGTGCTCAGTTTCCTTATTCGTTTGTCCACCAAAAGTGTGTTAATTCCTTATTAGTAAAAAAAAAAGTTTTATAGTCACAAACAACTATTCTATTCATATTTTATCCTTATTTAGGGGTGTGCAAAATACGGTTCGAACCGAAAAAACCGACCAAACCAAAATATAAATTTTGTTTCGGTTTCGGTTTATGGTTCGGTTTACGGTTTTGAAATTTAAATTTTCTTTATTTCGATTCGATTTACATTTTTTACGAATTAAAAATCATATAGACCGAACCGCATAATTATTTTTAATAAAATTAATATTATATATATATATATATATATAACATTCACTTAAATTAATATATAATCACTTATAGTCTAATATAGATGTTTAAATAGGAATAATCTTTTGTAGTGCTAAGTAACCTTCGTCTTTCTTCATCAACAAATATATGATCATTAAAAATCCGGGCCGAATTCTTCAAGAAGTGACTCCTATATAAGACATGCATAGTGAAATATTTATGGTTGGACAAAGGTGATCACAATTATGATCAAGTACCTATATTTTCTGGATACTATTATTTATCTCACAATTTGCATTATTTTATCATTTTTGCTCTAATGTATATAAGTGACATAGGCCCTGTTAATTATATTTAATTCATAGCTTGACTATTCTATATATATTTTCCAAAGGCAATTATTAGATGTGGAAATTTAACTTAAATATACTCCTACAGACCAACCATTGCATGTGATCTTTACTTCATCAGTAGTCCAAAGTTCAATTAGGATGAAAATATAGTGAAATATTGTAAATATTGAAATTGATATATGTATATATATCGCAAGAATATCGATATTAATGTGATATCGATTTACTTGTATTACAAAACTGATTTTTTTTAGAAAATATCGCGGATATATCGCAAATATATAAAAAATTGCGAAAAAAAATCCCATAAAAATAAATATTTTTTCATTTTTGTTTGTTTGTAGTGAATGTAAATTTGTCATAAGAATGTATTCTCTCTTATATTAATCAAATCACTCATGATTGACATGCACATAACTACATACAAGATTTATTTGGACAAATATGAGAATTATTATAGTTTGAACATTAATTTTTTTGCTTTATTTTCTCATCTAGTCCCTATACCAGGTCATTTCTCAAGATAATTACTAGAAACAAGATACAATAAATAGAGACAATGATAAAAATACAAATTTAATGATATTTAAATAGAGTAACAAAATTATCTTTGTGAGACATGAAAATAGAAAGTAAACCTATATATCTTTGTGGCACGGAGAGTGTATTATATTGGCAATTGTTCATTTTTATGCATTTAATTGTAATGTATCCAAATTGAGTAATTTTTTTTTTATAAAAGTCTTCTAATAATTCCTTTTTGTTTTTACCTTTTTTTTTATATAAATGTTCTCACTAATTTTTTTTTTTAATTTATCCCATTTGTGTTACCTTATCGTGTCGTACCTAATAAAGTAATATTATATTTCTATGAAATAAATATCTGCAAATTAAAAATATGATTAAATATAAAGTAAACTTAAAAAAATTTAATTGTTCGAATAATACAAATACTTCAAATTACCAATCGTCAAATGAGTTTTCATCAAAAAAATCCTCACCAGCACGATTGTGTCAATACTTGTCAAATAATATCCACACCTTATGCAACAACTATGCAGCCATTTTCATCTTTTTGATAATACACCTGCTTCCGCTTGCTCACCATGTATGAATGCTTGATCCTTATCATATCAAGAAATTTATGATATACCTCTTGATAAATAGCGTGATCTCATGTGCACATTTTTAAGATAAAAATTAATTTTTTGATTAATCACACACACACACACACACATATATATATATATTGTTAGGATATATTTTAGTTTTGATGATTTTTCAAAACAACATGTAATAGGTTTGAAAGCAGTCAGGATAGTATCTTTTATTTCAGGTTGATTAGGCGTGAAATTGTCATGATTCGTAGCTAGAAACGCCCTAGTTTTGGTCGAGTTTATAGAGTGCTTAGAGTCAAATGAGCATTATTTCTATACATTGATAAATTTGTCTCTTTGATGCTCATAGGTGAATAGAGGACGAAAAACGGAGTTCGTAGGACTTTGAATCGACTCAAACGGATGCCCGGATGAGAAGATATTGAAGAAATACGATTGGTATTAGTGCGGACGAGGAAAAGTATCATTTGGAAGGATTAGAGATCACTCGAGCGCATTGCTCGAGCGCCACCGCTCGAGCGCCTTACTCGAGCGTGCAAACGTACAGAACAATTCTTGCGCTCGAGCAGCTCGAGCGCCACCGCTCGAGCGAATTGCTCGAGCGCCCAAAACATACAGAGAAGATTCAGCGCTCGAGCAGCTCGAGCGCGACTGCTCGAGCGAATGCATCATTCGAGCTACACAGCTCGAGCGGGACCGCTCGAGCGTTTTGCTCGAGCGCCCATATACTTTTGCCTCCGGATGCGTATTTTCGGCCCATTAACTCCCGTTTCGACCCGTGCCTATATATACCTCGTCCAAACACGTTTTGAAGGATCCCCAACTTTAGAAATCACTTTAGACTTAGTTTTTGGAGAGGAAGGAGACGAGCAAGCTTTACTTTTACGTTTTGTTGAGGTTTTTCATACGAATTCTAGTTTCTTTTCAATTCTTAGTTTCTTTTCATTAGTTCGTTACTTTGAACACGTTTAAATTTCGTTTTTATCAATTCAATTTCAGTTCTTCGTATTTATTTTCTTTTAAAACCCTAGTTCATGTTTCTTATTTTCTTCGTTCAATTCAATATGTTTATGTTCGTTGTTTCTTTAATTGCTTTTAGTTTTGTTAAAACCATGTCCAGCTGAAACCCTTGCGTGCTTACGTTAGGATGAACTCGTAGAAGTAGGATGTGGGTACATAATTAGGGTAGTTTGTGAGGTTAGTTTTAATTCTCTTAGTTAATGAATTCTTATAATTAATCTGAACTTTACCTTTGAATTTAGTACGAAAGTGTTAGAGAGAGGACGACCGCATCACTCAATAACAACTAGTAGTCTTAACGAGAAGGTTTAGGAAAGGTTAATTCATTTACCGGTTTAGCGAAGGAGGACGACCGCATCACCTTAGTTAAATTAGGGTCTCATTAATTGAGCACAATCTATTAACTTGTTAGTAGATTAGTGAAGTCGAGTGTTAGGGTAAAGTATTAGGGTTTAGAATCTTGAGCTTTCACCTTGCATTCTTTTACTTAGGTTAATTCTTGTTTGTCACGATTACTTTGATTATGTACCTGCTCCGTTAGTATACGTAGGGATTCCTATCCTAAGCATCACCATCTCTTATTTGAATCCAACCCTTAGTTAATTTAATTGCTTTAGTATTTTAGTTAATTAGTTTATTTTAGTCTTTTAATTAATTTCTTTCAAAAAACCCAAAAACATCACACTCATATTAATTACGACGCGTAGATCTTCAGGGATCTATTCGCATATACACCATCCCTTGGGTTCGATAATACTTGGTCCCTATACTTGCCCATACTACAGTGAACCCGTTCTCTTGCGGGGTAGCTACTAGTAGAAGTTAGTAAAATCGCTTCAAGTCAATGGCGCCGTTGCCGGGGATGGCGTTTTATGCTTTTTGAATAGGACTTGTAGATAGCTTAGTAGTTAGTAGTGAGTGATTTATTTTCTGTTTTTATTTTTATTTGTATTCAATCGGCAGTTGCGTTTTGACCCTTCTGCTAGTGTGTCAGGTTTATGAGAACACGCTCACAAGGCAATACGAGCGAAGAGAGAATACCGTTGGACCCTGAGACAATAGCCAGAAGGAACTGAGCCTTCTTGAGAAGGATGAACGCTGCCAACTTAGGAAAGGAACCAATGGACATCAATAATGAGTTGGACGATGCTGCCAACGATTTCAATCAGGCAGTAGACCGAGTTGAAGGCACTGGAGTTAGTGGTAGCCAGAATCAAATTCCATTAGGGGATAGCCAGAGCCTAAACCCGGATACACGAAACGTAGGGAATCCAGCTCAGAACCTTGTCCATAATCCTCCTAACAACCCTCCTTACCCACAAAACCCAAATAACCCTTTCAACAACCCAGTATACCAACATTACCCATACCCACCTTATCCTTACCCACCTTACCCGTATCCTCCACCCCCAGTCTATAATCAACCACCTGTTTACCCACCACCACCCCAACAAGTACCAGTACCTGCTGCTAATCCTCAACACGTTCCTATGAACGTAGATCACAATATTGCTATTCGAGGGAGGTTTGCAGCGCAGCCACAGCGGTACTATGATGGAGTGGCTTTACCTCCAGTTGAGGTGAACAACTTTTCGATATCCCCGGGGATTTTAAAGCTGCTGACCGAGAATCAGTTCAAATGGGTGATCGGGAAGGAGAATCCTCATACACATCTGAGGAGCTTTCTCATGATAGCCTCAACATTCAATTACAATGGCATGTCTGAAGATGCCAAGAGGCTTAGGCTGTTCCCATTCTCATTGACGGGAATAGCCAAGGAGTGGTACGATAATACGCTCCCACGGGGAGGTATTACCACTTGGGCCGAGCTCGAGCGTCTGTTCCTCGAGCGATTCTACCCTCCATCTAGGACGATCAAGGCTAGAATTGAGATCTCGTCCTTTCGCCAGAAGTCTGGAGAGGATTTACGCCAAGCGTGGGAGAGATACTCAAACATGCTGATAGAGTGCCCGCAGCACGGGTACAACGAGGGAGACATTATGGCATTCTTCTATAGTGGTGCCAACAAGGCGGGGCAAGACCATTTAGACGCCTGTGCGGGCGGAGCATTCCTCAATCAAGGCATAGAGAGGTGTAGAGAGATCGTTGACAACATTGTCACGAATGCCGGTGCTTGGAGTGGAGATGCAGATTTTCAGAGGGTGCATCAGGTTGAAGAGGGAGAAGGAACGAGAAGGCTATTGATGGCCATGATGGAGAAGATAAACAACCTCGAGTTGGGGAAGAGTTTGGGTGGAGAGCATGCAGTAGAGAATGAGAGAGTAGACCAACCCAGTGGACAGCAAGAGGTAGCCAATTACATGGGAGGTCCGTATTACAATCAGAATGGCTACCAAGGTGGTAATCAGTATGGAAGGCCTTCTTATGGCCAACCATTTGTACTTCCAGGGCCTCAGCCACTTCAAAATCAATGGAGGAACACACAAGGAGTTCAAGGAGGCCAGCAGCCTCCTCAAAACACATGGAGGAAGAATGATAATTTTTCTTATGCTAACCCAAAAGCTGGCGTTACTGTTCCTGCAGGTGTTGATCCGGGGTCTAAACCTCCTGGTGGAGAAGGTGGTGCATCAACCGAGGAGATGTTGAGAGCGATTCTTCAGAAGGTGGAGGAGGGAAGCAAGCGGTTGTCATCCTTGGAGTACGATGTGAAGGAGTTGCATAAAAAGGGTGATCAACGTGATCAAGAGCTCCAGAAGATGAATGTTGAGTGGACCAGAACTCAACAAGAGAACAATCGAAGGTTCACTTCTTTAGAGTTCCAGATGAGCCAGATTGCAAAGTCAGTGAATAGAATGCCGGAGGGGAACCCGAAAGAGCAGTGCAAGGCGATTCAGCTTAGAAGTGGAACCAACTACGAAGGTCCTCAGATGCCTGCTGATTCTGAGACGCCCCAAGTTGAGAAGGGGATTGAAAGTGAAGGGATTGAGAAGCATAGAGATATGGATGAGTCCCAGAAGGGCAAGGAAAGTGAGGAGATTGAGAGAGTTCCTAAGTGGAAAAAGGCAAAGGAAGCAAGGGAGAAAGTGAAAGAAACAGAAAGAGATGAGTGGGGGGTACAAAAATCTGTGATACCCGTCCCGTATCCACAGCGCTTCATGAAAAAGAAGCTTGATGAAAAATTTGCAAAATTTCTTGATGTTTTTAAACAATTGCATATTAATATTCCTTTTTATGATGCTTTGGAACAGATGCCGCATTATGCAAAGTTTCTGAAGGACTTGATCGCGAAAAGACGGCGAGTGGATGAGCCGAAGTTGGTGCAGTTGAACCACGAGGTGAGTGCATTAGTGCACAAGGCGCTTCCACCGAAGCTGAAGGATCCCGGGAGCTTCACGATCCTATGTGACATTGGGAACGGGATCAAGAAGGGAGCATTGTGCGACCTCGGGGCGAGCATAAATCTGATGCCCTTGTCGCTTTTCAAGAAGTTGGAAGGTGGTGAACTTCAACCCACAATGATGACGCTTCAACTTGTCGACCGGTCTATTACTAGACCTCAAGGTGTTGTTGAAGACGTCCTCGTGAGAGTTGGAGATCACATCTTTCCAGCCGACTTTGTAGTGCTAGAGATGGAGGAAGATGAGCACGTACCCCTGATCTTGGGAAGACCGTTCTTAGCTACGGCGGGGCTGGTGCTAGATGTGGCAAATGGGAAGATCACATTGAAGGTTGATGATCAAGAAGTGAAGATCTCCCTATATGAAGCCATGAAGCACCCGAAGGAGGATGAGAGCTTGTATTGCATGGATGCCATTGATCCTCGTGTTGAAGACACACCTCCTATCCCTAATCCTTCTCATATTCATGATTTTGTTAGTCCTTCAATTGATAATTTAACCCATGAGAATTATGTTCTTGATTATGTTGATAGGGATAAAGTGAAGAAGTTGAAGGATGAAGAGGTGAAGAAAGTGGATGTGGTCCAGTTAGAAGGGAAAGGAGGAGTTAAGAAGAAAAAGTCCAAACTCAAGAAATTGATTAGTAAGACTCCTCCAGATAAAGGTGAGAAGGAGTTGAGACCCATAACACTTGGGGATGAGAAGAGAGCAAAGGGGCTCATGATGGAGGGGCATCAAGGAAAGAAGTTCAGACACCACTCTTATGAGAGTGAGGGAGGTAAATTTGAGTATGATGTCCCATAAGCTCCTTTGAGCTTGGTCCGGCATGAGGACCTTAAAAATAGCGCTGAATGGGAGGCAACCCATTTTTATTTGCTTTTGAGTGTTTTTTAGTTATTTTCCTTTTATGTTACTAGGATGTTGTTGAGTCGTATGTTTAACCTCGTACTTGAGAGTTTTATTTTGTAGGCTTGTCTCTAAAGGAGTAAAGGTATCATGGAGTTATTTAGATTGAAGGAACCAACTTGAGACAAGGAAGTGTGCAAAGCTATTGAGAGAAATTGAATTATTTGGTTGAGGTAACCCACAACCCCAAACTTAGACCTCTAGCAAGGTCGAAGTTTGGGGGGGTGGAGATTTTTATGTTTCTTGTTACATTGCACATGCATGCACGCCCTTATCTTTGAGTTGAGTTTGATTGATTATTGGTTTGTTGAGATACTCCTTGGGCTATTATTAATTTGTTTTGTTACTCAATATTTTATGCCTATCAATCACCTTATGCTTGTTGATTGCTATCTTTGAGTATGATTTGATGAGTAGGGTGAATTGTGAGGCTGAGTTAGGAGTTATCTTGTGTGAGTGTTTGAGTTAGAGTTGATTTGAGAAATAACTTGTATGCTTGTAAATTTTCCTTTTGAGTACTTGTGTGATGATTGTGAGAATGCACTAGGACTAGCATGGATGTGAAAGCTGTGAGATTTGAGCCTTATGAGATTTTGATGCATTATATTGATCTCTTCGTTTGTGAGTGAATCATCACCTTAGAGGATGCTAGAACTTGTGTGTGCTCTTGCTTCTTGATTGTGTCCAGTTTGATATGCCGAATGTGATCTTAGGCCATCTTTGATTTAATTGAGTCACTTAGCCAAAATTTTCCTTACCATTGATATTTATCCCTTGTTAGTCCCTTTGAGCCGAAAGCCTATTTTATTTGCTAGCACATATGAACACTATTCCAATTCCTAAGCCTTTTTGTCCCAATTTGAGTGGAGAATAGGAAAGTGTGAATATGAAGGGAGTGAATTGAGTTGAAAAAGGAAAAGGTTGTTTGTTGAGTGAATATGAGAAGAAGGTGTGCTGAAGTTTTGAGATGTGGGAAAAAGAGAAAGAAAATTGAGAATGAGCAAAAGAAAAATTGAGCTCATGTGTTTGTACGAAAAAGAAAAAAAAGTAAAGTGATTGAAAAAAAAAAGTGAAAGAGTGAGAAAGAAAAAAATTTGAAGTGTTGAGAGTATGGAGTTGAAAGGGTGTTGATTGAAAATGTTTGAAGTAGTCTGTTCCTAATCTCGAAGTGCCAAAGTTTGATTTTCTATTCTCCATTCACTTTAGTCACTTTACCTTATATTGTTATCCCACCTGTCCAAAGAGCCTACATTACAACCTTGAGAAAAGTCCTTTTTGATTCGGCATTGATTTCTAGAGTATGGTCGAAGTTAAGAGCACTTACAAGCTTATGGCTGCCAATTTGTGTGACTGATTGTTTGAGTGTGTCCCTTGATCATTGTTATACACTTGTGAGGGAGCGAAACACATCGTTGAGTGCACATCCATGCTTGATCTTGGTGTTTCTTGTCATTGTTGCATGAGTATGATGAAGGAAGGTGAGTGAGTATACGAGTGATTGACTTTTGAAGCTTGAGTTCATTAGCTTGCATGATTGAGTTTTCCTACTCATTCCTAACAATTTAACTTGACTTATTATTTCATTGCTTGGGGACAAGCAATATGGTAAGTTTGGGGGGTTGATTAGGCGTGAAATTGTCATGATTCGTAGCTAGAAACGCCCTAGTTTTGGTCGAGTTTATAGAGTACTTAGAGTCAAATGAGCATTATTTCTATACATTGATAAATTTGTCTCTTTGATGCTCATAGGTGAATAGAGGACGAAAAACGGAGTTCGTAGGACTTTGAATCGACTCAAACGGATGCCCGGATGAGAAGATATTGAAGAAATACGATTGGTATTAGTGCGGACGAGGAAAAGTATCATTTGGAAGGATTAGAGATCACTCGAGCGCATTGCTCGAGCGCATTGCTCGAGCGCCACCGCTCGAGCGCCTTACTCGAGCGCGCAAACGTACAAAACAATTCCTGCGCTCGAGCAGCTCGAGCGCCACCGCTCGAGCGAATTGCTCGAGCGCCCAAAACATACAGAGAAGATTCAGCGCTCGAGTCGCGCTCGAGCGAATGCATCATTCGAGCTACACAGCTCGAGCGGGACCGCTCGAGCGGGACCGCTCGAGCGTTTTGCTCGAGCGCCCATATACTTTTGCCTCCGGATGCGTATTTTCGGCCCATTAACTCCCGTTTTGACCCGTGCCTATATATACCTCGTCCAAACACGTTTTGAAGGATCCCCAACTTTAGAAATCACTTTAGACTTAGTTTTTGGAGAGGAAGGAGACGAGCAAGCTTTACTTTTACGTTTTGTTGAGGTTTTTCATACGAATTCTAGTTTCTTTTCAATTCTTAGTTTCTTTTCATTAGTTCGTTACTTTGAACACGTTTAAATTTCATTTTTATCAATTCAATTTCAGTTCTTCGTATTTATTTTCTTTTAAAACCCTAGTTCATGTTTCTTATTTTCTTCGTTCAATTCAATATGTTTATGTTCGTTGTTTCTTTAATTGCTTTTAGTTTTGTTAAAACCATGTCCAGCTAAAACCCTTGCGTGCTTAGGTTAGGATGAACTCGTAGAAGTAGGATGTGGGTACATAATTAGGGTAGTTTGTGAGGTTAGTTTTAATTCTCTTAGTTAATGAATTCTTATAATTAATCTGAACTTTACCTTTGAATTTAGTACGAAAGTGTTAGAGAGAGGACGACCGCATCACTCAATAACAACTAGTAGTCTTAACGAGAAGGTTTAGGAAAGGTTAATTCATTTACCGGTTCAGCGAAGGAGGACGACCGCATCACCTTAGTTAAATTAGGGTCTCATTAATTGAGCACAATCTATTAACTTGTTAGTAGATTAGTGAAGTCGAGTGTTAGGGTAAAGTATTAGGGTTTAGAATCTTGAGCTTTCACCTTGCATTCTTTTACTTAGGTTAATTCTTGTTTGTCACGATTACTTTGATTATGTACCTGCTCCGTTAGTATACGTAGGGATTCCTATCCTAAGCATCACCATCTCTTATTTGAATCCAACCCTTAGTTAATTTAATTGCTTTAGTATTTTAGTTAATTAGTTTATTTTAGTCTTTTAATTAATTTCTTTCAAAAAACCCAAAAACATCACACTCATATTAATTACGACGCGTAGATCTTCAGGGATCTATTCGCATATACACCATCCCTTGGGTTCGATAATACTTGGTCCCTATACTTGCCCATACTACAGTGAACCCGTTCTCTTGCGGGGTAGCTACTAGTAGAAGTTAGTAAAATCGCTTCAAGTCACAGGTCAGGCTAGGTTAGCTCTCGTGAGAATAGGCTGTCAGTTGAGGGAACACTCAGTTGGGGGGGAACTCAGCGAGGGGGAACTCAGCAACACAGCCTGAGGATATCAAGATGACATCAAGAAGAACTGACTGAAGCCATGCCAGAGACCTGAATCAAAAGAGAAGCCTGAAGGATATCCCACTGAGTGTAAACCAGGCTGATCTAAGCTAAGTCAGGTGGACCACTCAGTGAAGAGCGTGATCAGGAGGATCAATGCTGTACCAAGTAGGCCCTGAAGGAGTCAGGCTACTGTGGTCAGAGAACTTTGTCATTCAGCCTTATGACAAAGTTCTTGGAATGATCTTCAAACAGTCTCTGAAGGACAACTACACTGAAGACGTTCAGTCCACTGAAGATCATCAGTCAGTGAAGGAGAAAGCTACCTAAAGTCAGTGGGTCTTGGTCAACCCACTGAGTCAAAGATCCTTGAATCCAGGCCACGTGGACCAATCAGCACGAGGCAGCAACTCTAACACTGACAAAGGCCGCATTCCAAGAAAAGTGGTTGAAACCATTAAATGTTGGATTCAAATGTATTTCCTCTCCAACGGATACATTTGAATCCTCATTATAAATACAAGCTCATAGCTTCATTGTAAGGGTGTGTGAAGAAAGAAAAATCAACACCTACAAGCTATAAGAGTGTGTGAGTTGTTAGGGAGTCATAAGGAAGTGTTGCTCACACCCTCGACAATGACCTTTAGTGTTATCACTTATATTCATTGAGTGTCATGCTTGTAACTCATAGCTTAGAGAGGTTTTCCTAATCCTAGCTTGAGGCTAACACATTGTAAAGGAAAACCTCACATAGTTGGAGAAAACCAAACCAAACTAAACCCTTTCAGAAGAATGTTAGGTTTGTAGTGAGGTGAGGAGAGGCAGCCCAGGGAGTGGCGTGAGTTCAGTTGTAAGTGCACCTTGGCACGTTAAAAATAAGAATCCCAGTTAGTGGATTTCCTGTTAAATCAGGCCCGTGGATGTAAGAGCTTGAGTCTCTGAACCACGTTAAACTGAGCGTTGTTTTATGTTTAAGCACTTGCTAATTATTTGTAGCGTATGCTCACTGAGTGTACTTGGAAAGGCTGAAAAGGAAATTAGCTAAGTATCTTAGTCAGGGAGAATCAATCTCACTGACGGGCTTAAGCAAGCACTCGAGAGTTCAGTCCCTCGAGTCACTGCCTTGTTAAGAGCCTGAGCTCACAAGTCAGTTGCACTGACTTGAGTGCTCTGACTCTTAGCAACGCAGTGACTTGAGTATCTTTCACTGAGCTCATTCAGGGTGGAATGCAAATATTTAAAAAAAAAAACTTTTTTGCTCCTGAATTCCCATTTTGGTATTCGTAAACGGGACCATCAATTGGTATCAGAGCGGGTTGTTCACATGACCACTGATCCAGTTTTGTTAAAAAAAATGGTCACCCGAATAGATCTTAAATGTTTTAAACTATGGGAATTCCTGCATATTTCAAACTATTACTTGTGTTCTGACATTATTCTTGTAATAGATGATCATTTGGTTATAAGTTTTGGAATCATCAAAAAGGGGGAAATTGTTAGGATATATTTTAGTTTTGATGATTTTCCAAAACAACATATAATAGGTTTGAAAGCAGTCAGGATAGTATCTTTTATTTCAGGTCAGGCTAGGTTAGCTCTCGTGAGAATAGGCTGTCAGTTGAGGGAACACTCAGTTGAGGGGGAACTCAGCGAGGGGGAACTCAGCAACACAGCCTGAGGATATCAAGATGACATCAAGAAGAACTGACTAAAGCCATGCCAGAGACCTGAATCAGAAGAGAAGCCTGAAGGATGTCCCACTGAGTGTAAACCAGGCTGATATAAGCTAAGTTGGGTGGATCACTCAGTGAAGAGCGTGATCAGGAGGATCAGTGCTGTACCAAGTAGGCCCTGAAGGAGTCAGGCTACTGTGGTCAGTGAACTTTGTCATTTAGCCTTATGACAAAGTTCTTGGAATGATCTTCAAACAGTCTCTGAAGGACAACTACACTGAAGACGTTCAGTCCACTGAAGATCATCAGTCAGTGAAGGAGGAAGCTACCTAAAGTCAGTGGGTCTTAGTCAACCCACTGAGTCAAAGATCCGTGAATCCAGGCCACGTGGACCAATCAGCACGAGGCAGCGACTCTGACACTGACAAAGGCCGCATTCCAAAAAAAGTGGTTGAAACCATTAAATGTTGGATTCAAATGTATTTCCTCTCCAACAGATACATTTGAATCCTCATTATAAATACAAGCTCATAGCTTCATTGTATGGGTGTGTGAAGATAGAAAAATCAACACCTACAAGCTATAAGAGTGTGTGAGTTGTTAGGAAGTCATAAGGAAGTGTTGCTCACACCCTCGACACTGACCTTTAGTGTTATCACTTATATTCATTGAGTGTCATGCTTGTAACTCATAGCTTATAGAGGTTTTTCTAATCCTAGCTTGAGGCTAACACATTGTAAAGGAAAACCTCACATAGTTGGAGAAAACCAAACCAAACTAAACTCTTTCAGAAGAATGTTAGGTTTGTAGTGAGGTGAGGAGAGGCAGCCCAGGGAGTGGCGTGAGTCCAGTTGTAAGTGCACCTTGGCACGTTAAAAACAAGAATCCCAGTTAGTGGATTTCCTGTTAAATCAGGCCCGTGGATGTAAGAGCTTGAGTCTCTGAACCACGTTAAACTGAGCGTTGTTTTGTGTTTAAGCACTTGCTAATTATTTGTAGCGTATGCTCACTGAGTGTACTTGGAAAGGCTGAAAAGGAAATTAGCTAAGTATCTTAGTCAGAGAGAATCAATCTCACTGACGGGCTTAAGCAAGCACTCGAGAGTTCAGTCCCTCGAGTCACTGCCTTGTTAAGAGCCTGAGCTCACAAGTCAGTTGCACTGACTTGAGTGCTCTGACTCTTAGCAACGCAGTGACTTGAGTATCTTTCACTGAACTCATTCAGGGTGCAATGCAAATGTTTAAAAAAAAAAAACTTTTTTGCTCCTGAATTCTCATTTTGGTATTCGTAAACGGGACCATCATATATATATATATATAATCATATAAATTTAAATTGGAACAATTTAATTGAATACTTTGAATTGCCTCCAGCACAACATAATCTTTTGACTTCTGATTATCGACCAGGATGCAGCACCTACCTCAATGGAATTTACCTTTAACATATAATTGATGACCCACGAAACTTCGTCAATAGCATCATGCTGAATTTAATCACCAAAATTAATTAATAATAATAAAATGATAAATTAATTAACTTACTAATAATTAAAATAAATAATATATACTTACCACTCATTCACAGCGGTAAGTATTTTTTCACTCTCCATTATAACCTTGTTTAATATGTAAAATATGCATTAGAAAATTCGACATAGTTTCGACTTTATATAATCATATTCATTTCCTAATAATAACATTTTTTATTTAACTCAACAACTTTTAGTCCAATAAATAAATAATTAATCTAACATAATTATAAAATATGCGATCTAATAACGACTTAAAATGTTAAAATCCTAAACCATGTAATATAAGCAACAACTAACATATATATTAATCTTAAACGATTCAACATATATACATAATTAACATACTAATTTTAAACAGTTCAACTATATTAATCAATAAGCATATTAATCTTAAACGATTCAACTAATACTAATACAATATCATGTTCAACCATACTAATACTCAATCATACTTAATCATACTAAAATAGTACTAATACTCAATCATGTTAATACTCAACCATACTAATACGATATCATACCCAATCATACTAAAATAGTATCCATACGCAATCACACTAAAATGGTACCAACACTCAATCAATGTAATACTAAATAATACTAATAATCATACCAAGACTCAATCATATAATAAACATACTTCGTAATCAATTTTAAACGATTACAAATGAAAGAACTTACGATTTATGTATAAAGGGTCGAGGAGTAAGAACTTTAATTAATCGGGATGCGATGACTTTTCGGCGACGACACGATGATTCTCCGACAATTTCTCTTTGTTTTATCTTCTCTCTTCTCTCACACTATCCATCTTTCACCATCCGGTTTCTTAAATGGTAAAAAAAACTAGCGACAGGCTATCTAGCCTCTTTAACAACAAAAACGACGTCGAATATTAGGATTAGCGATATATAGCTCATCGTTAATCTTAGTTTTAAAATTAACAATGGACATTCCATCACTAATCTTATCGGCCCTATTAAAAGACACCATTTCCCAAGGATCGATTTAGCGATGGACACATGTCCATTGGGATTAATTTAGTGACAGCCTATTTGTTGCTAATTTTGGTAGTACATACGAAGCTGGAAAGACTACTGATTAGCGACGGTTATTCTATCGCTAATCCTCAGAGTTCAGCGATGGATGTCGATATCCGTTGCAATTTTTTTTTTAAATTTGACCATTTGACTCTAGACGTTCTCAAATTTTTAGTTCTTGATCGCTAATACACGATTTTTTTTGTAGTAACTATTAATATACACATTACATGTATTATTACTGACATGCATTATTATTGACATACATGTTACAAGTATTATTATATGTATTACATGTATTATTAGTGATGCATTATATCAATGATAAATATATAGAAAAATAGAATGGATCATGAAATTTTCTTTAGACTGTCGCTATCCACATCCCAAAACCATCTATACACCTCATTAAATTTTAGAAACCAATATTTTTTTACGATTAGTATCTGACAAAGAGCCGACTAATTTGGAGAATCAATTCCACGGTTCACTAGCTAGCCCAATTGAAGTCAGAACAAAACTTTATAACTGACCCATCTTAGAAATTGATCGCACCTTGTGGATTCAAACTTGAGTGTTAGAGATGAGCAAACTCTTAAACCTCAAACCTGCATCACTAGGTCTACCCATGGAGGTTTAAAGCTAAAATCATGACTAAGCATCACACTACAAGAAACTAAAAAATTGCCTAAGAAATTTGTTAATTTGGCTACAACAATTTCAACAAAAAATTACATAGTGGAGTTTGCCTACAACTTACCTACAAATTTTCTAATTACATGGACATCTTCATTCCCTACCTACAAGTAATTTGTCTATGGAAATTTTCGTAGATAAATTATTTTTAGATAATTACTTACCTAGGAATTTCATTTTGTTGGTATATAAATTACTTGTAGGTTGAGGAATGAAGATGTTTACATGATTAGAAAAATTTGTAGGCAAGCCTCTTGCAATTCCCACTACACAATTTTTTGTTAGAAAGTTTCGTAGGCAACTATTTATTTTCTTATAGTGGTTTTAGTATTCCATCTGCCCCATTTTATTTTCACAAATTCTAGCATGTCCAAGTGCATACTTGGATTTTGAGTTCAATTCTAATTTTTTTTTCAATTAGAAATATATAATTAAAGATATATTGGGGTGTATTGTTAATTATTGCCTAATATATTGTTAATTACTGCTTGGGGCTTGTTTGAGTATTGTTGATTATTGCTCATGATATTATACTGATTATTGCTTTAGGTATTGCATATTCAAAAAACACAGTTCACGTCGAAGTGTGTGTTTTTTCATACTTTTTACAATTGAGTTTTTAAAATTCAAGTGCATAATATGCACTTAGATTCTCATTAAAACTACTAATTATTTTATCTATTGTTTAAGATTTTTTTATAAGAATTAAAAAAAATTGTTAAACAACAATAAATATATATTAAAAATTTAGTGACATTTAGTGACAATAATTCTGTCATTAAAAAATTTCTAGCTAAAAGTTTTTAAAGACAGAAAATAACTTTTAATGTCCTGACAATTTTCATTAAAAAATATTTCTTGTCATTAAATATATTTAATTAGAAAACCAATAATAATAGGATATGACAGAAGTGTTTTCTTATAGTGTCATAAGAGCTTTCACAAGATTTACTCACATTCAACGGTTAAAAAAGTATCAAACACGTTAATTATAGGGAAAATAATTTTTTTCGTCCTATAACTTTACCACTTTTTGATTTTCGTCCTGCTGACTTTCAAATTTTGATTTTAGTCCTGTAACTTTACCTCTTTTTTATTTTCGTCCTGTTGACTTTCAAATTTTGATTTTAGTCCTGTAACTTTACCTCTTTTTTATTTTCGTCCTATAAGGGTTGGTAGATTGTAGGACCAAAATAAAAAAAATATGTAAGTTACAGGACCAAAATCAAAATTTGAAAGTTAGCAGGACGAAAATCAAAATTAGGTAAAGTTATAGGACTAAAATCAAAATATGAAAGTCAGCAGGACGAAAATCAAAATGAGGTAAAGTTACAGGACAAAAAAAACAAATTTTCCCTTAATTATATTTTTCAATTTCAACAACATAACACACAGAGCAGAAAACAGTTATGAAAATGAAGAAACAAACCACGGCGTCTTTCCAACTAATAATATAATGATTCATGTGATATTTTCCCAATTATGTATATTAAAGAAAAGAAGAGGAAAGGAAAGGAAAGAAGAAGAACATGCATACTTAAATGTGTCAATGTGTTGGAATGGAAGTATATCAATATGCTTGAGAAAAAAAAGTTGGAGAAATTATGAGCAAGTGTTAGTTTGGTTGGACACGGGTCATTCATTCTTTTTCTTTTTTGCATGAAATACTTTGCATCGTTGAGAAAGAAGACACATCACATATATAACTCAAAATCTCAAATAATTAGTAATCCATGCACCTAAATAATTGTTGGTTTATTTAGTTAAATGAATAAGTCTTATGTGCACCAAGTATTATGTACAATTGAAGTATATTTTTTATGAATCATCTCTGTTTTTACTGAAAAATTACTTTTAAATTTATTGTAAAATTAAAGTAAGTTATGATTTAACAACTTTAATTTTTCATAAAGATAAAAATAAATTTAATATTCAATAAAAATATAAACAATATAATATTTTAAAAATGCATTTGAGTCGTTGAGGTGCAGACAATGACTAATTAAATAAGGCTTTAACCGTAAACAGTAGCTATGTAAGAATTTAATCTACTTTCTTCCATTGTAGTATCTATGGTAAAGAAAAGAGCGTTGCTCGACCCGCCACAGAATCCTCCATAGACCACCCCACCCCACCCCAACCACCATAATTTATAAAATGAAAATAGATTTAAAGAAAATGACCCTATACCCTTATATAGCAATTGATTTTCAATATTCCAATAGAAAAAAGATGACAAAACCTTGTGAATAAATTTTACTTCGGCACTAATTTGAAATTAGGTATTAGTTGTTTATACAATTTAAAGTATTAGT
Source organism: Ballota nigra (assembly GCA_947034835.1). Taxonomy (NCBI): domain Eukaryota; kingdom Viridiplantae; phylum Streptophyta; class Magnoliopsida; order Lamiales; family Lamiaceae; genus Ballota; species Ballota nigra. The sequence goes on from OX344724.1 coordinate 70,112,994, forward strand.
TGTTTTATTAAAGAATATTAGTTGTAAATTAATTTCACGGTAAAATTGATTTACACGATGTCAACCCGAGAAATATTCAAACTCCAATATGCATTTTAAACACCAAATTAGGCAAAAGTAATCTGATGGTAGAACTCTAACTTGCCAAAATTTGGATTCAAATCTAAGGGCACTTGATATTGAAAATGAGGCTTGAAAAATTAACTAATATTCTGGGAAGTATTCAGATGGTGTCTCTTTCTGTGACTTGGATTTGGAAGTTTGAGAAGCATGTCACAAGTAGGGGTGGTCATTCGGTCCCAATGGTCGGTTCGGTCTAGTTTTTGGACCGAACCGAAATACATGAAATTTTAATTGTATGGACCGAACCGAACCGAATTAGGGATAGGACCGAACTGGATCGAACCGATTTTTTTGGGTTCGGTCCATTAGGGTCAATTCGGTCCAAAATACCATTTTATATAAATAAAAAATATGTATTTTAATATAATAATTATTATGCATTATAAATATCATTAAATCTAATTCAATACCAACAATTTAAAGAGATACCCATACAATACGAAATAGAGTCGAATGTTAGTATTTAAACTAATACAACATAATTTTGTTCAATAAAAATCTTCAACACACAAATGCTCCATAGTCCAAAGTTTGAAGTTTAATTAAAATCTCACAATATTAATTTAAATATAAAATCAATTCATTCATGGCTTCAATCCTCCAATATCATGCAAACCTGCAGTTAATATAATTTTGTGTATTAAATTACAAACAAAATGTTTAAACTATAAAGATTCGATCCATTCGATTTTTATTTTATACAAATATTCGGTCCATTCAGTTGGTATACAAATCACTTAATTCATTCAATCATGACTACTAGTCCATATACAAATATATATTTTTATTATATATATATATTATTATTTAATTATAAAATTCGGTCCATTCGGTTTTTTCGGTCCGTTTGGTTTTAAAATTTTAGGACCGGACCGAACCGAACGGACCGAATTTTCTCGGTTCGGTTCGGTTCAGTTTTTTTTTTTTCTGCTCACCCCTAGTCACAAGTCCCTCATTAACTAATTTTGGAGTATTTTAAGGAGGAATAGGTTTTAAAATAGCCAATAATAAGTTTACGATGAAATAATTTTAAAGTATTAAATATTTGATTAAAAGTATCAAAATTTTCATCAAGAACATCAGGAAAAAAAAATATCAATAACAATTATAATATAATATCACTAACCCCATATTTTAATACTCCTCTTGAGCTAATGTCAAATCCGTCATGTAGGATCTGAGGAGGCAAAACGAGTGTACCTACCACCCAGTGCCAATTATGCGCTTCATCAGCAATTGTAGCATTATTTCCCCGTAAAATGAACTTAAAACACATCAACAACATTAATCAACATCAAGCATCAACCAATCAATAATCAACTAACAAACAAACAATGAAAAAAAAAAAAATTGGTAATTAAACTTACCGTCAAAAGGAAAAGTGCGGAAAAATAGGTCTCGTTGACGCACTCACAAAGTTAGGTCGAGCTTTGGTGTGTTGGAGGGTGGAGACGAGAGAAGAGACGTATATAAGATTTAGTACCCGCGTATAATATGTAGTTTTCGCAAATAATAATTGTATATGTGCTCATCGTAAAATATAATAATTATATTATATAATGAATATATTTCAATAATATGTACATATAAATTTATGAGTTAATCTCTTATTAATTCACAATTTTTACGCTTGATCTTATTTTAATTACGATTTTTAATATTCTTATGGAATTTAATATTTTTTTAATTTTAATTTGGTATACACATTTAAATTATAATTTGATTTTCTCAATTACACGTCAAATACGTCTCTTTGCCTCTTTGGAATTAATGTTTTATTCGATCGATTTTTCATCCAAGCACTAACGCACTCTCATGCATCATTTTTTTTTTTTTTTTGCTAAAAATGCAATTCATAAATCGGATTGAAACAACTAAAAAATGTGGTGAATTTAAATGTTGTGGTTAAATTGAGATTGCTCCTAAAGATTGTAAATTAATATAGAATTAACCCTAAACTTATTAATATTTTTTTGATATTATTTTTAAAACTCTATTTTTTTAAATATATTAAATCTATAAATTATTTAAATAAGGGTTAACTGCAAAAAAAAAAAAAAAATCACGAACTTTGTAATCTTTATCAATTACAACATGATCTTTTAAAGTTTGTAATTTGATGCATGAACTAATTTATTACTGCAATTCGATACATGATGTAAATTTCTGGAGATATGTAAGCTCACGTGGCAGTAGAAGTTGACACAAAAAATGCGTCACACGCCACGTCAGATGTCAAATCTAAAAAAATTTATTTTTTTAATATTTCAAAAAGTTCTTTTATAAAAAAACATTGCTCAAAAAGGTTTAATAATTGATTATGAAATTTGGCGTTGTCTAGTTTATGCAGGAAAACATGTCTCACATCATATAAAATTTTACAAATACTATAAACAATATTTTTTTACTAAAAATAATATTAAATAAAATAGATATTCAAAATATGGGCATATTTATAGATGTGTGCAATGTTAAAATATTGCATTTCTTTTAATTAGAGATAGTATTATTACAAAAACATAACGACACATGTTAAACACAATTAAGACAATAAAAAATGATATATCAAATTTGATTTAAAATAAATAAAAAATTTGACAATTATAATTTTGGTTTATTGTGTTTTCTAGACAATAAGATTTGACAACTAAATATTAAAATTTAAGACATTAAATTAAAAAAAAATTATTTATTTATTTAATTGATAGTATAAATCAAAATTACATAATATACTTAAATTCTATTTTTTAATTTTTCACAAATTAAGAATCTCTAAATAGAAAATTCACAATGAAAATAATTCAGTTAAACATTAAAATTTCACATAATTAGAATTTTATAAATTTAATAATAAGACGTTGAATTAAATATACTTGATGAACAATTTTTTTTTAAATATAAGATATCAACAAATATAGTTAAATAAAATATAAATAACAATCACAATATAAAATTTATAATAAATTTTATAGACTCGAGTTATATACAATAGAATTTATACTTTGTAGGTATTCATAACTTAGCTTAATTGGTAAACATATTAAACTCTACTCATAAGGTGTAGGTTTCAAATCCATATGAATATTTTTTTTTTATTAGACTCTTACTATGTAAAGTCACATAGACGATACATAAGATTTATAAAGCTTCATGTATTGCTTCCACAAATGACACATAAGATTCATTAAGCTACGTGTATAGCTTCCACAATCATGTCACATAGGCAAAACTAACTTCAAGACGACATACATAGGCGAAATTAACTTGAAGACGACATGTAAACATAGAAAACTCTCTATTAGTAATATAGGGGACAGGGATAAAGAATAAAATGGCAGCCTAGTGGATATATGGTATAAAAAAATTTCACAAATTGAAAAAGAGTCCCACTACTAAAACCCCAAAATCCACTAAACAACCCCCATAATTTTAAATACAAAAATAGACATAAATAAAATGACTAAGTTATCCTTATATATATATGGAATGAATTATACTCTAAATTTATATTGATTTTGACTTTACTCCTTCAAGCCATTTAATTTCAAAATTATTATTTTAACTTTTAATTAATTTTTTTTCTTAAATTTTTTTAAACCTTAAAAAAATCTAAAAAAATGATTAAAAATGTATTAAATATTTAAATACTCAAATTAAATAAAATTAAAAAATTCTTAAAATTTGGAAAACAAAAGAAAAAAAATCAACTAAATCTTAAAAATAATTTAATTAAAACAAATTCATTTTTTTAATAAACAAAAAAAATAATTAAAAAGATCAACTAAATCTTAAAAAATAACTAAATTAAGAAAATTATTTTAAAAAATCTTAAAAATTCAGTCGAAGCTAAATAAAAATAAAATTTTAATTAATTATTTAGTTTAATTATTTACGATAATTTAATTAACATTTATAAAAAAAATTATTTTTTTTATTCTTTTTTAAATTTAATATTTTTAGATTTAGATATTTTTCTTATATTTATGTAGTTATTTTATTTTTCAAATTTTTATTTTAATTGATTTTTTATTTAATTGATTTTTTAGGTTTTTTTATTATTTGTTTTTGTCAAAATTTATTTAGGTTTAAATGATTTTTAAAAAAAATTAACTTAATTTTTTTAAAAATTATTTTATTTTCTGAATTATTTTAAAATAATTATCAAATTTACTTTGAATTTTTTTATTTAAATGTATTATACAATTTAATTGATTATTAAAATTATCTTTATATTTATTTTATTTTATTTTTTTATATTTTTTAAGATATTTATTTTGATAAATACTTATTTAGAAGATTTAGTTAATTTTTTTTTTCAATATATATTTAATTTTTAATATAAATTTTTTTTTTATTAAAACCAAAGAATATCAAAAAAATTAAAAAGTAAAAAATGAATGATTTTATTGAGAATATGGAATTGTCAGAATTTTTAATAAGTGATGTGGATTTAATGGAATTGTGGGAATGTTAATGGAGGAAGAATATTATAGGAATGGAGTGGGGTATGTTTAGTAATATATGTTGATTTTTTAAATTTTAATGGGGTATGTATGTTTAGTATGTGGGGTAGATTTAAAGGATTTTGGGGTTTGAATTAATAGTGATACTCATTGAAAAACCGTCATAAATATTGTCATCATACTTTTGAAATGACATCATTTTTCTTTTACTTTTGCAACGATTTTTCTTTGGGAGAATTATAATTGAATTTTATACAGGTTTTCCGTCTCAAAAGTTAATTAATTTTTCATCAAATTAATTTATTTCATTTATCTAATAAAATTAAATTATGGTAAATGTAATTTTTTTTTATTTTTTTATTTCACACAGTATATAAATTGTCACGTAGGATTTATAAATTCTAATTTCAAATATCTAACATAAAATTTTAATAGATCACATAAATCTAATTAAAATAAATTATGCTTCCACTAAAAATGGTAATTAAATCTAACTATATACACATAAGATTTAATTGCAGACATATATAAAACAAAATATTCATTCAAATACAAATATGATAAAATTGTTTAAATATAAAACAAACTAAAAACATTAATATGGTTAAAAAAAAAAAAAAAACACTCACACATTGTCTTCATCGTCCATCTCTTCCTCCTCCTCGTCTGAGCCCAGCGACACCACATGCACCACCACTTCAAGGGTACATCAAACCCTCCGGAGTTATTAAAAATTCTTAAATTAATTCATTTATTTAATTCCCTAATCCTTTACCTTTCCCCTTCCCCTTCCCCTCAATAGTTGGTCATACAATTTCACCGAATAATCCAAAATAAATTTTCAAGTTGTTAAAAATGATATCGTTTTGCAATTTTAATTTATTCTGAGATCAAAATCTAGTAATTTTGGAAAATTGCGCCTAGATAACAAAGTTAACTCTTTTGGGCTATCTTACAAAAAGGTAGTAAAAGTTATGAGACGAAAAATGATTCTATTCCTTAACTTATTAATTAGAAGAAGATATCATGTATATTTTGTGTACCGTGCGTGCAGCACTAGTTAATAGTATTAGTTTTACAAACAATATCATTAGGACACTAGAGCAACAATATATATTTTTTTTATTTTTTTTTAATAGAATACGTTCCACAAACCGCACTTAATACTTTGTCATTTGTAATTAATTAGAAAAATTAGTTCAAAGAGTTCAATAATTTTTTTCATACATTCGAATTTTTAAGTTTCATAAATTTGAAATGTTATAGTCCACGATATATATATTATGATATATACACGTATATATATGGGGAATAATATTTTTTTAGGCCAATAGGTTAGGGGGGGGGGGGGGGGGTAGCAAAAGAAGGACCACAGGTTTTCGGACTGACAATTTAAGGACACCAGATTTAAAATGTTACAATTTGAGGCCAAATTGACCCGAATTGCCTCTAATTAGAGCTAATTCGGGTCAACCTGACCTCAATTTGCAAAATTTTAAACGTATGGTCCTTAAATTGCCAGCCCCAAGACCTACCATCCTTCTTTTGCTACCCTCTAAGTCGTGATCTTAAAAAATAATCCCAAATGAGATCTAATTGGACCCAAATTTCACGTACTCGGCACATGACACCCGATATTTGACTAGTTTATACTCGTGGAGCCCGTCCGATACCACTTTAAAAATAAATACTTTTTATTTATAAATATAAATATATATTTAAAACAAAAATTGTAAAAATAACTATTTTGAGACATGACCCCGATTTCGGACTATTTTATACACGTGCTTGGAACATGGTCCTCGATCGGCCAAAACCAAGCATGTTGCTTATGTGTAGTTCACACTATTCTACCTCAACACCATTGACGATAAAAAACTTGGGGTTGGATGGTCGAGGTGAGGGCCGGGGTGGGTAGGGACGACGGTCTAAACTTTGGGTGAAAAATGATTGGAGCGTGGGGTTGGTATGAGGAAGAATCATTTATTTTTTTGTATTAATTTTTTTAAAATATATACTTATATTTACAAAGGTAATAGTTATGTCTCAGAGTGGTGTTGGACGGGTGCAATGAGTATAAAATATCTTGAAATCAGGGGTTAATTAGTGCTAATTCGGAACAAAAAATTACCACAATAATTTAACAACAGATTATGTTCACTAACCGTTTTACCAACGGATTACCAACAAATTGGTCATATAAATAAATATTTTATTTTTTGTTGGTAATCCGTTGATAATCTGTCAGTATTTTTTACTAACGCGATACTATTTCGTTGGCATATTTAGCAACGAGCATAATAACAATGAAAAATATTCGTTGTAAATCCGTTACTAAATGCAAATTCATTGATTAGCAACATAATTTTTTCGTTGCTAGTAAAAGAAGGACGGTAGGTCTTGGGGCTGGCAATTTAAGGACCATAGATTTAAAATTTTGCAAATTGAGGTCAGGTTGGCCCGAATTAGCTCCAATTAGAGTCAATTCGGGCCAATTTGGCCTCAAATTGCAACATTTTAAATCTGGTGTCCTTAAATTGCCAGTCCGAAGACCTGTGGTCCTTCTTTTGCTACCCCCCTTAACCTACTGACCTTAAAAAAAATTATTCCCTATATATATATATGTGTGTTCATATGTAATTGATGTTAAATTAATCTTTTTATTCTCAATAAAACATTTGGGGGATAAATTGTGTGTAAAATTTTATTCCAACTACTCAAACCACTAATTCACAAATTATTCATTGAACAAATCTATAATCGTTTTTCCTAATTGAGGGAAATTAACCGATTATTGAGTATGATTTTGGTAGATTTGGACTGGATTTGGATGTCAATTTGTTAAAAATGAATAGAAATAGAGGAACAATAATGCAGAAGACAAGTGAATAATTTTGCTGGTCATGAGTGTATGCAAAAAACAACAAATCAAGCAAAATGAGATTAGGAAATTTCTGTGGACACAGAACAGAGTGGTTGGGAAATTGAGTTTTTAATTTTTAGACATATCTCAAATTTACGGTTTATTTGAGCACACCTACTATTTCACTTCAAAAGTCCTCTAAAATCTTATGGGTTTGGATAAGATTGTTGGTATTTATAAATACCACCAAAAAGTTCTTCAAAATTCATCTAACACAACAATCCATTAAAATTCTTATATTTTTTAATATCAATAGATTTTTTTTAAATAGTAAAAAGTCTCAAATTAATACCAATAGATTTGAATGGACTCTTTAAAAAAATCTTGAAAATTCAGATTGAATATTAGTTGATTGTTTTTAAGTGACATAAAAATTTCTTCAAAATCTATCTAACACAACAATCCATTAAAATTTTTATATTTTTTAATACCAATAATTTTTTTTTAAATAGTAAAAAGTCTCAAATGAATATCAATAGATTTGAATGGACTCTTTAAAAAAATCTTGAAAATTCAGATTGAATATCAGTTGATTGTTTTTAAGTAACATAAAATTTTGATTGTATATCAACGAACTTTTTTTTTTAAATCTTTTAAAATCCTAGGAAATTTTTAACCAATACACCCTCTTTATATCAATTAGGCACTCGAGTAGATGTGCAAGGCACAAATTTATGTGAATAAGGCGAGCTCGTATCACATGTATATGATTTTTGTGGATTTATCATGATCTTAGTGTAATAATGTTTTAAAACAAAATGAAATTCAATTATTAAAGTGGAATTCCTCCCATAAATAACGTACGTCACATAGTACTATATATGTTTTCTATAGGGTTAATGGAATTTTTTTTACCAACTTTATAATCTTTATAAATTACGGTATAAACTTTTAAAGTTTGCAATTTGATACACGAATTGATTTACTGTTGCAATTTAATACATGGTGAAAATTTTCAGCGACACTTACACTTATGTGGCAGTCGAGCCGCCACAAAAAACATGTCACACGTCACACGTCACACGTCACACGTCACAAATGATATTAGTTATTTTGTTAAAGAGTACTGGATAAAAATTATTAGTTGTTTTATTAAAAAAATTAGTTGTTTTCCTATAAAGTATTATATTAGGATATTTTTGCCCTAAAAATATCTCTTTATAATTTTGATGATGACAAAATATTTTATATATTGCGGATACTAACCTTACAGGTACTAAAAAGAAAGAAAACTTAGAATTTTTTAAGTTCACAGCTGAAGAATTGAAAAAGTTATAGCTTAAGAGTTCGAGAACGAAGCCTACAACTAAAGAGTGCAAGCTTATAGTCGATTCAAAAGTTACAACTGAAAACTTATGTTCTTACTAAAGCTTAATCAAACCTATCTGAGTGTAGTACTAATTGTACATTCACTCACAAGGTCTGAAAGCTTCAAAACATTAAGGGAAGTTAATTATAACCAGTAGATAAAGAGTTTATAGTGATTAGTTGACCAAATTAACAGCTAACACTACAAAACAAATTGTACTACATCAAGGACAAAAAAACAAGACAAGAAACCTTAATTGGGCTGAAGTCAAAGACAAGAAGCCTTAGTCGGAGGAAATTCAAATTCAAATTTCAAAGACCCTCAAACGGCTCAAAACCCCATCAAGACTCCTATAAATATGAGAGGTACCCCAGAGGAATCAACAACAACACTTGAGCATACAAGCACACTACAAAGTAATCCTACAACTACCAGAGTCTACAAAACTTGTCTTAGGAATTTTCATGGGACTAGGTTGCTAGGATATCTTTTAGTTTTATAAGTTGTTGTTCCTCAATTTTTTTTAAAAAAATTGTAAATCTACCTTTGAGTAGATATTTTCTTTGTGAGTGTTTGGTGTATTTTGGTGAGATTTTGTTCTGAATGAATCAGTGTTTGTCTCTAAGCTTAGATTAGTCTGAGTGAAGGTCTAGTTCTTAGGGGGGGAGCATATCTGAGTGAATTGTCTTAGTGAAAGCAAGTTAAAAACTTGCATAATGTTTTTAGCACCGGAGGATGTAACAGTAGATGTAGAAGGATTACACCACCTCTTAACCACTATATATTTTCTGTTCTTTACTGTTATTTATTTATATTTATGTTCTGCATACTTTATACTAGTTACATTCATCATATATTCAAAAGGGTGCATAAAACTTAAAAGTTTGAAAATTGAGTATAACATAGTTGTAAATTGATATAATCATTCAGTTGTATACTGTTGTTTATAGAAGTTTTTCATTAACACACACACACACATTATGCCACTGCATAATAGGTCTCTCAATACACTTCTAAAAGTGTGAGAGCCTAACACTATAAGTTGTTAAGTGTTTTGATCTTTTAAAGACTATTAAGATTTTGTTTAAGTTTGAAAGTTTACAGCTATACACTTGTAAATTTAATTAAGTTGTAAAGTTCTTTAAGTCTTGAAAAGAGTTTTAAAGTTTGAAGAGCTATTCAAACCCCCCCTCTAGACCTTCACCACTTGGGACCAACATATTAGTTAACCAATTTCATAGTAGAACTGATTCACACGAGATTAACTCATTTAAATAAGAAAAATCTTTTGACGATATTTAATAAGGAGAGCATTGGCTTTTTCGTATTTTTGCACTTTTTAAAACAAGCAAATTTCACGACCTAAAAGCGGATCAAATCACTATAGAATGCAAGTTTACGGCCAAAAGCCCAAAAGATAGTGAATACATTGAAGCACACGAAGCACTCCAAGAATTCCCCTTCACAAAGTACCCGAACCCATAAATTAAGCAACATAATGTCTATTAATGGTAATCTGAGTCGTTTACTCTTTCTCAGTTAAGTAAACTACTATGTGAATCCAATTAACCAATCAAATTCCTCACTACGAGCTCAATCAACCTGCACCCAACTCTCATTGTAGTATGAATCAATCTAATAAGAGCTACTAAACCCAATCAATTAATCTAATCAAGAATAACACATCAATAAAAGCAATAAAACCAATTCAATAACACATTCAAAGCTATACTAACATAATCACACCAATTTCATCATAATTCCAACACCCAAAGCATTTGGGGATTAGCTCATGACTAGAAACAAAAAATCCATGGATAAAACTATCAGATTAACCAAAGACATAATGAAATAAAGATGGAAATTGCTAATTATAAAAGATATCACCTCTTTACAAACTTGAAGAAATAATAAAAACACCTTGAATCTTTGCTTGGAATTGAAATACACTTGAAAATTTAAGACACTCTATAGCTAAATTATGCTAATTTATGGAATTTGTGAAGAAACTATTGAATTATATGGAGAAAACTTAAGAAAATAACATGGAAAGCCTATGGTATCACTTGGAATTGATGAAAATGGCTGCTTTCCCTTCAAAATCCGAAAATGGAGTATTAATACTCTTTCCCATGATTCTAGCACGTGTCTCTAGGTCAAAACTAAGCTTGTTGCTGATTTTTGGGTTGCTCAATCGAGCAGATCTGCTCGAGCACGTTTTGGTCGAGCACAACATGAAAAACACGTTAACATTTTTGGTTTGGAAGCCTTCTCGATCGAGCACAGTTACTCGAGCACGTTCTAGTCGAGCACCATCCAAAAAGCCTTATTTTTACAAATTTTCATGTACGGCTCGAGCACGCATGGTCGAGCAAGACCAATTTTTGCATTTTTTCAACTTTCGAGCTTGTTTTCTTCATAACTTGAGCTCCTGAACTCCAGTTTACTCGATTCTTTTTTTTTTTTTTGCAATCCCGTTTTCAACGTCCACCACATGCATCATTCAATTGACTTCACTTAATTTTAATTCATGTCTTGCTTTAAAAAAAACTTCAATTTGCTACAAAATAAATAAATACAACATAGCTCGATAATTTAGCTCAATTAGTCAATTTAGTATAAATAAATGCATGAACTCCTATTAAATTGAGCAAATAATACACACGAATTTCAAGCAATTATTACACTAATAAGAAATTTGACGTGGCATGTGATGTGGCTTTAGAAGCGACTCCGTCTACCATGTAAGCATAAGTATCGACAGAAATTTGCATCATATATCAAATTACAACAATAAATTAGTACATCTATGTATCAAATTTCAAACTTTAAAAGTTTATGTTGTAATTGATAATGACCAGTTCGGGAATTAATTTGCGATTAACCCTATCTAATATTAATTTTTCTTATTTAAAAAAAGAGTATTTTAATATAAAAATAAATTATAATAAGCTTATCATAAAATTATTTTGAGGTATCAAATATTTGATCAAGTGTATCAAAAATTACATTAGGAGTATTAAAAGTTGGGGTCATAAAAATCAACAAGAATTACAAAATAATACCATTGATCCTACTTTTTAATACTCCAAATGAAATTTTTAGTACTCTTAATAAAATATTTAATACTTTAAAATAGTTTTATGATATATTTATTATGAATTATTTTCATATAAAACTTAAGAAAATAATGTATTGACAACCGCCTCCGTTAACTTAATTATAAACATGGATAAATATGGGATATTGCACCAACAAATCTAACATAGCATGGACCAAATTTCCTATTCTTAGCAAAAAAAATCTCTATCAAATTTAATGTAATAATAAATTAAATGTGAGCCGCTCATATAATTCCATGCGTTTACTTTTGTTGTCAATTTTCCAACCACTTTGAACACAAAATGAGTTCAGCTATAAAAGCTTGAAGTCAAAAGTCTGCAAACCCACGATATTATTTGCTGTTCTTGTATATATAATAATTAATGGCATGCATCATATCTAAAGTTTGCATCAATCGTCTTAACCCCAAATTAAATAACTAACCCCATCTACACTAGACCTTCATAAATGTATTTATTAGACTCAATAATCCATTCACAAAAAGTTGCTGCCCCTAAAATATTAGTCATATGTACCCTATCAAAATTAATGAACATGATTTTTTTTTTATCAACGGAATGAAAGTAGATAAATTGTATATTAACACCAATTAGCGTCCTCTTTCCAAATTTTAGGAGTGCTACTGAAAGTTATTTAGTTAAATATAACAAGGAATAAGGAATAATTACAAAATGATTCAAAAAAAATAAATCATAATATTACAAATTAGTTCAAGAGATTTGCACAGTCACATAAAAATATTTGCACATATGCATAATTTTTTTTTTATTTTGTTGCAAGTATGTGTCTATGCAAATCTCTTAAATCAATTTGTAATTATGATCCATTTTGTGAACCAATATGTAAAAGCCCCATAAACAAGAAATGATTAATTCTATATAAATTCACGACCTTTTGACTTAATTTCAATTTAATCGCGACTTTCAATATTTTTGTGTAAATTCACCAACTTTTTTATTGTTTCAATCCAATACACGGTTTACATTTTTAATACAAAATTTTCGATATATGAGGGTGACTTAATGCTTGGATGATTTTTTTTTCTTTATGGATGAAACCATCTCATGGGAGATAAAAGAAGTGTTGGACGTGTAATTTAAAAGTGTGTACCAAATTGAAACAACTAAAAATGATCGGCCAATTTTTTAAAATATTGTGTTTTAGAAATTCGGTTATATAAATATTGTGGTTTTGAGAAGTATTTGTAAAATAAGTGCAAACACCATCCGAAGGCGAGACTGGCTTGCAGTCTCTACTTCCAGTCGAGACTGCTTGAACGCTCGACAAACTCTGACATCTTGTAGTGGAGACATCTTTGGCAGTCTCCACTGGAAGTAGAGATTGTCTGAGATTCCTAGTGACATGGCAGTTAGTCTCAGTGACCTGACAGTCCTAACATTCTGCCAATCAAAGTGTTTGAAAAATTAATTATGTAGTTGTGTAGTGCAAATCATTTATCATAATTGTGAAATAATGATGTTTTCAATAGTAAGATGATTTGTTTTAACAATGAGATAATGATTTAATAATTTGTAAATATATTGCATTTGGTTATAATAATTTTTTATGGATACATTTTGAAAATATAATATTTCTTAAATATTTTTTTAATTTCAAGTCTATTTGATTTTCATACATGTAAAAATTTAAAATTGCATGCACAAAATAAACTACCAACTAAAATTAATAGATTAATTCATTATTTCATACAATCACTATTTATGACCTCCCGTGCCACATTGTGGCGGATGTCTACTTCTAATACTTCGACGAGACATATTAATTTGAATTTCATCTTGACCTTGATCTTTTTGTACTCGTCCACTTGGCCCACTATATTCACCAGCGCCAGGAAAAGAATAGGCGTTGTATGAAAATTTAGACGCTCAAATGTTGTTTGAGCATATCTTTCATAGATATTCACATCAGGTGGTGCATTCACCAATTCAGTAAACGTAGCAGATTGAAATGCTCCAAAAATATATGTCACATATTTAATGAATTTTGAATCAATAATAAATAAATAATAACTAATTTTATAAGTTGGTAAATTACATACCATTTCTAGGATAATGTGTGTATGTATTATCCCAAAACTGAGATGCATAATAATTTCCTTGTGGTGGTATTGAAGTAGAAGAAGGTCCATACTGATATACATGAGGCATTTGTGTGGAAGCTCCAAACATCTCATTTTGGGTCTGTTGTTGGGCTGCTAAGGACCATCTTTTTTTACTCCTAGACAATGAAGCTCCAACATTTGTTACACGTTGTGATAATATGCAATGTATAATAGTTTTAAAATTTGTAAACTCATTAAATTTATTAGTGTATATTGTAAATTATATACCATTTTGCACTTGAGCTGCTGGTGTGAAAACTTCAAACAACTCATGTTGGGACTCTTGTTGCAATGTTGATAAACGTCTTCTTTGACTCCTAGACGATGAAGCTCTAACATTTGTCACACGTTGCCATAATATATAATGAATAGTAATTCTAAAAAGTATATATACTCATTAAATTTTGTTAGTGTACGTTGTAAATTATATACCATGTTGTACTTGATGCGCTGGTGTGAAAGCTCCAAACATCTCATGTCGGGCATAAGGAGACTCTTGTTGTGTTGCTGAGGAACGTCTTCTTTGACTCCTAAACTTTGAAACCCCAACATCTCTAGGAGTTGCACTACTTCGTCTCCTTTGTGTCGTAGTCCCTTCTTCTCCTTCTCTGTTATACGGAGCTGGTGGATTTACAAGAAATTCGGGTGCTGAAATTATAGGATCCATATGAATGATGAACTCGCCTGTAGCCTAATACAATTCGTCCATTGTTTCTATGTTGTCAAGTATACCATGACTCCTAGTAATTTTAAGACGCGAGAATCATCTGACCTGAAAGGGAAAATATGGAATGTTATACGCATTTGTTTAGCTCATATTATCATGAAAACACATAAGGTGAATTTAAAATATTAAACCAAAAGGTCCAATATTATGATCATTACCACCTTCTTGGATAAACTCTAAAGATTGATGGTACTGATTTTCCCTGGCATTATGGTTCACTTGTGGGGCCTCATATGTAATACCAGAAAGTCTAGGATCATTATTAGATTGATCAAGCTGATTTTCCCACGCATTATAGGATGCTTGAGGCTGGAATAAAAATTCAGATTCCACTAATAGTTCAATAGATTGAAAATTGTTGCTGGATCAAAAAAGAAACGAAGGTCATGGTTGTTCCTAATTGGACAGCTGGACAAGACATTCCCATTGTATATTATGGAAGACACATGCAATGAATAAACATGTAAATCCAATCCCGTCATCTCAAATAACACTTGTAGTAGATCGTTGAAATCAATATTACGATCAACGCGTCTTGCTCCAACAAGACATCCGCAAGATCGCACATGAATTCCAATATTATGAAAGCTTGTCATATCTACATATAATAATATAGTCAGGTAACATCAAACTAGATTTTTACTACCACTTTAAAAATAAATAAGCACCAAATACATTTTTTAAATTTTTTAGATATAATTTAGTTTTTTTATTAAAAATATAATAAAAATAATATAATGGTTGGGCTAAATAAACCACTAAAATTTATATACATACCTCAATATGTGTAACTCATAACTTATTTTAGAATTTTAATTTTTTTATAAATAAATTTACATTGAATTATTATATTATAATAAAAAAATAAGATTGAACTATTATTATATCGACTGAAAGCATGCACATTTTCGAAGCAATGACAGGCATATTATTATTTAACGTACATTTTTTCTCTTCTAAATCTAACATTAACAATTCTTGTAAAAAAACTAATATTATACGTAAATTGATGATAAAAAAAATGGAGAAATTGTCAAATAAACCCTTAATCTTATATGTGGTGATCATATAGGCCCTTAAACCTTTTTTTTTTTTTTTACATCTAAACTCTTTTCCAATAACATTGAGATCAAATAAGCCCATAATCTTATACGTGAGGATCAAATAGGCCATTGGATTTATTTTTGGTACATCCAAACCCTTTTTCTTAAAAAGTGAGACTAAATAAACCCCTAATCTCTAAATAAACCCTAAAAATATTGATCTTAAAAATGAGCCAATTGCTATTTGATTATTACAAAAATGAGAATACAATAGCATTATTAAAAAAAACTAGAAGTTAATAATTGGAGTATACTAAGAAAATAATTGTTTTTTGGGTAAAAAATCAAATATTAAAATAGGAATTTAATAAATGAAAAAGAATTAAATTTTTTAATTTATTTCCCAAAAAAAAAAAAGGTTTTCTAAAATCCTGCCCACTAACTTGCATGTTTTTCGCAATAAATGAATTAATAAGCTTGTTTTTCTCCACTCAGTTAATACTTGCAACTTCAGTATTAAAACTTTTATTATTCAATCAACCAACAATATACAATGATATTCATAATATGTACCAGTATGCATCATTATATTATATTCAAATATAGTAACGGCAAAAACTTCTACACACCAACATGTTACTCTATTGACAAATTCATCAAAATTATTTACATTTAAACTAAAAGAGGTTAAAATTTTTTAATAACAAATTAGGTTATTTTATTAAATAAAAGAAAAAATGAGGGCACACAACCCCGGGTCGGGGGAGAAAAGAAAAGACTACAAAGTCATACAAGCAAAGTCACAGAATAACAGACAAATAAGGGCCAAAACACACGGCCAAAGAAGGGAATGCAACCCCATAAGTCCAAGTCAAAACAAAAACAAATCAAACCTTGCAGAAAGTACTGTTCATATCCATACATAAGAATCTAGCAAGAAAATCAGGACAAGTGCCCACCCAAGTGCGGGTGCAGCGAAGACGTGCAAGGGTATCCGCAGCCTTATTGCCCTCATGGTAAATGTGCATGAAAATCACATCCATCTGGGCAGCCATCAAGTTTGCCTGGCTCCAAAAGCTTCAAAGACGCCAATGAATGAGAGGAAGTTCTTTCTTCATAGTTTTTATCGCGAGAGTTGAGTCTAATTCGATCCACAGTTTACGCCAACCCCGAACAAAAGTGAACTCAATGGCAGAGAAAATAGCAGCAAGCTCTACCTCAAGAGGAAAACCCCAACCAACCTTCTCCAAAAAAACAGCTATAAAAAAGCCTCTGGAGTTCCTAAAAATAGCCCCCACAAAGAGATTATTAGGAGGTGAAGAAACACTACCATCAACATTCACCTTGTACCACACGGGAGGTGGAGGAATCCAGCGGACATTAACAGACTGCTTAACCTTCCGGGGACGAAGATCAACCCCAATAGAACGGGCAATAAGAAGATTCGAAAGAGACCCACAGAACTCTTCTTCGGTAAGCACGACAGATTCCTTCGTGCAAGCTACGGTAAGGGCAATGCAGCGAAGAGGGGAAGCCAAACAACCATCAAAGATGAATCTATTACGCCAAGCCCAAACGGACCAAGTGGTGGTAACAAAAGCCAAGCTCCACAAACGAGTAATCTGGTCACTCATCTGCACCCGTCTAGCCTGCAATAACAGGTCAGCAAACCCCATATCATAGTTCAAACGAATATTAAACAAGCTAGCAATGGCAGTAAAAACACATCTAGTAAAAGGACAAGAAGAAAGAATGTGGTCTCGTGTCTCCTCATGGGCATGGCAAAGATGGCAAAATAGAAGGGCCAGCTATACCAAACTTCTGATTCCAGTCACCCGTGGGGATCTTTCCACAAGTAGCACGCCAAACAAGCGCCGAACTACACATCGGAATAAAATCACCCCATATCCAAGAACTCCAGGATGGCTTCGGGAGTTGTTGTCGCATTTGATCATAAGCAAGACGAGAGGTAAGTTCACCAGAAATAGACTTAGACTAAATCAAGCGATCAGAGTCACAGGAAACACATAAACTGAGAATATCACGAACAATAGAGGTTTAGTTCACAAAAAAATTAGGGCCGAAGTGCCAACACCCATCATAGAAGAAGTCCCCAACAGTTCCAACCAGAGTACGAGCAAAAGAATCCGGGATGCCAATTCTGTCAACAATCTTGTAACCCAACCAGTCATCATGCCAAAAGCTAACCCCAGAATTCCTGCCAATAATCCAACGAGCATCCTCCATCAACGTACCAAAATGAGCCCGAAGGCCCGGGAGAATCGAGGAGGCCACATATGATCGACGTGAAGTTCTGGTCTTTCCCAGGAATCGAGTATGCATGAGCTCGAGTTTAGGTTTCTCTTTGCGCAAGACATCCCAAGCCATTGCAGAAGTATATGACTCATTAGCTAGTCGAAGAGAACGGACCCCAGGCCCCCCTCCGCGACCGGAGTGCAGCAGCGTTTCCAAGCCACCGTGCAAGAATTGGATCGTTTATTAACATCCCCAGTCCACAAGAAATTATGCATCGAGGCTTCTAAGTTAGAAATTAAAGTAGAGGGCCACTTATAGATCATCATCGTGTGAACCGTGGAGGCCACAATAACAGAATTAATAAGGCATAGACGACCAGCGAAAGAAAGCGAAGAACTTTTCCAGCGACAAAACTTGCTCTTAATGGCATCCGCAACAGGCGCTAGATGTTGGGATTTAGGAGCCCCCTTAAAGATAGGCACACCTAGATAAGTAAATGGAAGACTACCTTCCAGAATACCGGTACGTCGAATAATACGGATACGCAGACTTTGTGCAACAGAATCGCCAAAATAAATACGAGATTTAGGAGGACTAAAGATCTGACCAGAAGCCAACCCATAAGACTGGAGGATTGGAACCAGGCAATCAACATTGGAGTCGCTAGCTTTAGCAAAAATTAATATGTCATCGGCGTAAAAGAGGTATGGAGGGACGCCCTTAATCGGCGTAAGGTGCTGCACACGGAAGGCATGGTCAAGCATCCGGCCAAGAGCTTCCTCAGCTAAGCAAAATAAAAGGGGCCACAACGGGTCACCCTGCCTCACACCACGAGCACAATTGAATAACCCATACGCATGGCCATCAAATAAGATCGAAAGACTGGCCGAAGAGAGAACAACTTGGATCATGCGCACAAAACGGCTAGAGAAGTTCATCCAATAAAGAACATAAAAAAGGAATGGCCAATTGGCCGTATCGAAGGATTTAGTAATATCAATTTTGAGAGTCGTACACCAACCACCTTAGAGAGCCCAAGCTTGTTAATAGCCTCAGATGCCAGCGCGATACTCATGTGGATACGTCTCCCGGGTACAAAACCGAACTGAAAAGGTATGAGAACACTCCCAACGAAATGTCCCAATCGCATAGAAAAGATTTTAGTGAAGGATTTGAACATGAAGTTCCCCATTACAATCTGCCGAAAGTCACGAATATGGAGTGCCCCGGGCTTCTTCGGGATGAGAGTCACAAAATTAGAATTAAGATCCACATGCAACACAAGATGAGTGAAAAAGTAACGAGCCGCTGCACAAATATCCATAGAGATAATGTCAGGGCCCGGCGAGCTGGACGGGTCCATATCAAAGATAGCCTCTTTAATCTCATCATCACTGGGTATAGCACTAAGATGCTCATTCTGAGCAGCCGTGACCTGGGGGAAGTTGCATGTATCAAGAAGATGCGGACTCACGTCGATACTGGAGTTTAGTCCAAAAAGAGTGGAATAGTAGTCCACAGTATAATCACGGATGTCACGCAAGTTGGACGATAGAATATCATCGATGTAGAGTTTATCAATCCCTTTCTGACTGCCCTTTAGTCTATGAAGGGTATGGAAAAATTTTGAATTACGATCACCGTCACGAAGCCATTGTAATCTGTTCCGTTGCGAATAAAACTCATGTTTGCAGCGGAGAAGACGATTCAATTCAACCATGCAATTGACCTCCTTAGTGAACCTCTCTTCAGTGTCACCATTTTGCTCAATGTCAAGTTGTGCCGCACTCGGGGCAGCCTCGGCCTCATCAATACTCGTGAAAATATTGCGGAAGGTGCTCTTGTTCTAGACTTTTAAAGCGCCCTTAAGTCTCTTGAGTTTATTCATGACAACCCTAATATGGTCTCCGCCGGGGAAAGAACTGATCCAAGAAGTCCGGACGAGCTCGTGAAAGGAACCATGGTGAATCCATATACTCTGGAATCGAAAAGTCGAGGCCTTCACTTGAGACGAATTCTCAAAGGAAAGAAGCAGCGGGTGATGGTCCGAGGAGATGCGGTAGAGGACCTCCAGGGTGATCGAATCCCATGCATGAAGAAATCCCTGAGTAACCAAGGCTCGATCGAGTCTAGCAGCTAAAAGAGCGCCACCCTGCCTAGTGGACCAAGTGAACGAATGTCCCATAGCAGGGATATCCATAAGCGTTGCCTCATCTATAAAAGCCTCAAATTCCCGCACAGGCAAAACAGACTGGCCCGAAGCCCCAACCCTTATATGCGCACCTCTGACCACATTGAAGTCCCAAATGAGGAAAAATCGATCCTCCATAATAGACAGGGGGTCCACCCAAAGATCACGATGAATCACGTAATCGTTACTCGCATGAATAAAAGCAAACGTGCAGCTATTATTGTTATCATCCCTGAAATTGAGGGCCAGGCATTGAGGAGTGGAGAAAACCACCGTAGTTAGGGGAGCAAGATGAGGCTTACAAAGAATCCATATATTCGGACGCATGTGGTCTCTGCTATTTTCCGCATAAAAAATTAAAAATTGAGGTGCAAGGAAGTCCAAAAAGAACTAGGAATATCGTCGAGCTTGATCTTAGGTTCAAGGATAGCAACCCAATTCGGGCGATGTTTGTGGCAAAATGAACAAAGGGCTGTACGAGATTGTTCATTTCCAAGGTCCTGCACATTCCAAGTCAAAATAATCATTTAGGCTCCGAAAGGCCGTGCTTCGGTAGCCGTGAGGGGTCAACATCATCCTCGGAGCAATCTCCCCACTCCTTCCTGCCCACACTCTCCATCTCAGTGACTCTTCGACCCTCTGAATCAACAATGAAGGGCTTATTAGCCTTTCCATTAAGGTCCTCAGAGAGGCCTTCTAGGTTGGGCGGTTGGTCCTTATCCGAGGCTGCGATAGGGAGAAGCAAATTCCCTCTCTTGGCGCTCTTTAAGGGGACTCCCAGAGGCATGGAGTGGTCCTTAAATGATGGTTTCCAGGCGGCAACCTGCAAAGGAAGAGGCAGGCCGGCAGCATTTTGATTCGGAAGAGACTTAGGAAAAATGTTCGGAAAAGAAAACTTACTAGATGCGCCAAAAACGGCCTTGTTCTCGTTTCCGGCTTGCGTTTGGTGAGAGGTGCCGTCATAGTTTGTATCGTTCGGATCCAGCGTGTCCTCAGTCTCCCCCAGAATAGCATAGGAGTTCGAGACTGGTATTGCAGCCTCAGGTTCATGATGCAAAATGATGTTAGTGCATGTGTTGGGAGAAGTATGGGCTGATTGAGCGTGAGGGGCATTCTCTTGCTGGACTGGTTCTTCATGAGGATTATCATCTTGCTGAAGGTTTTTAGCTATCTCATTTCGAAAATCTTCTGCCTCTTGGCCCTCCACAACCTCGGATTGGATATTATAAACTTCTTCTTTGGACAATCGAAATTCCCCGTCAGCCGAAACTGGTGGAGCATTCGTTCGTTTTTATCTTCCTCTGCTTCTATTGCGGCGTCTCTGGGAAGTTGAAGACTCGGGCATGTCTTTGGTTTTATTGCATGACGCAAGCGTGTGGCCAATCACGCAACATTCTTTACAAAAAAACGGTAATCTTTCGTAAACCACGTGTGCAGTGGACATATTAGCATCCCGCCTAAAAGTAATCTTTTGTTGCTTCTCCTTCGTCATATCAATTTTGATGAGCAATCTAGCATAAAGACCGAAGGTACGGTTCAATGTGCTAGGATCAATTTGGAAAAGAGTCCACAGAGGCGAATCCATGGCCTCCAGGATACGAGGCTGCCAGTATTCAATAGGAAGCTCCAAAAACCACACCCACACATGAGCAGTAGAAGTTTTAACTTTGTTCGGATTGAAATCGGGAACCCAGGCCTGAAGACGGAAAGAGCCCGTATTCAGTTGCCAAACGCGGCGCAGAGCAACACACTGCCTATCTTGCTCATTTTCCAATAATACAGTATATTATCCTTTGCCTAAAGGGATCATCTTCAACTTGCCATTCAATTTCCAAGCCTCCTTTAATTTCTCTTTAATAGACAGCATAGAGCCGAGGGACTTGCCCGGGAGCATCATTATTCGTCCAATGAACGCCTTTTCAAACTCACGGATGCCCCATTGATATTCTTCCTCCTCGATGTCAACCAGATGGATCTGCCCATGCATAGAGGTGGATGCGGCAGGTTTAGGAGCTAGAGTAGCCACGGGTAGAGTTGGAACCGTAGGGGAAGTTCCCGCAGCCTCCGCAAAGGATTTGGTGCCCTGCAAATGAGAGTGCATGGCCGCAAGTAAAATGTTCTCTTGAGTAGAAACAGGGTCAATGGTTCCGGAGGTACCATTAGGGTCGAAAACATTCTCAGAAGTGGATGTAATGTTTCCGGTGGGATTAGAGAGCCTTGGATACTCCACGGCAAATGCACGGCCATCCTTAACATATTGGGAATTCTGCCAAGTGCCACTATCCTGCAAAGGAAGAGACAAGGGGGCAGTTCCGTTGCACGAAGGTATAATATTATTATCGGAATGAAAGCTTGACTTACAGAGTGCGCTGGAAACAGGAGGGGCCATGTTTCCGACTATAGTCGAGGGAGTGCCAAAGGTTTCCCCCATGTGAGTGATACCAGACCAACGCTTCGCTATGGCCTCAACCAAATTATTGTTGCCCTGCATGGACGAAGTAGAGGAAACATATATCTGTTTCATGGAACCTTTAAAATAATCAGAAATAAGATGCTTACGCGATGCACCAGAAACGACATGGGGCCCATTTCCAGCTGTAGTCGCTTGATCGTCAAGAGGGCGGGATTGCCCTTGCGTATTCACATCGCCTGGTAAGAGTTTAGGGGCTGCGATATTTCCCTGGATATCCAACGATCGCGATCGCGAAGACGCAGCAAACTCGCGCCGTGGGATCGCAGACTGGGCAGACCGGCAAGATTCGGGTGTTTGGAACTCCGTCTTGTAAGCAAGATACCGAAGGAAGTTGGGATAATGTCGTTATATATCCAAAAGGACGTAATCAAGTGAACCATCGGGAAGGGAACACAAATCTGCAGGGGGCGCGACTAGGGTTTCTAGGATCGACAAAGACATATCAAGAAATTTATTGATTTGATCATGGAAAATGAATAGACGGTCCAAGACTTGTCTCTCAAAATCCGCCGCTTGGACATGGCCGGATATGATGGACGGAGGGCGTGGAGGATCCAGCATAGTTGGCCGGAATCAAGAGAGAGAAAATCTAGAGAGAGAAAGTGTCACTTTTCTTAAAACCTTTTAATAGTTTTATGATACTTCTCTGATGGAATTGTACACCCACAACAAACAACTAGCTTTTGTATATGTATGTATTTGATACTGTAAATTATAAATTTTGATATATATTTCTCAACCTAATACATATTAAGTATATAATTTTTGCAGAATAGGAAAAATTGTAAACCTTTTAGTGGTGTTCAAATATTCCTCACTAGAACATAACCCCGCGTAATACGCGGGTTGAAATAAGTTTTTTTTTTCTAAATATGTCAAGATTTTAGGTGCACTATGCAAATTAAATATATTTTTAGACAATTTGTTTATATTGAATAATAAGAGTTAATATTTTTAATATTATATATGTTTGCATATAATATATTTCCTTTCAAACATATTAAAGTATGTTGAATATCTCATATTCCCTATTATACTAATATGGAGTTTTCTACGCAGTTCAAGTATATCGTGCAATTCAAGGTCAAATGCTTATTAATATGGTAAGATTAAATAAATAAAATAAAATTATTTTGATTTTAAGATAATATGAACAATTTAATTAAAATATTATTTTCACGTAATTAGAATTATTAAAATTTAATTAATCAATATAGTGAGATACATAAGTTAATAAATTTTAATAAATTATCTAATAACATTTATGGACATAAGTTAAATAGTTATTCAAAATATTTTAAAACTTATAAATTAGTCTAGTTGGTAAGTAATGCAAATAATTATTCTAGAGGTGCAAGGTTCGAATCTATGTCATTACATTTATTTTAATTAGACTCATTATTAAGATGCCACATGGATGCCACATGTTGGACATACACCAATAGAATAATAACACTTCATCTAGAAGATTTTCAAAATTCATATAAATACGACACATCATCCAAATCAACCACAAATCGACACATAAGCAAGTAAAACTCACCATTAGTAATATAGGGGATGTGGCAATTGTGTTCAAAAAATTCTAAGCAAACTGTGTTCGAAAGGTTTTTTTTTTTTTTGCTGAGACATATTTTTTATTATGCAGCGAACTTTTCTTTTTCTTTTTTTGCCAAAGAAGAACGGAATTGGCTTTGGAAGGAGTTGTTTTCTTAGCAAACATTCATAGGAGGGATGTATATATAAAGTGGAAGGGCTTGTATGCAGACAAAAATAAATGAGGCTTTGGTTTGCATGTTGACAAAAGTAAAAAGAACAACGATCAAACCTGTAAAGTGAGCATTGAGAATTAGGAAATTAAAAAAGTAAACCTTGTAATCTGCATGCCCGTCTAGTCAAATTAGTTTTGTCACTGGGAATCTTCACTATTCATTTTTTAGTAGAGACTAGAGTGTGCGACATGTTTACACTATTCATGTCAGTCGTGCCGTTATATTGTGGGACCTACTTTCAGTCTCGACGCTTTC
This sequence comes from Ballota nigra, assembly GCA_947034835.1. Lineage (NCBI taxonomy): Eukaryota > Viridiplantae > Streptophyta > Magnoliopsida > Lamiales > Lamiaceae > Ballota > Ballota nigra. The sequence continues at coordinate 70,137,774 of OX344724.1, forward strand.
TAGTGGTGTTTGCACTTATTTTGTAAATTATTTTCAAAACCACTCCAATTGCATAAGTTGATTTATAAATTGCAATATTAAAAATAATTAGCCAACGATGATGTGAATGTACATAAAAATATTGAAGGTTGCAATTAAATTGATATTAGGTTCAAATGTCATGAATTAATATAGAATTAATCATAAATAAGCCCGAGCAAATGTGTGACATGTCCAGCTATATATATATATATATATATATATATATATATATATATATATATATATACGTATCACAAGTTCATTCATTATGCTTTCATTTGATTTCTATTAATTATGTTCAAGATTCCTATAAAAAATTACACTATAAAAAACTCGCATTTTAGGATGAATATTTGAAACGGACGAAAATTTTATCACTAAATAGGAGAATTAACAATGAATTTGAGACGGAAAAGTCCACTGGTCAGGTTTATAAGAGATCAGTGGCAGACATAAATATCCATCATTAATTCAGATAGATTAGCGATAAAAAGGTCGCGACGGAAATGTCGTCGCTAAATAGTGACTTTCTAGCTTCATCTGAACCGCCCGACTTAGCAATGCATAGCCCATCGCTAATTGGGATTAGGGATGGCCAAATGACCGTCGCTCTCTGACTTGTTGATCGACGACGATGGATTATTCATCGCTGATCCAAAAAACAACGATGTTTTATCGTTAAAGTTGCAAAATTAGCGATGGATTGTGTCCGTCACTATTCTTTTTTGCCATTTAAGGCAACAGACGGGCGACAAACAGTGAGTAAGTGAGTGAGTGAGAGAGAGAGAGAGAGAGAGAGAGAGAGAGAGAGAGAGAGAGAGAGAGAGAGAGAAAGCGAGAATCCACCGAAGAACCACCGTGTTGTCACCGAAGAGCTGAATCGTCCCGTTGAAACTCGAAAGTGCTCATCTTAAATTCCTCTACCCATTAACCGTAAGCTTTTCCATTTTCAACCGTTTACGATTAATTTTTAAGCATGTTTATGTTGAACCATTTAAAATTGATTAAATAACATGTGGATATTTGTATGCTGATTAATAGCATGTGAATATAAGACATTCTTGAAAAAAATATGAATATAAGATATGTATATTAGTATATAGATATTAGTGTGTTGATTTTAAATATGCTTATAATTGATTAAATAACATATTTAAAATTGACTATATAACATGTTTAAAATTATTTAAATAACATTTTGATTTTAGATATTAGTATGTTTAAAATTGATTGAATATAATCTTGATATTAGTATGTTGATTTTATACCATTGATTGAGTAGTATTAGTTGAATGAATACATTATTTGATTATTTTGACTGAGTAGTATTAGTTGAATGAGTACGTTAATTGAGTAGTACAGTTGAATGAATATGTTGATTGAGTAGTATTAGTTGAGTCGTTTAAGATTATTATGTTGATTGGATATGTTGAATCATTTGTCGTTAGTATGTTGATTTAATTGTATTAGTTGCCCCGTTTAAAATTAGTATGATGAATCATTTGCCTAGTATGATGATTGAGTATAGGTATATTAGCATGTTGAACCATTTAAGTTGAGTATGTACATTAATATGCTGATTGATTGAATAACATATTAATCGTACATTAGTATATGTTGAATATTATATTGAGTCATTTAAGTTGAATATTTTCTTAGTTTGAATAATATTAGTTTGTTGATTTTTTTTAATAAATATATAAGTTAAATTTATTTAAATTTTATTATTTTTTATAGTTAGTTATTAAATTACTTTTTTATAGTTAGTTATTAAATTAAATTTATTAATTTTTTATAGTTAGTTATTAAATTAAATTAAATTAAATTAATATTTGGTTCGTAATAGGAGCGGGAGCATGTGCGTGCACCCTTTTATTTTGAGAGGTTGAAGTTTGCTTCCCCAGTGGACGAGACGACTAGAAAGTGCACCTACGACCACACCACCAACGTATATGTAAGTCTACTAACTTAATTTCAATAATAAGATTATTATTTCAATTTTACTTATACTTATATATATATATATATTAGTTAAATTATAATTAATATGTAGAGGAGGATGAACGAGGCCATCAACGAGGCCTAGTCATAGATTCAGCCCGATGCTAGTTAAACTGAAGCATCTGGGGAGAATCCTGGCACCGCCCATATCCCGATCGACGAGGATGCCATTTATGTGAAGATTCGACCCGAGACGACTCATTGGTTAGGCAATTATTGTAAAATTGTCCTAAAATTTTGTGGGTCTGCTTCGTCCTCCCAGTCTACCTCGACTCCCTGCCCCTTAATCGAGATAGAGCATCAACTGCGGGATGTGAGAAAACAGGTGGAGGAGCTGGCGAAGACTCACGAGAAGAAGAGAAAAAATGAGAAAAAGATTAAGATTCTAATTGAAGAAGTAGATGACAATGACCTCGAACAATATGTGTATACATATGTCTAACATCAGAAGCTCTATCGGGACTCAGACCGTAGAGGATGAGGATGGGGACGAGGAGATAGAGGATCAGGCCGAGGACTGACTTGAAGAGAATATACTAACTTCTACTAGTCGCTTCCCCGCAAGCGGACGGGTTCACTGTAATATGAGTAAGTATAATTACCAAGTATATCGAACCCAAATGATGAAGTGTATGCAATAGATCCCTGTAGATCTACGCGTCGTAGCTAATATGAGTGTAATATTTTTGGGTTTTTTTGAAAGATTAATTAAAACTAAATGAAACTAATTAAACTAAAGAATGAAAGAAACGAATTAACTAAGGATTGTGTTTTCAAATAGGTGATGGTGATGCTTAGGATAGGAATCCCTACGTATACTAACGGAGCGGGTACATAATCAAAATAACTGTGACGTGCAAGAAATAACCTAAGTAAAAGAATGCAAGGTGAAAGCTCAAGATTCTAAACCCTAATACTTTACCCTAACACTCGACTTCACTAATCCACTAACAAGTTAATAGATTGTGCTTAATTAATGAGACCCTAATTTAACTAAGGTGATGCGGTCGTCCTCCTTCGCTAAGCTGGCAGATGAATTAACCCTTTCTAAACCCTCTAGTTAAGTCTACTCGTTGTTAAAGGGTGATACGGTCGTCCTCTCTCTAACACTTTTCGAACGAAATTCAAAAGTAAAGTCAAGATTAATTTTAAGAATTCATTAATCAAGAGAATTAAAACCTAACGTCACAAGTTACCCTAATTACGTATCCACAACCTACTTCTACGAGTTCATCCTACCCCAAGCATGCAAGGGTTTTAGCTAGACATAGGTTTAACGTAAATAATAGCCATTAAATAAGTAACGAACATAAACATGATAATTAAGACGAAGAAGAGATCAAACATAAACTAGGGTTTAACGAAATAAAGAATAAACTGAAATTAACTCAAGAAAAGAAGTCTAATCGTGTTCAAGAATAAAAATATAAAGAAACAAAACTAAAAACTAAGACCGTAATATGAATTCGTAACAAAAACCTCAAAAACGTAAACATAAACTTGCTTCTCTTCTTCCTCTCCAAAAACGAACTCTAAAAGTCTAAAAACTATCAAGTGATGTGTGGTCTCCGTGTTGTCCCTAAAAAACGAGCTTTGGACGCGTATATATAAGCCACGGGCCGAATCGTGAGCTCATGGGCCGAAAAACGCCTTTGAAAATGCAAAAATTGAAGGCGCTCGAGCAGGCCTGCTCGAGCGGTCGCGCTCGAGCATGTAGCTCGAATGACACAAGTGCTCGAGCGCTCGCACTCGAGCTGCTCGAATGGTGGAATTCTTCTGCATGTTTTAGGGCGCTCGAGCAACACGCTCGAGCGGTGGCGCTCGAGCGCATGAAATTTTCTGTATGTTTTGGGCGCTCGAGCAACGTGCTCGAGCGCTAGTGCTCGAGTGTGTTACTCGAGTGCTCCCAAATTTTCACCAAGTAGCACTTTTCTTCTTCAACACTAACACCAATCGTATTCCTTCGATATCTTCTCATCCGGGCATCCGTTTGAGTCGATTCAAAGTCCTACGAACTCTGTTCTTCACCCTCGATTCACCTACGAGCATCAAAGAGACAAATTCATCAATATAGAGAAATAATGCTCAATTGACTCCAAATACTCGACAAAATTGGCCAAAATTAGGGTATTTCAAGTGACGAATCATGACAATTTCACGCCTAATCAACCCCCCCAAACATACCATGTTGCTTGTCCTCAAGCAACGAAATAACAAGTCAAGTGAAATTGTTAGGAATGAGTCAAAGAATCAATCATGCAAGCAAATGAACTCGAGCTTCAAAGATCAATCACACGTATACTCACTCACTTTCCTTCATCATACTCATGCAACAATAACAAGAAACACCAAGATCAAGCATGGATGTGCACTCAACGATGTGTTTCGCTCCCTATCAAGTGTATATCAATGATCAAAGGACTCACTCAAACAATCAATCACTCAAATTGGCAGCCATAGGCTTGTAAGTGCTCTTAACTTCGACCATACTCTAGAAATCAATGCCGAATCAAAAAGGACTTTCTCAAGGTTGTAATGTAGGCTCTTTGGACAAGTGGGATAACAATATGGTAAAGTGACTAAAGTGAATGGAGAATAGAAAATCAAACTTCGGTACTTCGAGATAAGGAACAAACTACTTCAAACATATTCAATCAACAAACTTTCAATTCCAATTCTCTCAACACTTCAATTTTTTCTTTCTCACTCTTTCACTTTTTTTTTTCAATCACTTCACTTTTTTTTTCTTTTTCGCACAAACACATGAGCTCATTTTTTTATTTTGCTCATTCTCAATTTTTTTTCTCTTTTTCCCACATCTCATAACTTCATCACACCTTCTTCTCATATTCACTCAACAAACAACCTTTTCCTTTTTCAACTCAATTCACTCCCTTCACATTCACACTTTCCTATTCTCCACTCAAATTGGGACAAAAAGGCTTAGGAATTGGAATAGTGTTCATATGTGCTAGCAAATAAAATAGGTTTTAGGCTCAAATGGGCTAACAAGGGATTCAATGTCATTGGTAGGTAAAATTTGGCTAAGTGACTCATTCAAAACAAAAATGGCCTAAGATCCTATTCGGCATATCAAATTAGACACAATCAAGAAGCAAGAACACACACAAGTTCTAGCATCCTCTAAGGTGACGATCCTCTCACAAACGAAGAGATCATATCATGCATAAAAATCTCATAAGGCTCAAGTCTCTCGTCTTTCACATCCATGCTAGTCCTAGTGAATTCTCATTCTCATCACACAAGTACTCAAAAAGAAAACTTGCAAGCACACTAGTTCTCTCTCAAATCCACTCTAACTCAACTACTCACACAAAAGAGTCCCTAACTCAAATCCACAAATATACTCTACTCATCAAATCCTACTAAAAAATAACAACTAACAAGTAGAAGGGGTCAATAAGCATGAAATATGCAACAACAAATCACATCGAATTCACCCCGAGGGGCATCTCAAGACACCAAATGACCAAACACACTCAAAGATAAGAAATGGGTGCTCCGGTGCAATGTAACAAGAAATATAAAAAAAACTCCACCCCCAAACTTCGACCTTGCGAAGAGGTCTAAGTTTGGGGTTGTGGTTTCCTCAACCAAACAATTCAGTTTCTCTCAAACGTAGCACACTCCCTTGCTTGAGTTCCTCCCTTTTGAGTACTCCATCGAGACAAGCCTACACAATAAACTCTCAAGTCCAAGGTTAAAACTTACGATTCAAAAACACCCTAATATCATAAAACTCAAATAACTAAAAACACTCAAAAGCAAGTAAAAAATGGGTTGCCTCTCATTCAACGCTATTTTTAAGGTCCTCATGCTGGACCGGGCTCAAAGGAGCTTATGGGACATCATACTCAAATTTACCTCCCTTACTCTCATAAGAGTGGTGGTTGCATTCCTTTCCTTGATGCCCTTCCATCATGAACTCTTTTGCTTTCCTCTCATCCCCAAGTGTTATGGGTCTCAACTCCTTCTCACCTTTATCTGGAGGCGTCTTATCAAACAGGTTCTTGAATTTGGACTTTTTCTTCTTATCTCCTCCTTTCCCTTCCAACTGGATCACGTCCTCACTTTTCACCTCTTCATCCTTCAACTTCTTCACTTTATCCCTATCAACATAATCAAGAACATAATGCACATTGGTTAAATCAAGTGAAGGATTATCAAAATCATGAATATGAGAAGGATTAGGGATAGGAGGTATGTCTTCAACACTAGGATCAATTGCATCCATGCAATACAGACTCTCATCCTCCTTTGGGTACTTCATGGCTTCATATAGGGAAATCTTCACTTCTTGATCATCAACCTTCAACGTAATCTTCTCATTTGCCACGTCTAGCACCATCCCCGCCGTTGCTAAGAACGGTCTTCCCAAGATCAGGGGCACGTGCTCATCTTCCTCCATCTCTAGGACCACGAAATCGGCTGGAAAAATGTGATCTCCAACTCTTACGAGGACGTCTTCAACCACACCCTGCGGTCTCGTAATAGACCGGTCGGCGAGTTGAAGCATCATCATTGTCGACTGAAGTTCACCACCTTCCAACTTCTTGAAAAGCGACAACGGCATCAAATTAATGCTCGCCCCGAGGTCACACAACGCTCCCTTCTTGATCCCGTTCCCAATATCACAAAGAATGGTGAAGCTTCCGGGATCCTTCAACTTTGGAGGAAGCGCCTTGTGCACCAATGCACTCACCTCATGGTTCAACTGCACCAACTTCGGCTCATCCTCTCGCCGTCTTTTCGCGATCAAGTCCTTCAAAAACTTTGCATAGTTGGGCATCTGTTCCAAAGCATCATAAAAAGGAATATTAATATGCAATTGTTTAAACACATCAAGGAATTTAGCGAATTTCTCATCAAGCTTCTTTTTCATGAAGCGTTGTGGATATGGGACGGGTATCACAGATTTGGGTACCCCACATTCATCTCTCTCGGTCTCTTTTATTTTCTCCCTTGCTTCCTTCGCCTTCTTCCACTTAGGAACTCTCTCACCCTTCTCAATGCCTTCCTCTTCAAGCTCTTTGCTTGCTTGAGTGCTCTCACCCTCATGCTTCTTCTCAACTCCTACCTCTTCAATCTCATCTCTATCTTGGGGCGTCTCAGAATCAGCAGGCATCTGAGGACCTTCATAATTGGTTCCACTTCTTAACTGGATAGCCTTGCAATGCTCTTTCGGGTTCCCCTCCGGCATGGAAGGATACTTACCCGGCTCCCTATTCAATGACTTTGCAATCTGGCTCATCTGGAACTCTATAGAAGTGAACCTTCGATTGTTCTCTTGTTGAGTTCTAGTCCACTCAATGTTCATCTTCTGGAGCTCTTGATCACGTTGATCACCCTTTTTATGCAACTCCTTCATACTCTAAGGATGACAACCTCTTACTTCCTTCCTCCACCTTCTGTAGAATCGCTCTCAACATCTCTTCAGTTGATGCACCGCCTTCTCCACCCGGAGGTTTTGAACCTGGGTCAACACCCGGAGGAACTGTAACACCCGCCTTTGGGTTAGCATTTGAGAAATTCTCATTCTTTCTCCATGTGTTTTGAGGAGGTTGCTGGCCTCCTTGATAGCCTTGAGTGTTCCTCCATTGATTTTGAGGTGGCTGAGGACCTGGAGGTACAAATGGTTGGCCATAAGAAGGCCTTCCATACTGATTTCCACCTTGGTAGCCATTCTGATTGTAATACGGACCTCCCATGTAATTGGCTACCTCTTGCTGTCCACTTGGCTGGTCTACTCTCTCGTTCTCTGCTGCATGCTCTCCAACCAAATTCTTCCCCAACTCGAGGTTGTTAATCTTTTCCATCATGGCCATCAACAGCCTTCTCGTTCCTTCACCCTCTTCAACCTGATGAACTCTCTGGAAGTCTGCATCCACACTCCACGCCCCGGCATTCATGACAATGTTGTCCACGATCTCTCTACACCACTCTATTCCTTGATTCAGGAATGATCCACTAGCACAGGCGTCTAGATGGTCTTGCCCAGCCTTGTTGGCACCACTGTAGAAGAACGCCATGATATCTCCCTCATTGTACCCGTGCTGCGGGCACTCTATTAGCATGTTTGAGTATCTCTCTCACGCTTGACGTAGGTCCTCTCCTTGCTTCTGGCGAAAGGAAGAGATCTCAATCCTTGCTTTGATCGTTCTGGATGGAGGGTAGAACCGCTCGAGGAACAGACGCTCGAGCTCGGCCCAAGTGGTAATACCTCCCCGTGGAAGTGTATTATCATACCACTCTTTAGCTATTCCCGTCAATGAGAATGGGAACAGCCTAAGCCTCTTGGCATCTTCAGACATGCCATTGTAATTGAAAGTGAAGGCTATCATTAGAAAACTCCTCAGATGTGTATGAGGATTCTCCTTCCCGATCACCTCCTTGAACTGATTCTCGGTAAGCAGCTTTAGAATTCCCGGGGAAATTGAGAAGTTATTTGCCTCAACAGGAGGCAATGCCACTCCATCATAGTACCTTTGTGGCTGCGCTGCAAACCTCCCTCGAATAGCCATATTTTGATCTGCGTTCTGAGGCACGTGTTGAGGATTAGCAGCAGGTACGGGTACTTGTTGGGGTGGTGGTTGGTAAACAGGTGGTTGATTGTAAACTGGGGGTGGAGGATACGGGTATGGTGGGTAAGGATAAGGTGGGTATGGGTAGGGTGGATAAAGTAAGTTGTTTTGTGGTAAGTTGGGATGTGGGTAAGCAGGGTTGTTATGAGGATTATGGACAATGTTATGAGCTGGGTTGTTTTGGTTCTGAGTACCCGGGTTTTGGCTCTGGTTTTCTCCTAATGGATCTTCATTCTTACTGGTATTGCCATCAGTGCCGTCAACCCGGTTCAATGCCTGATTGAACTCATTCTCGACATCGTCCAACTCATTAGTGATGTCCATCGGTTCTTTCCCTCCGGCAGCGTTCATCCTTCGTAAGAAGGCTCGGTTTCTTCTTGCTATTGTCTCAGGATCAAACGGTAACCTCTCTTTGCTCGTATTGCCTTGTGAGCGTGTTTTTATATACCTGAAACACTAGCAGAAGGATCAAAATGCAACTGCCGAATATGTACGAAATAAAAAAAATAGAAAATAAAATCACTCACTACTAACTACTAAGCTATCTACAAGTCCTATTCAAAAAGCATACAACGCCATCCCCGGCAACGGCGCCATTGACTTGAAGCGAATATACTAACTTCTACTAGTCGCTTCCCCACAAGCGGACGGGTTCACTGTAGTATGAGTAAGTATAATGACCAAGTATATCGAACCCAAATGATGGAGTGTATGCAATAGATCCCTGTAGATCTACGCGTCGTAGCTAATATGAGTGTAATGTTTTTGGGTTTTTTTGAAAGATTAATTAAAACTAAATGAAACTAATTAAACTAAAGAATGAAAGAAACTAATTAACTAAAGATTGTGTTTTTAAATAGGTGATGGTGATGCTTAGGATAAGAATCCCTACGTATACTAACGGAGCGGGTACATAATCAAAATAACTGTGACGTGCAAGAAATAACCTAAGTAAAAGAATGCAAGGTGAAAGCTCAAGATTCTAAACCCTAATACTTTACCCTAACACTCGACTTCACTAATCCACTAACAAGTTAATAGATTGTGCTTAATTAATGAGACCCTAATTTAACTAAGGTGATGCGGTCGTCCTCCTTCGCTAAGCTGGCAGATGAATTAACCCTTTCTAAACCCTCTAGTTAAGTCTACTCGTTGTTAAAGAGTGATACAAGGGTTTTAGCTAGACATATGTTTAACTTAAATAATAGCCATTAAATAAGTAACGAACATAAACATGATAATTAAGACGAAGAAGAGATCAAACATAAACTAGGGTTTAACAAAATAAAGAATAAACTGAAATCAACTCAAGAAAAGAAGTCTAATCGTGTTCAAGAACAAAAATATAAAGAAACAAAACTAAAAACTAAGATCGTAATATGAATTCGTAACAAAAACCTCAAAAACTTAAACGTAAACTTGCTTCTCTTCTTCCTCTCCAAAAACGAACTCTAAAAGTCTAAAAACTATCAAGTGATGTGTGGTCTCCGTGTTGTCCCTAAAAAACAAGCTTTGGACACGTATATATAAGCCACGGGCCGAATCGTGAGCTCATGGGCCGAAAAACGCCTTTGAAAATGCAAAAATTGAAGGCGCTCGAGCAGGCCTGCTCGATCGGTCGCGCTCGAGCAGACCTGCTCGATCGGTTGCGCTCGAGCAGGCCTGCTCGAGCGGTCGCGCTCGAGCATGTAGCTCGAATGACACAAGTGCTCGAGCGCTCACGCTCGAGCTGCTCGAATGGTGGAATTCTTCTGCATGTTTTAGGGCGCTCGAGCAACACGCTCGAGCGGTGGCGCTCGAGCGCATGAAATTTTCTGTATGTTTTGGGCGCTCGAGCAACGTGCTCGAGTGTGTTACTCGAGTGCTCCCAAATTTTCACCAAGTAGCACTTTTCTTCTTCGACACTAACACCAATCGTATTCCTTCGATATCTTCTAATCTGGGCATCCGTTTGAGTCGATTCAAAGTCCTACGAACTCCGTTCTTCGCCCTCGATTCACCTACGAGCATCAAAGAGACAAATTCATCAATGTAGAGAAATAATGCTCAATTGACTCCAAATACTCGACAAAATCGGCCAAAATTAGGGTATTTCAAGTGACGAATCATGACAATTTCACGCCTAATCAAGGACCCATCAGGATTTGAATCCGATGATTAGATAGTTTTTATTTTTATTTGAATATTATTTTATATTTTATAGTATTTGAATGTAATTTTTTATTTTTATTTTGGATAATATATACTCCATCTATCCACTAAAAGTATGCACACTTTTCTACACGTGGTTTAATGCATCAGAGGGTATTTAAGGGTCTTGTGAGGTCCATTTATGAATAAAGTAATTGTTTATGGAACGTATTTTACGTATTTTATGCACACTTACCATAAACAATCACTTTATTTATAAACGGGTCTCACAAGACTCCAAAATACCCTCTGACATATCACATTAAATTACGTGCAGAAAAGAATGTATACTTTTAGTGAACGGAGGGGGTATATTTTTATTTAGCTAAAATTATGTTTAAAAATGTAGGTAATATTATTTGGATAATATTAAAAGGTTTAATTAGATAAATATTAAAAAAAAAGACTCAATTTAGATCATATACAATGAATGCATAAAAATAAACAAATTATAAAATTTTCCGGTAGTCTAAATCATTAAATTTACAAAAAAATCGTGAAAACATTTAAATAAACAAATTACAAACAAAAATGAATTAATTATGAGTTTTTTTTAAAAGACTCAATTTGGATACGCATACAATGAAATGCATAAAAATGAATAAATTATAAAGTTTTTCGGCAGTCTAACTCATTAAATTTACAAAATTATATTTAAATAAACAAATTAGAAATGAAACATTAATATGAATTTAAAAAAACGACTCAATTTGAATACATATACAATGAAATGCATAAAAATGAACAAATTATAAAGTTTCCCAATAATCTAAATCACTAAATTTACACAATAAAAAAAGCTGGTGAAAACATTTATTGATTAAACAAATGAGAAACGAAAATGAATTAATTAGCTTAGCGACATATCTCAAAAATCCATCGCTTACGTCTAAAATTCCATCAACGAGTTTTTTTTAGTAGTGTTATACTCAAAATGAATTTAAACAAGTTTAAAGTTTTATCTTAACTTGTAATTTTAATTAGCCCTTAATTAAGTAGCTAGTATTAGTATATCTATACACCACTAATAATTCACTAATAATTAAGTCTATCCAAATAACACTTATGGTTGATAATCTCCTTATAAATAATTATCAATTAATTCTCAACAAAATAAATCTTGATTCAATTCTTTAATTAAATTTTTCGAAGTTCATTCATTAAGTTTCTGTATTGAAGTTGTTAATTTGGGCTTTTCTACGGTCAGGAAGGCTTTCGCCCTTCCTGACATCAGTGAACACTTTAAATACCGTTGGATCTTTGATCCAACGTATATTATATTTTTCAAACGATTGCACTTCGCGAAAGAGCGTTTGCACTGTGCATATTGCAATCGCACTATATCGCCCTAATAATATATTAAATTAATAAATATAAAATTATAAAAATACCCTTTTTATTTTAAAATAATTTAGAAATTAATTAATTAGCATCAATATTTATTGTACTAATACTGGATAATTGAATCAGAAACCCTCGGCGACCGGCCTGTGACGGAAGCAGAGACGTGTGAAGCTCTTGTTCGTCCGCGGCGGAATATCACAGCAGTGAGGCCGCCACTTTCGTTCCTTCCTGAATCTTCTCTGCCGCCTGCATCGTCATCACCGTGGCGGAGGCTTCCATTGACGAAGCAATTTTCGCAGATGGATGTACTCCAACTCCTCCGATTCAATTTCCATCGTGCACGAAGATGATTTTCATGGAGAAGATGAAGACGAGAATAACGCATATGAATTGCAGAGGAAATAAATTTGCGGAAAACGACAATGGATGATAAGATTTTCCATCAACAAGAATTCGGTTGCAGCGAGCTATTCCCCTCAATATTTCGCCCCTAACTTTGGTAAGAATATGCTCTGCAATTTTCAAGTTTATTGATGCTTTACCATTTTCATCTTCAACCTGCTTGTTGGATTCACCCAAGGAATACTATAAATCAAGTTTGTTGAGTGTTTTTAAATTGTATTTTTTTTTTGTGTCTTTGCTTATGTTACTTCATTCGCTGAATAGATTGTTGGAGGTATATGGGCTGATAAAATTGGTGGGAAACAAGTACTTGGTTTTGGAGTAGCTTGGTGGTCTACTGCAACAGTTTTGACACTAGTTGCTGCAAGAGCTGGGCTCCCTTTCTTACTCGTAATGCAAGCCTTTATGGGAATTGGGGGAGTTAGGTGCTCATACAATTCTGAATTATATTTGTAGAAGCTGAAAACAATAATAAATTGGATGGACATCTGTTTTATATTCTTTTGGATCCCTTGAAAGTATCTGGCTTGCTAGGCCCCTGCTTTTCTCTGCAACAATTTTATGCAAAAGATGAAAACCCACTTATTAGATCAGAAAATGAAAAAACACTTATTAGATCAGAAAATGAAAACACACACTTAAATCAGCCACTGCTAGAAAATTATACAATTTCATCTCTACCATTTTCTTGTCACTTCCCCAAATTCTTATACAGAGTCGTGCATTGATTAGCACATGGATTCTAAGCATTTTAGTTATGAGGGTAGGAATGTGGACAAGTAGGCATTATCTTTTTTTTTATCGGTTAAGTTGTGATTCGAACCCACTACCTCTTGGCCGTAGGTAGTGGAGCTCTATCTACTTGAGCTATACCACTTCGTCGACAAGTAGACATTATCTGATTGATTTTGCATGGTTTTATATATTCCATTCTTGTTGCAGTTATATCAAGGAAGGAAGCACTGTGAGTGTAATGGTGGTTGTCAGACGACATGACAATGTGCTCATGATTGTTCCATCGACGGACCCCGTTTTCACAGGTTGTCGTTGGCCATGTTGCCTTCTCCCTACACACATCGAAGGTCTTATTTTGACTTGTGATGAAAGTCAAAACTCTGATTTGATCCCTGTATAGAGACGAATGAACTTTTTTTGTCGTTGCAAAACACATAAATAGTGGAATGTACAAAAGGTGGAAGAATCCAAGAAGTCCACTGTGTATTCTTTTTCCTGGATGATGAACAAGATCCTGTAAAAATATGGTTTCCATAGATATGCACATCATAGTAGGGGGGCTAAAGTTCCCTCCTCTGAGCAAGTGCGCCTCTTTAAATTAATTTGTCATTGTATAGAAGGTATCAGGGTTGCTCCTTTTGTCCCAAATTGTCTTAATTTCTGCGTAATGCATATATGATACATGCCCCTTTCTTTTCTTTTTTTGGACTCTTCAAATGTCAACTAATATCAGCCAACTGTTGTCCAATAACATATGCCATATTGCTATATTCAGCTATATTTTCCTTCATAAAATTGCAACATTGGTACGATGTTATTTGCTTCTTGGTCTTGATATTGGTTTACTACGTTTCTGTATATCTTAATATCTACATCTTTGTCTGTACATAGCAGCTGGACTGCTTTATATTTAGTTTGGAATGAAATGCCTTGCTAATATAAGTAATCTTCTAAAACTGTATATATTTGGTTAGCATATTTAAAAATTTGTGAACAACATTAATCCAACCTAACAAACTTTAAACGGATCCTACATCTAACGTTTTGCTGGGTATCATTTATAAGGTCAAAAAGAAATCCTTTAGATGAGTTATGTTATAAAGTATAGCACCAACAGCTGGAGCAGTTTCTTGAAAGACCCAGATTATTACATTCCCAAAATTAGTAATATATGCATTGATTTTTTTTCTAATTTACCCTATTAATGAAATCTCTCCACCCCCCCCCTATGAATTTAATCTTTTGTTTGAAATCATATTGAATGGTAAATTTACACCCACACCCTCCAATATGTAACCTAAAATTGTCCCCCTATGAATTTAATCTTTTGTTTGAAATCATATTGAATGGTAAATTTACACCCACACCCTCCAATATGTAACCTAAAATTGTCCAACAAAACCAAAAAAATTTACCAAATCAAATAGAAAATCTGCACATTTTTTTACCAAACGCCAAAAGAATAGAGGGGAAAGAAAAAAGATTGGGTGTTGCGGGGCATTTATGAATATCAAACCTCAATCAATCTTCAGAACGGTTAGTAGGAATTAAACGTTAAGTTAAATCAACAAGTTTAATTTACATTGGACAATTTACTGCAGTATAATTAGTCTATAGGTAATGGATGTTGGATTTGGAGAAGACCAATAAGAATGTTTTGTCAGTTAATATGTAACTAGAACGAACGCAGCAAGCTATAATATGCGTGGAATATGTGTATTTGTATCTTACATATGTGTAATTT
Organism: Ballota nigra; assembly: GCA_947034835.1. NCBI lineage: Eukaryota > Viridiplantae > Streptophyta > Magnoliopsida > Lamiales > Lamiaceae > Ballota > Ballota nigra. Next base: position 70,152,813 of record OX344724.1, read on the forward strand.
TAATAAACAGATGCGAATAAAATTTACAACACCAATGTATAGTACTTCCAACACCCTCAAAATTTCTTTAAAATATTATGGACTAGGAATCACCAGACACAACCATTATTTACCAGCCACCACTTGAACTAATCTCAGCCGCTACATAGTCAGCAGAGTATCAATGTATGTCCCAACTATTTTCTCTAGTCTATGCTATTAGGCAGCAGCTATCTCCGAGTCAATATAACAATACCGTATCGTTTTGCTATCCACCTAATGTTTCTCAGATCTTTAATCTGTGTTGAAGTATATCTATTTGTGTTTAATATAACTATGAGCAACACCAATCACTAGTGACCATAAAGCTGTGTAAAATTAGTGGCGTGTTTCCAGTAATGCAGATACTTCGAAATTACCCACTACTCCTTGACTTAAAAGGCGCACAACACCTCCTTGAGTAAATTTTCTTGCAAATAAGAAACATGGAACATATGTAGAGTTGTTACTACACCACTCGGTTCTGAACTCCGTTTCATAGTATACATGGTTGATATCCTGAAAATAAATATTTGGTAAGACTGATAACCAGATAACCAAACTAAAGTAGTGACAATAAAGAAAAAGAGAAACAAACAGACCTTTATTCTTTTTATTTGTTGAGGGCTGGAATCTGCATAACCAAATGTAAAAGGATGCCAAGCTCCATTCTGTTTTTTACGTGGATTGGTTCCATATAGTGTAGGTAACTGTTCTTCTTTCAAGCTCAGATTCAAGATCCTTCATCTATAAACCCATAAAAGAAGAGAATAGTTTTGTTATTACGAGCAACTAGAGCACATTTGTCTAAAGAAAGCAATGTAATGTACAGATAAACAAAAAGTTCAATGAAATGATATGATGGCAAGTTCATATAATAAGAGACTTTTGCTTACGGAGAGTAAGGTCTGCACATAATGTTCATCTGTATGCAGTTATGCTGTTTCTGAAGCTTCTGCAACATTTTAACAGTTGTCAATATAATTCCAATAACATAAACTAAAAAGTGTAGAAAGTACAAATAAAAGCAAGAATCAACAGGAACTAGCAAATGATTTTTAGTTGTTGGAGGTTTACAAATATATCAGAGTTGGCAGCAAAGATAACTTACAAGATTCTTCCTGCCCTTGTTCACATCAATTGGTGGACGTCTCTACAACACAATAAATCAAAAGTTATCTGCCCAAATAAAACGCAGCAGGAATTCATCACTGGTTACATCGATTCAGTGTTTGCTAACAAAAAATATTTTGTACCTTGCAGAACTTCCTGAAGACTAAAAATATGATTTCATCATCAACAAGTACTTCTGCATGTCTTCGAATTAAGGAGACCCACTGATATGATTAACTAAATTAAATTAATATACAACAATGTTTCAAGGGTAACTATAAAACAAGGTTCTCGCTCATATCACAAGCAATGGCACAACCATCAAAAAGACTTTATGGAATTAAATATTCATTCTCCTTATCAAACAAGGATATTTTGATACCAAGCAAAAGTAATTAACAATCAGAACATGTGGCAAAACCACTATCACAAAACAGAATACTACCTGCGATCCTTTTCGCCATTTCTGCTTGGGTATAAGTGGTGACATCTTTGGATTGTGGCGATCATCCTTTTTATCAAGAAAGCTAACCCAGAAAGCTCACATTTTAGCTATATAGTAATATATATCATACATATGCAGGCATTAAAATTCATGTAACATATCAATTAAAACAAGCTGTCAAGAGAAATCAATACTCTAGTTAAGACTTGAGTAATATAAATAAATACCTGTCCACAAAACTTCTGGGAGAATCCATCAGATAGTCGTAAATATAACTGAAGTTGTACAAAGGGGCACAACTGTGTAAATTAAAACGTCTAAAGTCAGATAACTGTTAGTGCCCAAGTGACAGCATAATATTGAAGCAGAGAAGTGAGAACTATCAAATTGATATACATGGCCATTGTGAACAGTAGGAATTGATAATCAGGAAATAAAATCCAAAAATATAATAAGTTGGGTTCCAACCTTTACTTAGTTTACGCAATCGATATTCCATGAACGAGCTATAAAGCTCAATTCACCTTTAGAACCTTAGCACACATATATATTTCATTCTCCACTGTCCAGTGTAAAGTAAGATTGCTCGCGAATTGCAAGTGAGCAGACTTGGTATGAAGCTCACCCGTTCTATGTTTACACTAGCACCACAACTATAAGGCACAACTACCTCAACAAGTCACTAATTAGTCTACATATTAAAAAACATTCTCCAGCTATCCACAAAAGATAATTTATTTTCTCAATTGATACAAACAAATAAGGATCAGATCTCAAGTTATTTAGAACACTATTTTGGGTCTGTAAGGAAGATACCTGTCTGATAAGAGCACAAATCTTTGATTCACGGGATCCTGAAGGGCTTCTTCAAATAGAAACCTCTCAGCTTCAATCATGCTTGATTCTCCCCAGGCTACCTACTCCACCATCCTTAATATCATTCTATTGAATTGATTATGAAAAGGCAATCTCTAATCAAGGTCACACTCTATAGGGTATAAAGAACACTCTATTTCTGCCGAAGGACAAACCTTGGAACATAATGGAAGCATTGTTCATGGGAAACTTTGGTTGTGTTTGGATGGAGGGATTTGGGCTATGTATTTTAAATCCACAACCTAAATCCACTCCACTTGTTTGGATAAAATATTCAAAAGGATGGATTTCAAATACTTAGTTTTAATCCTAGTTCAAATACCTAACAAAACCATGCCATTTGAATAAGCAAAGAAAATATAAAATCAGCAAAGGAACAATCATGAATTCATAAACACTTCTAGTAATTCATAATTTACACTTAAATATATCATACTACCGGGGATAATTTCAAGGACGTCAAGTACTCAAGTACACGAAACGAGATCTAAGGAATCAAGAAGTCTTTCAAATGCGCTTAAAAAATCACACTATGTGAATAGTCTTCAATGCTAATAGTCATACATAATTCAGAAGTTGAACAAAAATACAAATGAATATTTTGCCCTATTATTTGCGATTAGGGATAAAAAAAAAATTTAAACAAAATAAGATGATTTTGGAGCCTGAAGATATAATAAAAGGGTAGGCCGTAGGAGAGATTACAGCCTAAACCTGAATTAGTTAATTGCCGACGGTGGATGAACGTGGGAGTATGTAGGAGCTTCAACATCAGATGAGTAATTTTGACATCCCGACCTAGAATTGAAGCGAGTGGAGCTTCATGGTGGCAAATTAAATTGGAAAAACATTTGGCTGATAGAATTGCTCGAAGTAGAATTTGGAGAGTAACATGCTAATATTAGAAGAAAGGTGAGAAGAAGAAAAGAAGGGGTCGAAACTTGAATTTGGAGAGAGGAAGAATAGAAAATTGTGTTTTGATATTATTTCAAAATTTAAGTGATTTTTAATAAGTCTAGTTTAATTTCTTTTAATTATTATAAATAAGATACAATGTTTAAATGTTTTTAAATAAAAATACTATAAGGATGTTTTTGTAAATTTAAAATTTTTTCTATTAAAAAAATATATTTTTATTTTGGGCGAAGCTAGATCGCAAATGGCGAAATTAAATGATGTGTCAAGTTCTTATTGGTTTACTGACGTCAGGAAAGGCGAAAGTCTTCCTGACCGTAGAAAAACCCTGTTAATTTTCCATGGTTAAAACTAATTTAAAGAAGAGGCGGATCTATTGAAAAAATAAAATTACTCATGCGATCCGCAATTAAGTTTATCATTTTGAAAAGTTTCTTCAATAAAATATGATATTCATTAACATGCTATCTACATTTTTACACTCTCTTTATACATTTTTGTTTTTCATACACTTTTCATCAACAATTTTATAATAAAATACTACCCACTCTGTCCCAAAATTAATTATCACTTGTCGAAACTATCGTTCCCTTTGTTCAATCAATATTTTTGTAAATGATAATATAATAATGTTATTTTTTGCAATTATATTTTCTCTACACTAGTATACTTACATTTCATGTTATTATTTTACACAACTAAATCACATGTTAATCGTACATTAGTATATGTTGAATATTATATTAAGTTGTTCAAGTTTAATATTTACATTTGTTTGAATAATATTAGTTGATTGATTTTGTGTATATATATATATATATATATATATATATATATATATATATATAAGTTAAATTTATTAATTTTTTTAGTTAGTTATTAAATTAAATTAATATTTGATTTGTAATAGGAGCAGGAGCATACGAGGGCACCCTCTCACTTTGAGAGGTTGAAGCTTGCTCACCCAGTGGACGAGACGACTGAGAAATCCACCTATGGCTGCACCATTGACGTATACGTAAGTGTACTAACTAAATTCCCATAAATAAAATTATTATTTAAATTTTACTTATATATATGTATGTGTTAAATTATAATTAATTTGCAGAGGAGGAAGAACAAAGCCATCAACGAGGCCCAGTCACATATTCAGTCTGATGCTAGTTAGACTGAGACGTCTGGGGAGAATCCTGGCACTAGCCCTGCCCTTGTCCCGATTGATAAGGACGTCATTTATGTGAAGACCCAACCTCGAGGCGGCTCCTTGGATTAGGCGGTTATGGTAAAATCATCGTAAAATCCTATGAGTCTACTTCATCCTCCCAGTTTACCATCGACTCCCATCTCTCCACCGAGTTAGAGCGTCAACTGCGGAATGTGAGGAAGCAGATGGAGGAGCTGATGAAGATTTAGGAGGAGAGGAAAAATGAGAAGAAGATTAGCATTCTAAAGAAATGAATAGCGATGGTCTCAAACAAAATGAATATACAGAGGATGAGGATGAGGAGAACAAGGACCAGGACGAGAACCTATTAGGATTTGAGTCTGATGCTTAGATAGTTTTATTTTATTTGAATATTATTTTATATTTTATAGTATTTGAATGTAAATTTTTATTTGAATAATATTTTTATTTATATTTAGATAATATTATGTTTAAAAATGTAGGTAATATTATTTGGATAATATAGAAAGGTTCAATTAGATAGATTAAAAAAATCAATTTGGATACATATAATGAAATGCATAAAAATGAACAAATTATAAAGTTTTATGGTAGTCTAAATCATTAAATTCACAAAATAAAAATAAAAAAGTTGCTGAAAACATTTAAATCAATCAATTAGAAAGAGAAATGAATTAATTATATAAAAAATTTATTAAAAAAAATTAATTTGGATACAGATACAACGAAATGCATACAACGAAGAAATTATAAAAAAATCATCATTCTAAATCATTAAATTTACAAAATAAAAAAAGGTTGGTGAAAATATTTAAATAAATAAATAAATTAGAAACGAAAATGAATTAATTATATGAATAAAAAAAGTTTCAAGTTGGGTACATGATGCATAAAAAATGAACAAATTATAAAGTTTCCCGATAGTCTAAATCATTAAATTTACAAAATAAAAAAAAATTGGTGAAAACATTTATATAAAAAATTATATGATTTTTATTTTAAAAATGACTCAATTTGGATACATTTATAATTAAATGCATAAAAATAAACGAATGAAGCTCGTGACCTAGTGAAACATGTCTCCCCCGGGCACCCGAGATGTGTTAGTGTTAGTGTCCTAGAGACAAGCCTATTGTAAGGACATAATATTAAAATAATATTCAGTTTTGGTTTAATACTACTGTTGATTTAATATTAAATGTATGACATTACACTTGTTTGAATAACATGTTTGATTGTTTGCATTTATTCTTATTTGTGTTCCCATGAATCACAACTGTCATTGAGTGAGTGAGAACTCTGATTACTTAAGCATGATTCTCAAATAAGCTCCGATCAAGGATCATAAAAAATGGGATATTGATGATACAATTGAGATTGATGTGCGATCTGCATTATACTCTTGGGGAAAGTGTAGTAAGATCTCACTTACTACGAGATACTAGGTATCTCATAATGGATGCACAAATACCTTAGAGGGCATTGATATACCCATCTGAGAAATTGTTTGATGTAATTTCACAATATGTATCTACGGGTGTCTCGGTTAGTGAGAGCAGTGTGATACTCCTTTGACTTGATGTCAATATGCATGACATGTGTGGGGTGATGAACTTTGACCATGACCGACGCTTGCACCCTTCCACGGGTAGATATGACATGGATTGGGTTCATCACGAAGTACATGTACGTGATAGTTGAGCCAAGAATATGATTTATTCCTCAACTGTGGATTTAGAGAGAATGCTTGTTTTCTAATCATAATTGGATCTAAGTCGTCGACCGATGTACATCAGCTTAGACTTTGTGGCTAAGTGTGATATACATGATCAATTAGTGAGTAGAGATATTATGATTAAGTTATTTGAATAGACACTTCATCATGTTCCAGACTTAATCGAGTATTCGTGAATGAAAGGAAGATATCACAATAGCCTACAATATTACAGGTAGTTCCAGATTTCCTCGCAACGTACCTCGTATATTGAGAATATCTTATTTATTGTCTAGGGTTCAATTAAGACCGTTAGTTTGACTAATCGTTCGATATACGAGGGCCTATTTGTCACACAACAAGTAATGGTGATCTGTCAATGATAGTTGATTGATTAAATATTATATTAGATATAATATTTAATTTATGAAGAATATAATAATAATTATATTTAGATTTAATTATTATTACTATTATTTAGTTAAATTAGGATTTAATTAAATAGGAATTTCCAATAATAATATTTGGAATATTATTATGTAGGAAATTATTTACAAGGAAATAAAATCCGTAGATATTTTATTTAATGGGCTAGGGCTTTTTATCTTGCTTGAAAATTAAGCTAGCTCAACCTTATAAATATAAGTCCTGCGGGAATTCCACACACAAAAAAAAATATATTCTCTCCATAAAATATCTAGCTTGAATTTTTCTAACAAGTTCATCTCGAGCTTCAACGCTGGCACGTCGGTGCAAATTGGTGGAAAATTGTTACGTGGATACCATAGTGGAAGAATCCGTGTACGAATCGCTGTAAGGATTCCTTTTACGTTTTCTCGTATTTAATTATGCAATTAATTGTTCGTTGTTGGTGAAATATTTAATTCCGTTGTGCATGTATTAGGATATTGGCGGTTCAAATTCCCTTAGGCGCAAAATATATATTATTGTTCAAGGCCTATAAAAGCATATGTAGTAGAAGATGGACCGAATATAATAACTTAGTGAGCCTATGACCTAATGGTTCGCGTCCCGCTCGGTCGCTTGGTGGGCGCAAGTTCAAATTCAACCCGTTCGGGTATGGACCCGGAAGGATTAGCTTAGCGACGCACCTAAAAAATCTGTCGCTTTCGAAATCCGTTTCAAATTTTGTCTTTAATCAACGAGTTTTTGTAGTATTATACTTAAAATGAATCAATTTTCACTCTATTCTTTATGTAACTGATAATTTTAATTAGTGACAAAATTTTATATGAAAATAATCTTTTATAAAAAGTATCATAAATTTGTTTTAGAGTATCAAAACCTACTCTTAATAAGTTCTTAATTAACTAGTATTAGTATATCCATACACCACTAACAATTAAGTCTATCCAAATAGCACTTATGGTTGATAATCTCCTTATATTTAATCGTCAATTAATTCTCAACATAATAAATGTTGATTCAATTCTTTAATCGAATTTTTGAAGTTCATTCATTAAGTTTTTGTATTGAAGTTGTTAATTTTCCATGATTAAAACTATTTTTTAAACCAGAGGTGGATCTGTTGAAAAAAAAAAAAAACTACTCACTCGATTCTCTATTAAGTATAACATTTTGTCAAATCGGGTATCCACTGCTAAGTTTAATAGTTCATTTTCTTTTTTTGAAAAGTTTATTCAATGAAATAGTATATTCATTATACATCTTATCTACTTTTTTACACTCTCTTTATACCTTTTTACTTTTTATCAGTAATTTTATAATAAAATACTATATGGGTTAATATCACTTTTTGTCACAAAATTTTACACAATTTCAGTTTTGGTCACTTAGTTTCACTCAAACTATACTTTTTAAAACATTTTTGCTCAGGGCGTCAGTTGACTGTTAGTCAACTAACGGAATAAATTAGGGTTAATATCAGTTTTGGTCACCAAACTTTACCTCAATTTCAATTTTGGTCATTATGTTTCACTAGTCAGCAAAATTGCTCACTTAACTATACTTTTTTTAATCATTTTTCAGCAAGACTTCAGTTGATCGTTAGATAACTAATATAATAAGTTATTTAGAGTGCAAAATCTAATTCTTTTTAATTTAATAATGTTGGGACCCCGCGAATGGACCATGATCTCTCATTGGTATAATAATGTCCGCTTTAGGCCGAACATGCACATATTTATTTTTGGACTTTCCCTAAAGACCTCATACTAATATAGATATTTGTCCATTCTTAAACCCATGATTATTCCTTGTAAATTCGATGTGAGCTATTGCTTGCTCCCAACAAATATATAAAACCTAAAATTTAAAAATATTTTAAACAATAAATATATTAACTTTAAGAATTTTTTTTACTTCAAAAGTTTTTAAGTTTAATAAATTAAGTTATTACATATATTTTGATTTTAATAAAAATAAAAATAAATTATTAAAATAAAAGTTATCTAAAATATATTTAAAAAAAGTATTTAAAATTATAAATGAAACCTAAACTTAATCAAAATTTATATAATATCTTAATTTATTAAACTTAGAAACTTTTAAAATTAAAAATTTCTTAAAGTTTGTACATTTATTGTTTAAAATATTTTTAAATTTTAGGTCTTATTTATTTGTTGGGTGAAAACAATATATTACATCGAGTTTACAAGGAAGGATTATGGGGTTAATAAGGATGAACAAATATCTATATTGGTATGAGGTCATTTGGGGAAGCCCCAAAATAAATTCGTGTAGGCTTGGCCTAAAGCGGACAAATATCATATTAGTGGGAGATCGTGGCCCATCCGCAGGGTCACAACATTATTAAATTTTAAAAAATTAAATTTGCAGACGTCTTGATGAAAAATGATTAAAAAAGTATAGTTTAGTGATAAACTTTGATGACTAGTGAAATACAATGACCAAAATTGAAATTGTGGTAAAGTTTGGTAACCAAAACTAATATTAACCCTAACTTATTCCGTTAGTTGACTAACGGTCAACTGACGCCCTGACAAAAAAAGATTTAAAATGTATAATTTAGTGATTTATTTTGATGATGAGTGAAACGCATTGACCAAAACTGAAATTAATGTAAAAATTGGTGTCTAAAAGTAATATTAACTCATACTATATTCTTTGAAACATGTATCATCCTCCAAATGCTAAACTTAATGGGGGCCAGAGAGAGTATTTACTTTGTCGTGCCAAAAAAAAAAAAAAATATATATATATATATATTATATATACTCATGTTTGTTTATTATAATTATAAATTAATATTTTATTTGAATATTAATTTTATGAGTATGTATATTTTCATCCGGCAAAAGCACGATCATATATAATAAACTTTTCGCATATCTTTTTTACAAAAAGTCTTTTCAAATTTACATTACAATTTTTTTTTTTTTTTTTACAAATTACTTCTGTGACCTAGTGATCGTCTAGAGCCTATGCAAATATGTGGACTCAAAATTTAAAAAGCTGATTAGGGAAATTGAATTGTTATTAAATAAATGCATGCAAATAGTCCTATTTATGTACATTTCAGCCACACATTAATTTTGTAACAAGGACCCCTCAGAAGAAAACTATTGAGTAGTAATCTACTCCCTCGGTCAAATTTATTATGTTCACCCCCAAATTGTAGGGTGCATCCAACATACATTTGGAATTTTGAAATTAAATTAAAATTAATTTTGACCAATTAAGATTCAACAAAAACTCGCGGGTCAGGCCCAACCCGACCAAAATTCGCGGGTCTGACAACAAACATGATCGCAAATGGTCGCGCGCGCTTCGGACCGATACCCGAAGTTATATCACCAATACCCGAAGTTATATCACCGATACCCGAAGTTATAATCACTAATACCCGAAGTTATATTACCAATACCCCAAGTTATAATCACCAATACCCCAAGTTATAATCATCAATACCCCAAGACTTAATCATCAATACCCCAAGTTATAATCACCAATACCCCAAGTTATAATCACTAATACCCCAAGAATTACTCAATAATAATATCCTAAATAATTATTCAGTAGTACCCCAAGTTATAATCACCAATACCCCAAGACTTAATCACCAATACCCGAAGTTATAATCACCAATACCCGAAGTTATAATCACCAATACCCCAAGTTATAATCACCAATACCTTAAGTTATATTCACCAATACCCCAAGTTATAATTACCAATACCCGAAGTTATAATCACCAATACCCGAAGTTGTAATAACCAATACCCTAAGTTATAATTACCAATACCCGAAGTTATAATCACTAATACCTCAAGTTATATCCCTAAAAAATTATTTACCAATATCCCAAGACTTAATCACCAATACCCCAAGTTATAATCACCAATACCCTAAGTTATATTCACCAATACCCTAAGTTATAATCACTAATACTCTAAGAATTACTCAATAATAATATCTCAAATAATTATTCAGTATTACCCCAAGACTTGATCACCAATACCCCAAGATTTGATCACCAATACCCGAAGTTATAATCACCAATACCCCATGTCTTAATCACCAATACCCCAAGTTGTAATAATCAATACCCCAAGTTGTAATAACCAATACCCCAAGATATAATAACCAATACCCCAAGATATAATCACCAATACCCCAAGATATAATCACCAATACCCCAAGATATAATCACCAATACCTCAAGTTGTAATAAGTCTAAAACAGAAAAAGTAGGCCCAACGCTGTCAAACGTTGGAATTTGGGCACATGCTTGCGTACATCACCGCGCTTCAACCGGAATCGTCGACCCGCTTCCAAAAAGGTATCACAATAGCAATTCTGAGCCCGATTCTAAAATTTACGTCCGTTTTGATTTCTGTCGTCGAACAATAGTAAGCTGCCGGAATAAGAGATGAAGAATCGGGATTTATATCTGAGGAGAAAAACTCCACTCGACATCATCGCCGGAAAACAGGTAATCGCACCGGAAAGGAAAAGTGCACCAGAGGGAAAAACACCAGTATGAATTATTGTGACGGTCACCGCGTCACCATTAATAGCGGAAGAAGCAGAAGACCATCAAATCGCTGAAAGTAAGAAGAGATGACCCGTTTCTGAGAGGAAGAAGAGATGACTCGCGAGTTTTAATCGGGTCGGCCGACCCGCGAATTTTTTAAATTGGTCAAAATTGATTTTAAATTAGGGTGCAAAATCCAAGTACATAGTATGCACTTGGATGCACCCTAGAACTACTCATGTTCACTTCTTTTTCTATTGTCTATTTTTATTATGCTCATTCTTTTTTCAAAATAATATTATTCACAATATTTTATCTCCACCTTTCAACCATCACTTATTTACTGAAATTATTATCTATTTTATTTATAAATAATTATTTTACTCATAAATGAATTTACAATACCCCATCATATCCCTAATATATCTACACCCTCCGTCCCTTTTTAACTATCCCATTTTATCCAAAATAATGTTCCTTTTTAATTGTCACTCTACTAATATTAATATTTTTTTATATACTTTTTTTCAACAATATCTATAATAAATTGTAAAGTTAATTATAATTTTGTAATAAATAGGAATAATAAGTAATGGTGTAAGTGTCTTTTAATACCCTAATAAATAAGAAAATTGGTTTGTATAATGGATAAAATATATATAAAACAAATAATAAAGAAAGGAGGAAGTACTTTATATATAAACTAATCAATATTTCTTAAAACTCGTATCCAGCGCAATGAACACTCCACAATAAATCTGGAGAGGTATTTTATTTTCTTAGGACCAATATATAATTAACAAGCTGGATTGGGATTCAACTAAACATGGATAATTTTACAGTCTTTTAGATACTTTCCATAAAAACTTACAAAAGTTACACTACATATGGTAAATAACCAGGTGGCTTAGCCCACCTGGCCACCGGGTTCCTCACTCTAGTGAGTGACCTGGGTTCGATTCCCTTTGGGAACGAATTGGGAGGGAGTTATAAGGTAGGCTTGGAGATTTCTGGGAGTGTATGGAGACTTGGTGAACTAATCTAACAACTAACAACTAACATTTACCGATAAAAAAAAAAAAAAAACACTACATATGGTAAATTTAATAGTGAAATGTTAAAAATGCGACTATTAAATAAATTGTTATCATGACTACTAAATCTCGTTCCAGTAACGAAGTGTAATTATCTCAGGAAAAAAAAAAAAAATTCTAAATGGGAAATTAGACTTTTAATGCATCGCAGTTTACCTTCTTAGACACGAGTTAGATCAGTCCTGCTGTCTAATCTATCTATCTATATATATTTTTTCCTTTACTAACCCATTGTACTCGATGAGCCCAATTCAATTTGACCCGGTCGAAATCCTTTCAAATACTTTAACTAGTTTTTTTTTTTTTTTTTAATATTTGAAGTAATTTTTTAAACGCTTGAAATATTAAAGGAATAAGTGAAGTATAATACAATACCAAACAACTCTTTGCAAATTGATACAAAATAAGTGAACAGATGCAACAAAAAAAAATGATCAACATAAAAACATATTTTTTTAACATTGTACTACTTTATAAATAGTGGTTTGATATTGTACAATTTTGTGAATGCTCCAATATTAAATTTAAAGAAATTCCAAAACTCAGATAACTAAGGCGTAATATTTGATAAATAGGCATATGTATATTTTAAGTTTAAATAGCGTTTGATATATTGAAATCACGGAGAAATAAGTTGGTGGAAGTTGAGAGATACAATTAGTGTTTTAATTAAGACCATGGTCACATGTTCGCAACTTGCCAACCCCTAAATAATTCCCAAGTCTTTTGCTAGCTTTCTCATCAAAATCAAACATTACCTAACAAACCATACATACATACATTCACTCATTATATATACTAAAAACACGTACCCCTCTCTCTATATACCTCATATTTAATTTCGTCCCCCCAATTCTTCCAATAATCCACACCAACATGGATATCACCCTCAACTTTCTCTACTTTTGCCTCCCTCTTCTCCCCCTACTTTATCTCCTTTACAACATTCTCGACCGAAGAAGGCATCACAACTGTTACATTCTGGCCTACCAATGCTACAAGCCCGCCGACGATCGCAAACTCAGCACCAAATTCAGCGGAGAAGTTATTCGGCGCAACAAGCACCTGGGCATCCACGAGTACAAGTTCCTCCTCAAGGCCATTGTCAGCTCCGGGATCGGGGAAGAGACCTACGGCCCCAAGATGGTCTTCGAGGGCCGCGAGGCTTCCCCGACCCTCGCCGACGGGCTGGTCGAGGCGGACGAGTTCTTCCTCGATTCCATCGACAAACTGTTCCGGAAGACCGGAATCTCCCCGTCTGAAATCGATATCCTCGTTGTCAACATCTCCATGCTGGCGTCCGTCCCCTCTCTCTCGTCGAGGATCATAAATTTGTACAAGTTGCGAGACGACGTGAAGGTGTATAACCTCACCGGGATGGGGTGCAGCGCCAGCATAATCTCCATAAACATCGTGCAAAGCATTTTCAAAGCCCACCGGAACAAACAGGCCCTGATCGTAACATCGGAATCTCTCAGCCTCGGCTGGTACACCGGCAACGACCGATCCATGATTCTCGCCAACTGCCTCTTCCGATCGGGCGGTTGCGCCATGATCATGACCAACAAGCCGTCGCTTAAAGACAGAGCGATGTTCAAACTGAAATGCCTCGTGCGGACCCACCACGGCGCCAAGGAGGAGTCCTACACCTGCTGCACGCAGAAAGAAGATGAAAACGGCCGCGTGGGGTTCCACCTCGGGAAGAATCTCCCCAAGGCCGCCACGCGGGCCTTCGTCGATAACCTCAAAGTTATGGCGCCCAAGATACTCCCCATGCGGGAGCTCCTCCGCTTCTCCACTCTGCTTCTGGCGCGCAAGCTGCGCCACAAGTGGAGCAAAGGAGGCGGGGCAGCTGCCCGCCCGGTTATTAATTTCAAAACGGGGGTGGATCATTTCTGCCTCCACACGGGGGGGAAGGCGGTCATAGACGCGATCGGGCAGAGCCTGAGCCTGAGCGAATACGACGTGGAGCCCGCACGGATGACGTTGCACCGGTTCGGGAACACGTCGGCGAGCAGCCTGTGGTACGTGCTGGCGTACATGGAGGAGAAGAGGAGGCTCAAGAAAGGGGATAGGGTGTTTATGATAAGCTTTGGGGCAGGGTTTAAGTGCAATAGCTGCTTGTGGGAGGTGATGAGGGATTTGGACGGTAAGAATGTGTGGGAAGACTTTATTCATAATTACCCAACCAAGAATTTGAAAAACCCTTTCTTGGAGAAGTTTGGGTGGCTCCAGGATGAGGATCCGGATACCTTTACCATACCCGATGATTACGAAATACCCGAATGATCCATCATTTATTTTTCTTTTTATATATATTTTTTCAAAAAAAAATTATTTTTTTATGGTTAAAACTTGAAAGCGTTTTTTACTGTGTTTTGTTCCCCTAATTATTTTTTATTTTTAAGGTTTCTGAATTTTTTTTTTTTTTTTTTTTTTGCGTCATTAAAATAGGGTGTAAATTGTGGGTGAATACGGGTGGTTCATAGTTCATACCCAGTTTACGAGTTCAAACTAAAGTGATCAATTAGATAGTATTGTTGTTTTAGACCCGAGATTTGTATTTCAACATGTTTATTACAAGAATTTATCAAAAATCCTATATATATTTGTGTATTCAACACTTCTATTTCAACTTTGTTATATATGCAAATCAATTATACGGTGAAACTTGTTACCCTCTTTTGTGATCTCTTTCTAGATTAATGCTATGTATGAGTTATCCATAATATTAATTTTACTGTGATCCACTTGTATTTTCCCATGAATTTTTGTTCACGTTAACTCTATTTTTTAAACATCACTATTTAACATAAATATATATTGATATTTAATTATATGTGGTTGTTTCTCAAAATCACTAAATAATCATATATATATACTAAACAATAGTACTTTAAAGAAGATAGTTTGATAAGTTTTTGTGTATTATCTATTTTTAGAACGAAAATTGCATTCTATTTTTTAAATCAAACCCTCCACGTAACATGCCAAGGCAGCATAGTTTCATAATTTAATGTATGGTGTATTATATAAGCTAGCCAAAGAACACAGATAGTTTACGTACACAAAGACAAATAAAATTCCATGTCAGTAGAGTTGGGAACCAATAATAAAGAGGGGGATTTACAGATTTTCACGAAAGTTGGTGGATGATAGTAATGAAGAAGGAGGTCTCAAACTAACTAATAATGCAAAAAATAATATAAAAAGTATATATATATATATATGTGTATTTATATTGCAGGGGCGAAAGCCAACTGCAAAAACTATACACTACAGCTGGCTTCTCATTGAGCAATTAAGATGCCAATATGGAAAAATCCAACTACGCCTCCATGTGAACATTAAAGGATCAGAAAAGGACGCCAACAATTTACATCAAATTGATGATACATTTTCCACTTTTCATTTATTGTATTAAAAGAAAAAATGATACAGTTTTATGCACTGTGGTAACTTGTGAGACCCAACCCAACATCTCCTATGCCTATTTCGATATATACGTACATGTGGGTAATTATTGGGTATCGATGCACTAGAAATTGTCTTTTTACTTGCTGTAAAAAATAACCAGCATGTTATTTTACAAAGCGGTACGTTTTAATTATACATTGGTTATTTATCTTTCTTGTATACCATTAAGAATTATTGACTAATTAATTATAGATGATTAATTTTATTGTGTTTCATTCTATATTTTATATAATTTGAATGTATGACATGTGGTATCATAGTATGAGTTTATGCGTTAAATTTTTAGAAGTAAGTACATGTTAAAAAAAAAATGAAATTATAGGGAAAAAAGCAAAATTGCCCTTAATTATTTGTAAGGGCAAAATGTCTTTTGCCCAACTTTTAGAAAAAAAAATATTTTTTGCCTTGAGAAGGTTGGTAAAAGGTTGGAAAATGGTTGACACAGAGGTTGGCATGATGTCAACCTTTTGCTAACCGTTTTGTCAATCTTTTCTTGCAAAAAACATATTTTTTACAAAAGTGGGTAAAAAAGATCATTTGTCCCTTAATTTTTGGGCAATTTTGTGTATTTTCTCTTAATTATATACCAACTTTTAAAATATTTGACGGGGATTTATCTCTCCAACTTTGTGGCCATTTTCATTTCCAACGTTACGACAGCTTTCTTTGTGATTTGCACTTCTATGTTCTGTCGCATTTAATGCTAGACTAGAATTAGTACGATACCAAAGTTATATTACCCTGCACACATTTTTTCATTTATTTTTTAAATACTTTGTACACCTTATAATATGCGTTCAAAACAAAGTTAAATAAAAATTTCCATTTTTACAATATTCACATATTTACACAAAATATCATTACTTTTTACACTTATTCCAATCAATTTTATTACTTTAATAATAAAATTTTACATATTACACTCAACACTCTACTCATTACACGTTTTCTTTAAAAAGTAGGTCCCCAAACAAAAGTAAAAAGTGGTTGGGGACGGAGGAATTTTATTTTCCCCCGAAAATCATACCTTAAATATTTTTACTAGACATTTTAGAAGTGAATTTGAGTCGCTTCAATGACACATACATAGACATAAACGTGCATATCAAATCGATTTGAAGTTTTTTGGAAAAATAAAAAAGTATTATAAGTTTGCCAAAAACAAATATTCTCTCCCCCTCACATATATTTGCACCATTGAAATTACACATAAATTAAGAAAAGGGATAAAAAATGACATATGGATAAATATATGAATATTAATAACATGCCAAATAGTATATACGAAGAAATAGCAAATACTTTTATGAATTAGTTATACCTTATGCATTTTTAATTTAGTATTAGTTTTTTTGTTAAAAAATATTAATTCATTATTATTAAATATATTGATTATTTTGACACCAATTGTAATAATTATTGCACCCAAATGTTACTAATAAAAAATATGAAAGGATACGTAGCCAGTCTAGTAGTGAAGACGATCTGATCTTGAAGTGGTTAGAGGAAGTTCTCCGTAGTGTTTGAATTCATTGGATGTGGGGCACGTGGAAACATAAATTAATCAAAGAAAAGTTTTATTAGTTTTTCATTTTTATCCATTATGTTTTTACGTACCCTTTATTTATATCTTCACTGTTCTGGTAATTTGCCCCATTTTTTTCTTTCTAAATATAGCTCCATGTACTTTTATATATAAACCTGTAGAAATTTAAGTGCACGGAGGTAAAGATAAAACAAATTGAAAGTGAGAGGAACTTTTATTATTGAGTAGGTATTATATGAAAACACTTCATAATAAGCTTAACATGAAATAGTTTTAGAGTATCATTAATCTCATCAGGAGTATCATTAAAACTGACAGGGGTATCATTGATTTGAGTTCAAAAAATTTAAAACAATTTTATTGAACTCAGACTAATGATACCCCTGGTGAGATTAATGATACTCCTGATGAAATTAATGATACTTTAAAATATTTTCATGATAAGCTTATCATGAACTATTTTCATATAATATTTTGCCTTTATTTATTTGGATATGAGACACATACATAACACTCACTTGATGTGTGAAATGTGAATGTATTAATAGCGCATAAAACAATCTGGCATGACTATCTATTATTTTGTCCTAGTCTTGTTATATTTACTATGTGTAAGATTAATGTATCGATAGTATATATATAGGATAATTTGGCATGATCCGATTTTTTTAATCAGTCAATAAAATTTTGTTCACATAAAACAGTTACAGAGGAATTATCCAGAGGAAAAAAAGACAGCAGGTATTGTTCGTACAAGGTTTAATTCTCAATCATTCCTCTAAAATTTACACACCAATGTTCAAACGAAAAATTGCAAAAAGAGGGCATCAAATCCATCCCCACATAGTCTACTGTTGGTTTCTATAATGATATTCTACGTCAAGTATATAGAAGAATTTCATTTTTCTAAAAATTTGTAAAATTAATTTTTTATATTATTTTCCTAATAAAGCACGGTGGCAGAACCATTCAAGGGCAAGGAGGCACTGGACCCCACTAGATCAAATCCCGTTTTTCGCGTCTTTATTTGGAGTTGTTTTCATTTTATTTCTTTAAGAATAGGTGTTGTATGAGAATTCTCATGGTATGAGACCATGACAATTGGTGTAACTAGGACATTGACCCATTAACACTTTGGTAGGAGTAGAGGTAGGTGTAAATTTGTGTGGTCTCATGCCATGAGGCAGTCTCATACAAGTTTTTGCCTTTTTTAAACTAAAGCTTTATCTACATGAGGCGGGTCCCTCCTTGTAGTTGAACCATTATGTCATGAGTAACTCTCTTGTGCACTTGATATATGATGCACTCACTCAACAGTTAATTATGTTTATACTTAAAAGTTTGTTACAATTATACTAAAAAGTGTGGTTGGATTACACTGAAAAGTTTTAACTGGAAATCAATTTTTAGTTTAAACTTTTCAGTATAATCCAACCACACTTTTCAGTGTAACTGAAACAAACTTTTTAGTATATATATGGTCAACTATTGAGTGAGTGCATCGTGCACTTGGTGCATATGAGAGTGTATCTTATATCATAGGAGCCCTCTTAATCCGTTTATCGTAATAATATTAATTTGTATTGTTTCATTTTATGAGACGGTCTCATGCAACTTTTTGCTATTATTTATTGGATTCTCAACAAAATTTCTGAATTTACCATTGAGATAGCACCTTGAGTTTTTAAAGACCACCGCTTTCCTCCATTCTCAAATTACCCAAATACAAATATTAATGTGGAAGTCTCTCTATACCTTGAAATAATCCAATGTGTTGTTGAGATTGTACCCTTGCTCTGTTGGTCATTTCACTCACTGAATTTATTACATACTACCACATCCTCAAACACTATAAACAGTTCACTATTCATTTTCTATAAAAAAAAAAAAATATATATATATATATATATTGTATTTCATTTCACTAATAATTACACAAAAATACATATGTCTTTTGTTTCATTAATTTAAAGTATATAATACACTCTCATAAAAAACTATTTTAATTTGTCCATTTAAATACAAGTCAACTTTCATACTAAAATTCCTAAAAAGTCAACCGTACAAAGTGTTTAGGGTAGACATAGATTATAGCATAGAATGACTTATCTTAAATTAATGTTAATTTAATTATTGAACCTATTAGAAAGCGTCAATTGTTATATAGAAAATAATGCCTCGATAAAATACTACTACTATATATTTTGATATGGAGAATCTCGTGTGCTTTTAAACTCCGCAATGTAAACCTTCGTCCCCAATCATAAATAGAGATAAATGACCAATATATAAATACACAACAAACATAATAATTAATCTTTTCATGGGAAATAATTAGCTGGGTGATTGTATGATAGCAATTACTCGAGCATATATAATTGATCGACATGGCGCCACTCTATAGTGAAGATCGAATTACGTCAAATGGGAGAATAATTAAATGCAGCGGTACCTTCTTTATTAATTGAATTCTGACAAAAGAAATTAAATAATGTATAATATTAGTTGTAGTGAAATCAAATGGAGCTAGCTATATATCAATAATAGTGCAGAAAGTAAAACGGTATAGTTTCTAATCAGGGAGATCGGTGTGTTTAATAGTGGTCATTGCGGCTGCATAATTAGTAACCACTTGAAAGCTCTACGCTGAAATCATTTATTTAATATTGTTGCCGCAGCAATTACTCACCCAATAACGCTTTATAAATTCATAAAAAAATTTTTAATTTTGAACAAGTTTTGTACAAGAATGTGTCATAGAAACGTGTGTTGTGGGTGGAAAAAAGAAATATTCCCTCAGTCCTATGGTTATGTGCATATCTATCTTATTCATACTTATATATATACTTATTTACACACTTTAAAAAAAGGAATTTTATTTTATAAACTCAATACTCACAATATTCATATATTTTCACCAAATATTGTAACAAAAAATTATATTAACTCAAGTTCACATGAACTCTTTTTTCGAGTGAAACTGATATGTATACGTACTAACATTATTATGCATATACACTACAAAAAAATAAATAATTACCTACAAAATTATAATTGCCTATGGAATTTTCGTACAAATTTTTTTCATAGGCTGGCTGGTGAACCATCTCAAGTGTCAATTGCCGGGTGAACCATCTCAAAGCTTGTCAGTCCCTCTCGAGAAAATTTTCTAATTATGTAGACACCTTCATTCCCCAATCTATAAACAGTTTGCCTACGAAAATAATATCCCTACGAAATGAAATTTCTAAGCATTAATTACCTACAAAAAATTTGCCTACAAATATTACCCATAAACAATTTGTCTGCGAAAATTTCGTAGGTAAATTTCTTTGTAGGTAGAAAATGAAAATGACTATATAATTAGAAATTTTTGTAGGCAATTTCCACAACGATTTATTTTGTTGAGAATTTCGTAGTCATATTGACAATTCCGTAAGCAATTTTTTTTTTTTTTTTTTTTGTAGTGATACACTATCACTGTTATATATATATCAAATATAACTGCTTAAAAATCAAACATTTCGTTTATACATACAAATAGTATGAATGAATTATAGTGGCATAAATATATACGAATAGTATGAATTAATAATCTTTTATTCTAATTAATCAGCTCTCTAATTATATATGATATAAATTGATTATGCAAGCTATATTTAATTTGTTATTTTGGTGGACCAAATTTGTAACAACAGGCTAAACTTCGAATATGAATGGCTGGGGTAATTTTTTATATTAGAACCATAATTTTAGGGTAGTGAAAAAAATAAGAACTATAACTTTTAAGAGTGTCAAAACAAGGATAGTAGCTTTTAAAGGTAGCAAAATAAGGATCATATGTAACTTTGAAATGTAGCAAAACAAGGACTATAATTTTTTTAAAGTAGTAATTTGAGGCTAAATCGGTCCAAATTACCAGCCCATTTTTGGGCTCAAATCACACACGTGAATGTTAATTGGATGCCAACTCAAGTATAAATTGAGCCCAAAAACGGGTTCACGTGACTTTTATGTGGAAAATAACCTGAAAGAGGGTAATCAAGGCGTAATTATTTTGGCTTCAAATTGCTACTTATTTAAGTTACAGTTCTTGTTTTGCTACTTTTAAAAGTTGCGGTCCTTGTTTTGCTAGCCCGAAAAGCTGAGTTCTTGTTTTGTCAACCTGAAAAATTACAATTTTCTTTTAATCAACCATTTAAACTTATGGTCCTGAAAAAATATTTTACTCATAATAGTTGACATGAAAGCTCACCATCATATACGAGTACTATGGATGTTAAGATATAGGGGCATGCAGTTAGGATTAGGACGAATTAGGATTGAAAGAGATCAAATTAAAGATGACAATTAATATTGTTAATCAATTATATAAACCCAACGGAGATAAAATGGCAAGGAAAATCTATTGCATTTGGAAGGATGATGATTAGGAATTGTCGATCGTCTTTCTCTGATTCGGTTGTGTACTTGTTGGAAGATTTTGAAGGGGTAGAGAAACGATCAGATATTCAAAAGTGTGGATTTAAACCCATTTCAACAGCTCAAGTTAAAAGTTATCAATGTCAATAAGATTAACTCGTGGAAATAGATTCAAGCGTACTTCTCTCTACGGTTTTGCTATGCTCTGATGACATGTAGTCATCTTTAAATTGTATATATACGCGAAAAATTGTAATTTTACATTTTTTGTGTTCAAAATTCTGGGTTGTTTTTTTGTACAAATGTTTTGAGCATCCTTTGCATTCAGAATTAATAACTTTATTAGACATAAAAAAAAAAAAAAAAGTTTATTTATTGGAAAAGCACGAGTACTAGCTAGTAGAAATTGTTGGAGAAAATAGTTGGTGATATTATTGTTTATTTAGTTGGTATTAAAGTGTATTTGAGACTTTAATATTTGACCAATTAAATTTGGGTGTTGGAATTAATAATTCCGGAAATTAATTGTTTCGAGTGTGTTCAATTCGCGGAGTAGATGAGAATGGTGTATTCATACTCGCAAAATCGATTTTCAGTGAGTGAAAAATTGAATCGGAAGTCGAGTGGTTCAACACCTAATTATGAGATTAATGAAGGAAGTAAATGAGTCACTTAATTCTTCATCCCACATTGGATATTTAGAATACTAATATACATTATATTAGTATGGGAACAATGGAGTATAATATGTTTTAATTGATTGCTAGACAATCAAAGTTGCCACACACGCGCACCGCGCCGAGCCGCGTCCGTGGACTTGGACTTAAGAGTCAGTCCAGCTCGAAACGCTCCTTTAGTTCGGTGGTGCTTCAAGTCCTGTGGTGCTGCACACTTGAAGATAAAGTGTTGTTTTACCTTTGGGGACGTATTTCCAGAACCGAAGAGCACTACCGGGGAAAAGGCTTTCCTCGACTCAACACACTGCTTCTTTTATTTTCTGTTTCTGTGTATTTTCCAGTTTCGAGTTGTAATTTTTTCTTATTTCTTTTTTAAAAAAGAATTATTATTTTCACCGTCTCATTTCAACAATCGCAAGACGAAAATTATGACTGACGGAAATAACAATTCTGAGTCTTCGAACCAGGGAAACACTGTTGTTCCTTCTGGTACTCCCACTCCCCTGGACACCATCACCCCCATTCCCCCTGTAGCTGTCGAAGTTGGGCAGACCTCTAATCCCAGTGTGATGAACACATTTCCTTTTGATAACTCGAGACCTTTTATGGTCCAAAGTGAAAGACTCGAAAAATTTTCGGGTAAGAACTTCAAGAGGTGTGACTTGAAGCGAATATACCAACTTTTACTAGTCGATTCCCCGCAAGCGTACAGGTTCACTGTAGTATGAGCAAGTATAATGACCAAGTATTATCGAACCCAAGGGATAGTGTGTATGCGAATAGATCCCTGAAGATCTACGCGTCGTAGTTAATATGAGTGAAATGTTTTTGGATTTTTGAGAATAATTAATTATAAACTAAAATAAACTAAATAAACTAAAGAATAAGAGAAACGAATTAACTAAGGTTTATATTCAAGTAAGAGATGGTGATGCTTAGGATAAGAATCCCTACGTATACTAACGGAGAAGGTACATAATCAAGATAACCGTGACGTGCAAGAAATAATCTAAGTAAAAGATTGTAAGATGAAAGCTCAAGACTTATTACCCTAATACTTTATCCTAGCAATCGACTTCACTAATCCACTAACGAGTTAATAGATTGTGCTTAATTAACGAGACCCTAATTTAAACTAAGGTGATGCGGTCGTCCTCCTTAGATAAACCGGTTGATTAATTAACCCTTTCTAAACCTTCTCGTTAAGACTACTAGTTGTTAAAGAGTGATATGGTCGTCCTCTCCCTAACATTTTCGTACGAAATTCAAAGATAAAGTTAAGATTGATTTTAAGAATTCATTAATTAAGAGAATTAAAACCTAACGTCACGAATTACCCTAATTACGTACTCACAACCTACTTCTACGGGTTCATCCTACCCTAAGCATGCAAGGGTTTTAGCTAGACATGGTTTTGACAATAATAAAAGCGATAGAAGAATTGACGAACATAAACATGATGATTAGAGCGAATAAAAAATCAAACATAAACTAGGGTTTAAAGAAATACTTGCAAAGAACTAAAATTTAATTAATAAAATGAAGTTTAAAGTGTTTAACGTAATTGAACTAATGAAAAGAAACAACGAAACGAAAATAAACTAAGAATTCGTGCTAAAACCTCGATTAAACGTAAAGTAAAACTTGCTCCTCTTCTTCCTCTCCAAAAACGAACTCTAAAAGTAATAATCTATCAAGTGGTAAGCGGTCGTTCTCTAAAAACGTGTTTGGAAGGGGTATAAATAGGCAACGGGTCGAATTGGACTTGCATGGGCTAAAATTCCCGTCAAGCTCGAGTAGTGCTCGAGTAGAAAGTACTCAAGCAAGTTTTGCTCGAGTAGTCAAAACTTACAGAACCCAAAAAGTACTCGAGCTCCTTAGCTCGAGTAGTTCTACTCGACTGGCCTTAGCTCGAGTGCTCTACTCGAGTGCTCGAGTAGTGGCTACTCGACCAGGCATGGCTCGAGTGCTCTGCTCGAGTGCTTGAGTAGTCAGTACTCGAGCTCCTCCAGCTTGAGTACTCCAGTGACACTTTTGCTCGCTCGAACTAATACTTCTCGTATTTCTTCCATATCTTCTCATCCGGGCATCTGTTTGAGTCGATTCAAAGTCCTACGAACTCCTCTTTTCGCCCTCTATCCATCTATAAGCATCAAAGAAACAAATTTATTAGTTTATGAAAATGATACTCAAATGACTCTAAATACTTATATAAATAAATCAAAACGAGGGCATTTCGAGCGACGAATCATGACAATTTCACGCCTAATCAACCCCCCCCCCCCAAACTTACCATATTGTTTGTCCTCAAGCAATGAAATAATAAGTCAAGTGAAATTGTTAGGAATGAGTCAAAGAATCAAATCGTGCAAGCAAATGAATTCGAGCTTCAAAGATCAATCACAAATATACTGACTCATCTTCCCTCCTCGTACTCAAGCAACAACAGCAAGAATCACCAAAATCAAACATGGATGTGCACTCAACGATGTGTTTCACTCCCTCACAAGTGTATATCAATGATAAAGGGACTCACTCAAACAATCAATCACACATATCGGCAGCCATAGGCTTGTAAGCATTCTCAACTCCGACCATACTCTAGAAATCAATGCCAAATCAAAAAGGATTTTTCTCAAGGTTGTAATGTAGGCTCTTTGGACAGGAGGGATAACAATATGGGTAAGTGACTCAAGTGAATGGAGAATAGAAAATCACACTTCGGTACTTCGAGATTAGGAACAGACTTCTTCAAACATATTCAATAAACACACTTTCAATTCCAACACTCTCAACACTTCAATTTTTTTCTTTCTCACTTTTTTTTTTCACTTTTGTCAATCACAAACACATGAGCTCATTTTTTTTTCTCATGCTCATTCTCAATTTTTTTCTTTTTCCCACAAGTCATAACTTCATCACACCTTCTTCTCATACTCACTCAAGCAAACAACATTTCCCTTTTTCAACTCAATTCAATCCCTTCACATTCACATTTTTCCTATTCTGCACTCAAATTGGGACAAACAGACTTAGGAACTGGAATAGTGTTCATATGTGCTAGCAAATGAAATAGGCTTAAGGCTCAAAGGGGCTAACAAGGGACAAATATCAATGGTAAGGAAAATTTAGGCCAAGTGACTCAATCAAAATAAAGATGACCTAAGATCACATTCGGCATATCAAACTAGACACACTCAAGAAGCAAGAGCAGACACAAGTTCTAGCATCCTCCAAGGTGACGATCCACTCACAAACGAAGAGATTATTTTATGCATCAAATCTTAAAAGGCTCAAATCTCACGGCTTTCACATCCATGCTAGTCCTAGTGAATTCTCACTCTCATCACACAAGCACTCAAAAAGAAGAATTCACAAGCATACTAGTTCTTTCTCAAATCAACTCTAGCTCAACCACTCACACAAAAGAGTCCCTAACTCAAATCCACAAATCACCCTACTAATCAAATCATACTCAAAGATAGCAATCAGCAAGCATAAGATGATTGATAGGCATGAAATATGTAGTACCACATCAAAACAATAACAGCTCACGGAGCATCTAAAAATACCAAATACCCAAACTCAACTCAAAAGATGGTGTGCGCCTGTGCAATGTAATACTAAAACATAAAAAAAAACTCCACCCCCCAAACTTCGACCTTGTGAAAAGATCTAAGTTTGGGGTTGTGGGTTACCTCATCCAAATAATTCATGTTTCTCAACAACGTGTCGCACTCTTTGGTCTCGAGTTGGTTCCTTCAATCTGAATAACTCCATGGTACTTTTACTCCTTCGAGACAAGCCTACAAAATAAACTCTCAAGTACGAGGTTAAAACTTACGATTCAACAACACCCAAATAACATAAAACACTCAAAAGCAAATAAAAATGGGTTACCTCCCATTCAGCGCTATTTTTAAGGTCCTCATGCCGGACCGAGCTCAAAGGAGCTTATGGGACATGATACTCAAATTTACCCCCCTTACTCTCATAAGAGTGGTGTTTGCATGTCTTTCCTTGATTCCCCTCCATCATGAGCTCCTTTGCTTCCTTCTCATCCCCAAGTGGTATAGGTCTCAACTCCTTCTCACCTTTATCTGGAGGAATCTTACTAAGCAATTTCTTGCGCTTGGACTTTTTCTTCTTAACTCCTCATTTCCCCTCCAACTGGACCACGTCCTCACTTTTCACTTATTCATCCTTCAACTTCTTCACTTTATCCCTATCAAAATAATCAAGATCATAGTGCTCATGAGTCAAATTATCAAGTGAATGATTATCAAATTCAATACTAAGAGAAAGATTAGGGATAGGAGGTGTGTCTTCAACACACGGATCAATTGCATCCATGCAATAACAACTTTCATCCTCCTTCGGGTGCTTCATGGCCTCATATAGGGAAATCTTTATCTCTTGATCGTCAACTTTCAACGTGATCTTCCCATTTGCCACATCTAGCACCATCCCGGCCGTTGCTAAGAACGGTCTTCCCAAGATCAATGGAATGTGCTCGTCTTCCTCCATGTCAAGCACTACAAAATCGGCTGGAAATATGTGATCCCCAACTTTCACGAGGACGTCTTCAACCACACCTTGAGGTCGAGTAATAGACCGGTCGGCAAGTTGAAGCGTCATCATTGTCGGCTGAAGTTCTCCACCCTCCAACTTCTTGAAAAGCAACAACGACATAAGATTGATGCTCGCCCCAAGATCACACAATGCTCCCTTCTTGACTCCATTCCCGATATCACATAAGATCGTGAAACTCCCGGGATCCTTCAACTTCGGTGGAAGCGCCTTGTGCACTAATGCACTCACCTCATGGTTCAGCTGCACCAACTTGGGCTCATCAACTCTCATTCTCTTCGCTATCAAGTCCTTCAGGAACTTGGCATAATTCGGCATCTGTTCCAAAGCATCATAAAAAGGGATGTTAATATGCAATTTCTTAAAAACATCAAGGAATTTAGTGAATTTCTCATCAAGCTTCTTTTTCATGAAGCGATGTGGATACGGGACAGGTATCACCGATTTGGGTACCCCCCATTCATCACGCTTGGTCTCTTTCACTTTCTCTCTTGATTCCTTTGCCTTCTTCCACTTAGGAACTCTCTCACTCTTCTCAATGCCTTCCTCTTCAGGCTCTTTGCTCTCATGGGACTCATCCTCATCTTTAATCTTCTGAGTGCCTTCACTCTCAACCCCTTTCTCAACTGTCTCACCTCCATCTTTCTTATGTTCTCGTTCCTCCATCTCAACCTCTCCTTGGGGCGTCTCAGAATCAACAAGCATCTGAGGACCATCATAGTTGGTTCCACTTCTAAGCTGGATCGCCTTGTAATGTTCTTTTGGGTTCCCCTCCGGCAAGGAAGGATATTTACCCGGCTCTCTTCCCAATGATTTTACGATCTGGCTCATCTGAAACTCTATCGAAGTGAACCGCCTATTGTTCTCTTGCTGAATTCGATTCAGCTCAATGTCTCTCTTTTGGAATTCTTGATCACGCTGATCACCTTTCTTGTGCAACTCTTTAACATCATACTCCAAAGAGGACAATCTCTTGCTACCTTCCTCCACCTTCTGAAGGATAGCTCTCAACATCTCCTCAGTTGAGGCACCGCCTTCTCCACCCGGAGGTTTTGAACCTGGGTCAACACCTGAAGGAACTGTAATTCCGATATTCGGATTAGCATATGAAAAATTCTCGTTCTTCCTCCATGTGTTGTGAGGAGGCTGATGTCCTCCTTGATATCCTTGTATGTTCCTCCATTGATTTTGAGGCGGCTGAGGACATGGAGGTACAAATGGTTGGCCATAAGAAGGCCTTCCAAACTGATTATCGCCTTGTGGATAATTAGACCTTCCCATATAGTTGGTCTCTTCTTGCTGACTCGTGGGTGGGTCCACTTTCTCATTCGCTGCTACATTCCCTCCAACCAGATTCTGCCCCATCTCAAGATTACTGATCTTCTCCATCATAGCCATCAACAGCTTCCTTGTACCCTCATTCTCCTCCAACTTACAAACTCTCTGAAATTCTGGATCCTCGTTCCATGCACCGGCATTCGTGACAATGTTGTCAACGATTTCTCTACACCTCACTATCCCTTGGTTCAGAAAAGCTCCACTGGCACATGCATCTAGATGGGCTTGACCAGCCTTGCTAGCTCCACTGTAGAAGAATGCCATGATATCTCCCTCATTATACCCGTGCTGCGGGCACTCAATCAACATGTTCGAGTATCTCTCCCACGCCTGACGTAAATCCTCTCCTGGCTTCTGGCGGAAGAAAGAGATCTCTATCCCCACTTTAATCGTTCTCGATGGAGGGTAGAATCGATCGAGGAACAGACGCTCGAGCTCGGCCCATGTGGTTACACCTCCCCGTGGGAGCGTGTTATTGTACCACTCCTTGGCTATTCCCGTCAAAGAGAATGGGAACAGCCTGAGCCTCTTGGCATCTTCAGACATGCCATTATAATTAAATGTGGATGCGATCATCAGAAAAATCCTCAAATGAGTATGAGGATTCTCCTTTCCAACCTCCCCTTTGAATTGATTCTCGGTAAGCAGTTTAAGAATTCCTGGGGAAATTGAGAAGTTATTTGCCTCTACAGGGGGTAATGCCACTCCATCATAGTACCTCTGTGGTTGTGCCGCGAACCTTCCTCTAATAGCCATGTTTTGATCTGCGTTCTGAGGAACGTGCTGAGGATTCGCAGGTGGTACAGGTACTTGTTGGGGTAGTGGTGGTTGATAAGCTGGTGGTTGGTTTTAAACAGGAGGTGGAGGATACGGGTATGGTGGATACGGATAAGGTGGGTATGGGTAAGGTGGGTAAGGTAAGATGTTTTGTGGTAAGTTAGGATGTGGGTAAGCAGGGTTGTTCTGAGGATGTTGGACAATGTTATGAGCTGGATTGTTTAAGTTTTGTGTACCCGGGTTCTGGCTCTGTCTGTCCCCTATCGGATCTTGGTTCTTACTGGAATTACCTTCAGTGTCGTCAGCCTGGTTCAATGTCCGATTAAACTCATTCTCGACATCATCCAACTCATTAGTAATGTCCATTGGTTCTTTCCCTGGCAGCGTTCATCCTTCTTAAGAAGGCTCGGTTTCTTCTTGCTATTGTTTCAGGATCCAACGGTAATCTCTCTTCGCTCGTATTGCCTTGTGAGTGTGTTTTCATAAACCTGAAACACTAACAAAAGAATAAAAACGCAACTGCCGAATACGTACGAAAAAAAAACAGAAAAGTAAAGCACTCACTACTAATTACTAAGCTATCGACAAGTCCTATTCAAAAGACATACAATGCCATCCCCGGCAACGACGCCATTGACTTGAAGCGAATATACCAACTTTTACTAGTCGATTCCCCGCAAGCGTACGAGTTCACTGTAGTATGAGCAAGTATAATGACCAAGTATTATCGAACCCAAGGGAAAGTGTGTATTCGTATAGATCCCTGAAGATCTACGCGTCGTAGTTAATATGAGTGAAATATTTTTGGATTTTTGAGAAGAATTAATTATAAACTAAAATAAACTAAATAAACTAAAGAATAAGAGAAACGAATTAACTAAGGTTTATATTCAAGTAAGAGATGGTGATGCTTAGGATAAGAATCCCTACGTATACTAACGGAGAAGGTACATAATCAAGATAATTGTGACGTGCAAGAAATAACCTAAGTAAAAGATTGTAAGATGAAAGCTCAAGACTTATTACCCTAATACTTTATCCTAGCAATCGACTTCACTAATCCACTAATGAGTTAATAGATTGTGCTTAACTAACGAGACCCTAATTTAAACTAAGGCGATGCGGTCGTCCTCCTTAGATAAACCGGTAGATTAATTAACCCTTTCTAAACCTTTTCATTAAGACTACTAGTTGTTAAAGAGTGATATGGTCGTCCTCTCCCTGACACTTTCGTACGAAATTCAAAGGTAAAGTTAAGATTGATTTTAAGAATTCATTAATTAAGAGAATTAAAACCTAACGTCACGAATTACCCTAATTACGTACTCACAACCTACTTCTACGAGTTCATCCTACCCTAAGCATGCAAGGGTTTTAGCTAGACATGGTTTTGAAAATAATAAAAGCGATAGAAGAATTGACGAACATAAACATGATGATTAGAGCGAATAAAAGATCAAACATAAACTAGGGTTTAAAGAAATACTTGCGAAGAACTGAAATTTAATTAATAAAAATGAAGTTTAAAGTGTTTAACGTAATCGAACTAATGAAAAGAAACAGCGAAATGAAAATAAACTAAGAATTCATGCTAAAACCTCGATTAAATGTAAAGTAAAACTTGCTCCTCTCCTTCCTCTTCAAAAACGAACTCTAAAAGTAATAATCTATCAAGTGGTAAGTGGTCGTTCTCTAAAAACATGTTTGGAAGGGGTATAAATAGGCAACGGGTTGAATTAGACTTGCATGGGCCAAAATTCCCGTCAAGATCGAGTAGTAATCGAGTAGAAAGTACTCGAGCAAGTTTTGCTCGAGTAGTCAAAACTTACAGAACCCAAAAAGTACTCGAGCTCCTTAGCTCGAGTAGTTCTACTCGACCGGCCTCAGCTCGAGTGCTCTACTCAAGTGCTCGAGTAGTGGCTACTCGACCAGACATGGCTCGAGTGCTCTGCTCGAGTGCTTGAGTAGTCAGTACTCGAGCTCCTCCAGCTTGAGTACTCCAGTGACACTTTTGCTCGCTCGAACTAATGTGTTGGTCCCACTAGGTTGATAAATTTCGGAAGCTTAAGTTGAATGTCTTAGACAAATTCTTTTTACAAGAGCACAAAACCAATAAGAGAATAAGTAAATGAAAGCGATAAATAACACCGGATATATAGTGGTTCGGATCTGAATATCCTACATCCACTCTCCCTTGATCAAAGGGGTCTCACTAACTAACCAACAACCAACTTACTCACTGGAATTGTGAAGTACCAGTTCCTTCTTACAAACTCTTTAGATCTAACTTCGATCTAAAGATCAACAGCCTTCAACCTTATCTTGTAGATGAACAGGTTGAGGTCTAACAACTCCTTAAGAGTAGATATATAATATGAACAATAAGAGTGCTAAGAGTGATTATCAAAAGCTTGGATTGTGACTTATACGCGTGAGAGTCTCTAGAGCTTTTTCTTGAACTGCACTCTTGTATTTATAGAGGGGATTAGGGAATAGCCGTTGGAGAGCTAATCCAATCAGATCCTCTATTTAGGGAAGCTTCAATGAATCAATTCCCTAATTGATTGATTGGGTTGGTGGGATCCTTGGATTGATTGACTTCAAGACTTTCCAATCCTGATCTTGTTGACTTTATTTGAATCACCAACGGTCAAATGCTTCCTTTGCCAAACTCTGATTCTCTCCAGAGAAGGCAAGACCAGACACCAGGCAACCTCGGTGTCTTCTGGTCCTGATCTGGTGAACAATCAGAATACTCAGTAGAAACAGGGGATCAAACTGAGCATCTTTTGTTCTCCCAGACTCGTCTGGTCCGGACTCGTCTGGTCTGGGGAAGGTCCTCTGCCTCTTGTCAAATCTCATCTGGTGAAGTCTTCTGGTGGAGTCCTCTGGTGAAGTCCTCTGGTGGGGTCTTCTGGTGACTCTTCTGGTGAAGTCTTCTGGTCTGGCAGTTCCCCCTAGACTAAGTCCTAATCTAGATCATCATCTGGCTAACAGGTCCAGATGGTCCTATTACATCTTCTGGTTTGTTTTAACTCATCAAAACTATACAACTTTTATCCTAACAATTTCCACCTTTTTGATGAAGTTAAAACACTACCAGAACTGAGCTTAAGCATGAAAACAATAAAGGATAAGACCTTAGAATAGATCTTATCAGGCAAACAATTAAGACAACAAGAGGTTGTGTTTTGAACAGAGAAGATATGATATTTTCATTGATAATAAGGACAAGATGATTACAAGTTACATCGAAGTTCAGAGTCCTATTCTATGCATATCTCCTGTTTTCCTTGGGCACAAGAAACCAGTCAAGGAACCTATCCTGGACGGCCTTCAACTCTGCAGAAGATGTTGGAGTGAAGTTCACTAACACCTTTGTCTTGTACAATCTCTTCAGCTCAGCCCAATCAACCTGGTCTCCTACCATGGGAGTGTTAAGATAAGTAAACTCAGGGGCATTCACCTCCAGGTTGAACTCAATGGTAGAGTCCATCAATTGCTTG
This sequence comes from Ballota nigra, assembly GCA_947034835.1. Lineage (NCBI taxonomy): Eukaryota > Viridiplantae > Streptophyta > Magnoliopsida > Lamiales > Lamiaceae > Ballota > Ballota nigra. The sequence goes on from OX344724.1 coordinate 70,185,485, forward strand.
TATAGATCTGCATCATAAGCTTGCATCCAGGTGTGAAAGGTTCTGTTGATCAGCTCATCATCTTCTGGTGCTGGCCTCTGGATATAATGTTGAATGAACCAGAGAGTCTTTGCCTCCTTCCATTTCTCAATCAAGGGCACAGGCACAGTAGAGCCAAAAGACCCTTCTGTCTTGAGAGGCAGAATGTTCATCACCTCAATAGGAGCTTTCCCCCTCTGACTGGAACCACCTGCACCAGAAGGAACACCAGCTTCTCTGCTCTTCTTATTTTGCCTTCTAACATATCTGAGCCTCTGCTCTTCATCTATGTTCTTTATGATCCTTGCCTGCTTCTCCTCTGGAGTCTCTTCCTTGTATCTCTTCTGAGCTTCTTCAAAAACAGTCTCAAGGAAGCTTTTCTTGACTCTCCTGATCTTCCTCTTTGCAGGTCCAGAGATTGAAATGGGATCCTGCTCTGCTTCTGACTCCTCTTCTGCAGCAAGCTGCTTAGCCATGAAAAGTGATTTGAACTCCTCTTTCTTCTTCTTCTGCAGCTCTGCCTGGGCCAATGTGTTCTCCAACAGGTCCCGACGAGCTCCATGACTAAAAAGAGTTTCATTTGTGGTCTTCGCCAGATCATTTCTGGCCTTCTCTTCCCCCTTTTTAACTTCATCAAGGAGGGGCTCCACTACCTGCCTTATAAGATCAGGCAAGGCAGTGTTGGAGAAAGAGTGAAGATCACGCAGCTGCTTTGCCTCCTCCAGGTAGGCTTTTGATTCAGCAACAAGCCTTTCCTGCTTCTCTAACATCTCCTGGAGGGAGTCCTTCAGCTTAGCAGTCTGAATCATCTGGCTGGCCATCTCAACCTTCAGCACAGAGACTGGCCTCATCTGCTCCAGCATGTGCTCCTGGAGCTGCTTCTGGCTGTGCATAACATCCAGTTTGACAAAAAGGCCATTTGCCTTGAAGGAAGCTTTGACTTCAGCTAGAGTAGACTTGATCTGCTTAAGAAAGATCCTCCTCTCCTGCCGGATCTGGTGCTCTATCATAGCAGGGGTCATGTGTTGAATTGCTTTGGAGAAGCGCCCTATCTGCATGATCTGTTCATTAAAGAACGTCTTCATCTTCTGGAGCACGGCAGGAGATAACTCAAAGTCTTCCTCGTCTGAATACAGCTCTGGAGGGAAGACAGAGTGAGGCCTAAACTTGTAAGTAGGGCCCTCAGGAGTGAGCATTACCCCTCTCTGGATGAGCAGGGTGCGAATCAAGATCTTTGCTGCACCAAGGGTCTCCAGCTCAGCTGGGTTCTGAATGTTCATCTTCTGCTTCAGCTCAATCTCCCAAGCAGTGAAGTTGGAAGGACCCATTTCCTCAAGCAACAGCATAAGGTCCTCCACATCTTCAAGTCTGGCCTTGCTCCAGACCTTGGCATCAGTCAACTCTGCCAGAAGAGGTAAGTGCTCCAGAAGAACTGGGAAATGCTCTCTTAGCCAGAGCTGAGCACTTACACTCATACTCTGCCTAATGGGACCCATTTTTGCAGATGAGAAAGTGAAGGGTTTGGGCCCAGAGGCAGAGGAGGAAGGTGCTAAGTTAGCAGGCTCAAGTGAAGCTTCCTCATCTTCACTATCATCGCTTGTTAAACAGGTGGGAGAAGGGGGAGGGGCAGGAAATCCCAGAGCCATAGAAATGGTTGGGTCCTGGTCTGTATGTGTTTGGGGAGGGGTAGGATTTTGAGAGGTGGAGGTGGAAGGAATGTGTTGCTCTGCACCAGAAGTAGAAGGAATCTCTGGTACAGAGGGTGGGAATGGTATTTGTGAAGTGGAAGTGTTTGGAAGTGGAATATCTGCACCAGAAGAGGTTGATGGCACCTCTGGTACAGAAGCTGGGGGAGAGGGGTTTGTATTTAGAGGTATGTGGGAAGGTGGGGGAGAAGGTGTTTGAGGGATGGCTGAAGTAGTGTATATGGGTGTGTCTGGTAAGGTCTGCTCTGGTGAAGATATAGGGACACCAAGAGCAGAGGATATGGGGTGAGTTTGGGTGTCTGGTGGAGAAGTAGTGGGGGTAACAAGGTTAACATGAGTAGGGGGGAATAGAGGATGGGTTGGAAGGGTTTACCTCTGCTGAGTCAACATCAGCAGGCACAACATGCTCTGGAGCAGAAACATCCTCCATCATCTGAGAAGCTTCATCAATTACCTTCTCCAAAGCCTCTCCAAGATCAGAGCCAGAGTCTGACTCTTGAAGAATGACTCTCTTGGCCTTGGATTTCTTCTTAAGAGGTTCAACCTCTTCTTCCTCTTCTTCCTCTGATGGCTCATCCACCAGAAGAGTTTTCTTGGCCTTCCTGCTAGATCTTTGCTTCTTAGCAGAGCCTCTCTTGGCCTCCTCTGGCCTCTTCCTCTTGGTTGCTCCAGCCTTCTTAGTAGCCTCAGCCACTTCACCCTTCTTCTTCTTCAAGATACTTTGAAGGGGAATCTGGTCCTCCTCCGAGGAACCAGAGAAGACAACTGTTGAGGAACCAGTTGCTCCAGCTTGCTTCGAACTCTGCTGCTTCTTCTGCTGCTTCTGCCCCTTAGCAGGAGAAGGAATGGCTTGAAGGGGAGGGGCAGGGATGGCTTGCTCACCATCAGAATCAGGATGGCCATGAAGGGGACCATCCTTTGAGAGCATAATCTTGGACTTATGAAAGCCCTTACACCAGGATTGTCTCCATTTCTTCTCTGGAAGGATTGAGTCCAGAATTAGGGTGAGTTTTGTGCCCAATGAAACATTAGCATTGAACACAAACTGTTGCTCTCCTGGCAACTGGGGGCATTCCTCCTTCTGGACCTTCACCTTGTTCTTCCTCAGCACTCCCCAGAAAAACTCAGCCCAGTTACATTGGGCACCATCCAGAATGGCCCTCATAACACAGAGCCTGCCAGTGAAGATGGCATCTGTGCTATGGCTCTCGCACATGAGAATCTTCACCACAATGTCAAAAAGAACCTTATACTTCTGCCTAAGATGCTTGTCCAAGAAGCCCTTAGTAATATTCTGGCATGAACTTCTGGCAAACATCTTGAAGGAATCCAACGCCTCTCCATCTTTGTACTGAGTCTGGTCCACACTCTCTCCAGACTCATCTGGATCTATGTTGAAATTTGTCATCATAGGAATCTTGGCTGCTTTGCTAGATCCTACTCCAAATTTCTCTAACATGTTTCTGATGTACTTTGCCTGATTTATGAAAATTCCCTTCTCTGATTGCTTTACCTGCAAACCTAAAAAGTAATTCATTTCACCCATCATAGACATCTCAAACTGGCATCATCAAACTTCTCACACAACTTCTTGTTAGGGGATCCAAATATAATGTCATCAACATATATTTGGACCAGAAGGATGTCCTTTCCTTCTTCTTTCCTAAACAAGGTCCTATCAATCTTACCTTTAGAAAAACCATTGTCCAGAAGAAATTGAGATAGAGTGTCATACCATGCTCTGGGTGCCTGCTTCAGCCCATAAAGAGATTTCTTAAGCTTAAACACCTTATCACCTTATTCAAAACCAGGAGGTTGTTCCACATACACTTCCTCAATGAGAATCCCATTAAGAAAGGCAGATTTCACATCCATCTGGTATACTTTGAACTTCATGTGAGCAGCATATGCTAAGAACAATCTGATGGCTTCTAGTCTGGCAACAGGAGCAAATGTCTCATCATAGTCTATTCCTTCAGACTGAGAATAGCCCTGAGCCACTAGCCTTGCCTTGTTCCTAGTAATGACATCATTCTCATCTTTCTTATTCTTGAAAACCCACTTAGTGCCTATCACCTTTTGATGTCTTGGTCTGTCTACCAGCTCCCAAACATCCTGTCTGGTGAATTGATTCAACTCCTCCTGCATTGCAATAATCCAATTTGAATCTTTCAGTGCTTCCTTGATATTCTTGGGCTCAATCAGGAACACATAGCAATTGAATAAGGCGACTAAGTTAAAAGTTCTCCTAGTCTGGACACCCTTAGTTGGATCTCCTAAGATCAGGTCATTGGGGTGATCAACCAGGGTCCTCCTTCCCGTGGTCTTGCCTGGTTGATCATCTTCTGCAGTACCTTGGTGATTATCACCACTTGCAGAAGAGCTTCCCCCTACAGGAGTTCCAACCTCTTCTGGTTCTGCTCCTTGTGAAGTCTTCTGCTTCAGAGAACCAGGAGATGGGTCATCATCTGAATCTGAATCTGAATCAAGAATAGGTGGATTGACTTTGATTACTCTGGGAATAGTCTGATTCTGGATCTCATCAGAAGACTTAGAGTCCACCTTGCACTCAAAAGCAGATTCATCAAAAACAACATGAGGTGTTTCTTCCACACAAAGTGAATTCTTATTAAAAACTCTAAAGGCTTTACTGGTGCTGGAATATCCTAAGAATATTCCATCTGCCACTTTAGCATCAAAAGTTTTTAATTTAGATTTTCCATTGTCATGGATGAAACACTTACATCCAAAAACATGAAAATATGAAACAGATGGGGTTTTACCTTTCCATACCTCATATGGAGTCTTGTTATGTCTCTAGGCAATTAGGCATCTGTTCTGAGTGTAGCAAGCTGTATTAATGGCCTCTGCCCAAAACCTTTGTGGAGTGTTGTACTCTGCCAGAAGAGTTCTTGCAGCTTCTTTGAGGGTTCTATTCCTCCTTTCTGCTACTCCATTTTGTTGGGGTGTTCTGGCAGCAGATATCTCATGAAAAATCCCATGGTCCTTGAAGTAATCTGCAATGTGTGAATTCAAAAACTCTGTCCCTTTATCACTTCTGATTCTGACTATGCTCTGGTTCTGCTCATTCTGAATCTGCTTGAAGAATTCTGGCAGCTTAGTGATAGTTTCATTTTTCTTAAACAAGAACACTACCCAAGTGTATCTTAAAAAGTCATCTACTATCACCAAGGTGTACTTCCTTCCACTGAAACTAAGAGGAGAAATAGGTCCAAACAGGTCCATGTGAAGTAGTTGAAGTACTCTGGTTGTGGTTATGCTCTGGACATCCTTAAAGGAAGTCTTGGGTTGTTTACCCTTCTGGCAGGAACCACAAACCTGATCCGTCTTAAACACTTCATTAGGAAGACCTCGAATGAGACCTTTTCTGGCAATCTTATTCAGTGTCTTGAAGTTATAGTGACACAATCTCTTGTGCCAAATCCAGCTGTTCTCTGCAGATCCTTTTGCAACCAGGCAAGCATTTCTTGGGCAACTGCTAAAATCTGCAAGATAAATGTTACCCTTCCTCAAGCCTATTAGCAAGATATCATTATAATCAGAAGAAAAGACAGTGCAAGAATCACTAGAGAACTTCACTGAGTATCCCCTGTCACAGAATTGGGATACTGAAAACAGATTATGCTTGAGTCATTCAACATAGTAGACTTCATCTACAGATACACCATTAAAGGTCAACTTTCCAACTCCTCTGGTGACTCCATATTTGTTGTCACCAAACATCACTCTTGGCCCATTCAATGGCTTGAAATCTTGGAGATTATCCTTCTGGAAGGTCATGTGCTTGGAACATCCACTATCAATGTACCAGAAATGGTTGCTTGAAAGTCCTTTCTCCAATGGGTTCTTATCTACCTGCAGAGAAATCAATTAGGTCCCCTACTAGTGCAGGGTCCTGATTGGTTAGTTGCAGGTTTTGTAGGAATCCATAGATAAAGATCATCCCTTGTTGGATGAGGAGATCTTATCTTCCTTCCAAATCTATCTACCAGAACATGTCCTCTTACAATGACATATTGAGCTACTGGTCTGATAAGGACACCTTTCCTATAAACAGGCCTGGTGTACCTTTTCTCAAATCTGGCCTTTGGAATGGCCTGCCTCAAAGACATGGTCTTAAAGGTCTGGTTGTAAGGATACATCCTAGAAGAACCATCTCTGGTGTCATAACTACCCAGATCAGTTGATTTTCTATAGATGGGTCTCTGGTTCTGAAAGTTAGATCTCTTCTGATGATAGAATTCCTTCTGAGGTTTCCTGTTCTGGAATCTTCTTGGAGCATTCCACCTTTGAGATCCCTGATTCTGATTGAGGTTCTCTGGTTCAGTATACCTCCTCTGGTATCTCCTATTCTGATTAGATTTCCTCTTAGAGTCTCCTTTTTGAGGTCCCCTAATCTGCTTAGGTTCCACTCTTATAGGATTCCTCTGAGGTTCTCTAATCAGATTAGGCATCTGAACAGAACTATCAATCTTCATAGGTTCTCTTTTCTGGCTTGTATGCTCTAGAATTTTTCCTTCCAGAACATTCACCTCTTCTGGATTATGTTTTGAACTATCAGCAGGGGGGTCCCATTTCCAACCAGGTCTGTGAACCACCATGCGATCAGAAGGATCCTCTTCATTCCGGAGTTCCACAAGTTCACCAGATCTTATAGACCTGTCTTTAGTAAAGCAATATTTATGAGATCTTTTAATAATTCCAGGATATCCTAAACCACTCTTATCATTAATGCGTTGAGAAGATCCTGAAATAATAGATAGAACATCTGGTTTCAAGGAATCTTCTCTGGGCACAGGTAACTCAATAGTTTGTTCAACTTGTTTTCCCTTGATAAGAGTCTGGTATTTGGCTCTAAGCTCATTGAGCTCATCCTCCTGAGAATTCTTTTCCTTCATGATTTGATCTACCAGAGTATCTCTTTCTTTGATCTTATCCTGAAGTTCAGAGACTTCTTTGGAATGATCTTTCATGAGTTCTCTGGTGGATTTTTGTTCATGGGATAAGGATTGAACTTCAGTTCTGAGCGTACCATTCTCTTTCTCAGGTTTTTGACAAAGTTGAACACAATTTTGGAGATCTGATAGCATGTGCTGCATATCAGACTCTCTGGAGTTACCAGATGAGTTAGAGGATTCAGTATATTTGGAATTTGATAAAACTAAGGTAGTTTCTTGTACCTCATTGATGTCTGCCATCAGACATACATCATCATCAGACCCGAAATCAAAAGAAGAAGAACTGGAACTAGTATCCTCCTCCTCTGCTTCTGCCAGCAATGCTCTCTTGTTTGCATATCTCCTATCTCTCTTGATCCTTTTCTATTCTCTTTCCCTAGGAGTAAGTTGAGGACAATCATAACTGTAGTGACCAGTCTTGTTGCATGTGTAGCAGGCATTGTCTCCTCTGGGACTAGGACTTGGCTCTCTCCTCCTCTGGTTGTAGTCTGATCTGGCTGGACTACTCTCTCTCCTCTGGTAGTCAGTTCTGCCAGAGCTACCATCCCTCCTCTGATAATCTGATCTCCCAGAGCTGCCAGGGTTGTCATCTCTCCTCCTTTCTGGAGTTCAGAATCTGGTCTCCCTTGAGTCTCCAGATGTCTTCTCCTTTTCTGTAGGCTTGAAGGAACTCTTCCTGTCTCTGGTAGACTCCTTCCAATGCCTTTTGTACCTGCCATATTTTGAACTTATTTTATCCAATTTACGGGTTAGAAGTGCTACCTGCTCCTTGAGGCTCAAGTCATCTGCAGTAGACTCCTTTGGCTTGACATCAGGCTTGATAGTGGAAGAGAATGCAACACCTTTCTGACCAGAAGAGGAAACCTCTTCTGTTTGATCCTCCTCTTGAAGATCATATTCATAAGCTTTGAGATCAGACAACAGAAGATGATGATCCAGAGTATTGAGATCCTTGTTGTCCTTGATCACAGTGACTTTAATTCTCCACCTGCTGGTTAGTGAACGCAAGATTTTACTATTAATTTCCTTTTCAGAATAGGTCTTACCTAAGGCACTAGCCTTGTTCAGGAGGTTTGTGAGACGCATATCCAGCTGGTCAATGGTCTCGTCTGGTTTCATCTTGAAAGTGTCAAACGAATTTTGAACAGCTTGGAGCTTGTTGTCTTTAATCTTCTCCGTTCCCTCACAGAGAAGTGCAAGTTTGTCCCACATCTCCTTGGAAGTGGCACAGGTTCTGACCTTCTCTATCACTTCCTTGGTGAGTGTGTTGATAATCTCGGTTCTTGCCACTTGGTCCAAGTTGTAGAGCTTTCTTTCATCGTTGTCAAGCTCATCTTTCTTTTTTAGGATTCTTTGCCTGGGAACTCTGTCCTCTGAAGCTTTCTGGGCAGTTTCACTCGTTTCTTCCCTGGACTCTGACCTGCCACTATCAATAGGAGTCCAGTAAAATTTAATTGGGCCACTTTCTACCACATCTAACATGCGGTGATGAATAGCTCCAAGATGATTGCTCATCATGAAACTCCAGTGGCTGTAATCCTCGAAAGAGAATTCTGGAAGCTTACGGCTCTTGTAAGAGGATTTTGCAGACATTTTGACAAAAATAAGGATTTAACAAGAATTTGAACAAAAGCAATAAAGAGCAATGGATCTGCCCGGTGACCACCAAAAGCTTTTCAAAGCAGTGGTCGTTGGACACACTGCTCTGATACCACTTGTTGGTCCCACTAGGTTGATAAATTTTGGAAGCTTAAGTTGAATTTCTTAGACAAATTCTTTTTACAAGAGCACAAAACCAATAAGAAAATAAGTAAATGAAAGCGATAAATAACACCGGATATATAGTGGTTCGGATCTGAATATCCTACGTCCACTCTCCCTTGATCAAAGGGGTCTCACTAACCAACCAACAACCAACTTACTCACTGGAATTGTGAAGTACCAGTTCCTTCTTACAAACTCTTTAGATCTAACTTCGATCTAAAGATCAACAACCTTCAACCTTATCTTGTAGATGAACAGGTTGAGGTCTAACAACTCCTTAAGAGTAGATATATAATATGAACAATAAGAGTGCTAAGAGTGATTATCAAAAGCTTGGATTGTGACTTATGCGCGTGAGAGTCTCTAGAGCTTTTTCTTGAACTGCACTCTTGTATTTATAGAGGGGATTAGGGAATAGCCGTTGGAGAGTTAATCCAATCAGATCCTCTATTTAGGGAAGCTTCAATGAATCAATTCCCTAATTGATTGATTGGGTTGGTGGGATCCTTGGATTGATTGACTTCAAGACTTTCCAATCCTGATCTTGTAGACTTGATTTGAATCACCAACGGTCAAATGCTTCCTTTGCCAAACTCCGATTCTCTCCAGAGAAGGCAAGACCAGACACCAGGCAACCTCGGTGTCTTCTGGTCCTGATCTGGTGAACAATCAGAATACTCAGTAGAAACAGGGGATCAAACTGAGCATCTTTTGTTCTACCAGACTCGTCTGGTCCGGACTCGTCTGGTCTGGGAAAGGTCCTCTGCCTCTTGTCAGATCTCATCTGGTGAAGTCTTCTGGTGGAGTCCTCTGGTGAAGTCCTCTGGTGGGGTCTTCTGGTGACTCTTCTGGTGAAGTCTTCTGGTCTGGCAGTTCCCCCTAGACTAAGTCCTAATCTAGATCATCATTTGGCTAACAGGTCCAGATGGTCCTATTACATCTTCTGGTTTGTTTTAACTCATCAAAACTATACAACTTTTATCCTAACATAATACTTCTCGTATTTCTTCCATATCTTCTCATTCGGGCATCCGTTTGAGACGATTCAAAGTCCTACGAACTCCTCTTTTCACCCTCTATCCATCTATAAGCATCAAAGAAACAAATTTATTAGTTTATGAAAATGATACTCAAATGACTCTAAATACTTATATAAATCAATCAAAACAAGGGCATTTCGAGCGATGAATCATGATAATTTCACGCCTAATCAAGGTGGCAACAGCGTATGCTATTTTTCTCGACAACCTTGAGGTTGGCGAGGTTCCTTACTGAGGACCCGCCTGAGGTCGTTGAGAATGATCCTTAAAATTAGGATTTTCGTGAACGTTGGGGGGATCACGACTTCTATGCTCGGAATTATATTTTGAGTGGTCTGGTAGATGCTTTGTACAGTGTCTATCAGAAACCCCAACGTTCCAACGCTCTTAAAAGCTTGTATATAGGAAACCATTTTCCGAAAAATAATTGCAAGGTATATATTTGGATTGATATGAATTTTGAACATATCTCGATCATTTGAACTTATCTTTTGGGAATAATTTGGGTGGGTTTAAAATCATTTTATTAAATAATTACTGCAATCGTAGCAGAAGTTTAATTATACAGTATTTTATTAGACTTAAAAAAGTACTATTATTTTAGTTTTTCCTTTGTGAAAAACACACGTAATTCGACAATTTAAGTTTGTAATTAATTTGCGTCTCATTTGGAGAAGAAAAAGCCTAAAAGATGGTACTTAATAACTATGTGTAGTAATTAATATAAGTAATTTTCAACAATTTATATCTTTACGCAAATTAGCAAGCAAATTAATATTTTGATTTTTGATGATTTTTAGGGGTCGTTTGGTTCGCTGGATTGGGTGGGACTAAAGTTTTAGTCCCACTCAATCTCATGTAATATTGTGTTTGGTTCGCATGTTTACGGCTCTAGATAAAATTGGAGCCTGAATCATAAACCTATCTAATCTATCAAATGAGAGACTAAATAATCCCTTTAGGGATGGTGGGACTCCATAGTCCCATACTTTAAAAGTGGTATATTGCATTTTAAACCCTCTTAATCATTCAATAAAAAAAATCCTATAATCCATACACACATTCCTCTTCAAATAATCATATCTAATCCAATCCCATCTAATTTAATTCCATCCCGTGAACGAAACAGGCCCTTAGAAGACTAAGTTTAGGTAACTCCGAGTAATTACTACACATGAATGGCACACACAATATATATATGTTTAACATCAAAGCTATCGAAATTCAACCGCTCACTTGTTTATGTTTTTAAATTTCAAGGTACGAGGTCTATATCTAGATACACACGCATATGTGTATTTTGGGGTAAATTGTTTTTTAAGGACTGTAACTTTGGGGGTGGCAAAATAAGGACCGTAACTATTTGGGCTGGCAAAACAAGGACCGTAACTTTAAAAAGTGGCAATTTAAAGACCGCAACTTTTAAAAATAGCAATTTGAGGACAAATTAGCCCAGATTACTCTCTTTCGGGCTAATTAGATAGGATTTCGGGCTCAAATCACCAACATGGATATTATTTTGAATGAAACTATTTAAAAAAAATATTCCACTTCATTTTTTTCTTTTATTTTTTGAAATGAATTAATTTACTTACTGGGACGAATAAATAAGGTTAAAATTTTGCTTTGGGACGGATAAATTTTTATTGGACTAATTAAACTTTAATTACATCGCTATTTTCCCCAACATCCACATATACTTCATATTGCAAAGCAAACTACACAACTACTACTACCCTTTCCACAGTAATTCCAAGGTGATATTTTCCTCTGAAACCGATCAAATTCTATTTTTTCTCCCCACAAAAAAAAAAATTAAATAAGGCCATACATATCCCTTCAATCCCAGCCAAAAGACAAAATCTGAGTATTTTTTGAAATGAAATGAATATTTTTTGAAATAATGAAAGTATTTTATTTTTTGAGTATAATGAAAGTATTTTATTTTTTAAAAATAATTTCCAACTCCTTCATTAAACGTATAGTAAGTATTAACTTACCTAAATTAAACATTTAACATATTTTATTTTTTTTAAGTATAACGAAATGAGTTGGTAATTAAAAAAATAGAAGGAAAAAATAGAGGTAGAATTAAAAAAAAAAAATATTCAAAAGAATATCCACGCTGGCGATTAGAGCCCAAAAGAGAATAATCTGGGCTAATTTGTCCTCAAATTGCTCTTTTTAAAAGTTGTGGTCCTTAAATTACCACCTTTGAAAGTTATTATCCTTGTTTTGTCAGCCCGAAAAGTTGCGGTCCTTGTTTTGTCAGCCCGAAAAGTTACGGTCCTTGTTTTGCCACCCCCAAAAGTTACCGTCCTTACAAAAAATATTACCCTGTATTTTGTGACGTTGAACATTTAACACTGATATCTATGTTTCATACACAAATTGTCCCACATGCTTGTCGATTGATGAGTTTAATGGTTGTCCATTGGCGCATGACATCTCTAAAGTAAATGCCTCCAATTTAGGTTAATTAATTATTTTTCGAAATTCAAAGTGATAATGAAGTTCAAATTTTGAATTTTGTTTAAAGTTCATGAACGCTTAGGAAAATTAAAATTTATGAATTAATTTTACCCTTCTAACATACACATTCGCATTTTAGATGATATCTTTCATTATACCAGAGCCAAATATTTAAGTTCATATCCTATTGAAAAACTTTACCCATATTAAATTGTCCACTTGATAGTTTTACTCTCGAAAATTCAGCCCACGAATGAAGGGGAGTGCTAGACAATTACTCCACTTGTCTCACTACAAACTTACTATATTTTCATTATAGTATGTCCCGCTATAATTTCATATTCTACTTTTGACAATTTTTTTATAAATTTATGTCACCATACTTTTATCTAAAAGTATTATACTTTGTATTTCCTCTTCATCACATTATTTGTACTATATCTATTGTCTATCATGATATTTGTGTCTAAACCAAATAAGAAACAGATGGAAACGGAAGTACAAATTAAATAATTTCACAATTCTCTGTGGATACAATTTTTTTTTAATGAGAAATAAATTCTTTCACGAGCCAACATTTTTAATTATCTTCGTCCACTGAAATCTTGTTTCAGGGTATGTTTTGACTTCGTTGAATTTAATTTGAATACCGTTTTTCTTTTTATTATATTCAGTAAATTTAATTCTTCAAAATTTTATATTGTTATTTCTATGTATATTTTTATTTGAACGTGCAAAAAAATCTGTCGTTTTAAATAGTAGTATTTCATTATATTAGTTTAACTGGTGCTGAACTCACGAAATTCGCAAGTTGAAAATTTTCTTTTTACTTCTAATAAATGATTAAATGGGTGCTTTCTTCACCTCTTTTTTTTTTTTTTTTTTTTTTTTTGGAGTTTTTTTATTAGCCTCTTTTGGCATACTCTATTATTCAGCTTGTCGCTCCACTACGGTACAATGGTTATTAATTAGAAACTCGAACGCCAGGAAAAAATGTTGAAGATATCAAGGTTAATGATGAGGTGGACGTAATCAAGGTCAAGTTTCTTGGCTGTCCTGTATTGTACTAAGAACAACCCATATAGAAAGGCAAATTTTTTTATTTGGGGTATATTTGAAAGGGGGTGATGAAAATAGGGTGGAAGGGCAGGAGTTTTTGAAAATAAAGGGAATCGCGCTTGCTAGAGGCGATATAAGCTTGAATCGCGCCTACCAGAAGCGACTTTGGTGTACCAGATTTTGTCGGGTAAACTCGCCCCTGCCAGAGTGATTAGGCGTGAAATTGTCATGATTCGTAGCTAGAAACGCCCTAGTTTTGGTCGAGTTTATAGAGTATTTAGAGTCAATTGAGCATTATTTCTATACATTGATAAATTTGTCTCTTTGATGCTCATAGGTGAATAGAGGACGAAAAACGGAGTTCGTAGGACTTTGAATCGACTCAAACGGATGCCCGGATGAGAAGATATTGAAGAAATACGATTGGTATTAGTGCGGACGAGGAAAAGTATCATTTGGGAGGATTAGAGATCACTCGAGCGCATCACTCGAGCGCCACCGCTCGAGCGCCTTACTCGAGCGCGCAAACATACAGAACTATTCTTGCGCTCGAGCAGCTCGAGCGCCACCGCTCGAGCGAATTGCTCGAGCGCCCAAAAGTAACAGTGTCATTTCAGCGCTCGAGCAGCTCGAGCGCGACCGCTCGAGCGAATGCACCATTCGAGCTACACTGCTCGAGCGGGACCGCTCGAGCGTTTTGCTCGAGCGCCCCTATACTTTTGCCTCCGGATTCGTATTTTCGGCCCGTTAACTCCCGTTTCGACCCGTGCCTATATATATCTCGTCCAAACACGTTTTGAAGGATTCCGAACTTTTACACATCACGTTTCATAGAGTTTTTTAGAGCAAGAAGGAAGAGAAGAGACGAGCGAGGCTTAGATTTACGGTTTTGAGGTTTTTGATTACGAATTTACTTTACGATTTCACGTTTTAGCTTCGAATCTTAATAACTTTTGTTCTTAAATACGTTGAGACCTAGTTTTTGGTAATTAATTTCAGTTTAATCTTTTACATCTTAAAACCTCAGTTTATGTTCGTTCTTTTCTTAGTTTTCATTATTATGTTCATGTTTGTTAATTATTTAATTGTTATTGTTTACGTTCAAACTATGTCTAGCTAAAACCCTTGCATGCTTAGGGTAGGATGAACTCGTAGAAGTAGGTTGTGGGTACGTAATTAGAGTAACTTGTGACGTTAGGTTTTAATTCTCTTAATTAATGAATGCTTAAAATTAATCTAGATTTTACTCTTGAGTTTCGTTCGAAAGGTGTTAGAGAGAGGACGACCGTATCACTCTTTAACAACGAGTAGGCTTAACGAGAGGGTTTAGGAAAGGTTAATTCATCTACCGGTTTAGCGAAGGAGGACGACCGCATCACCTTAGTTAAATTAGGGTCTCATTAATTAAGCGCTATCTATTAACTTGTTAGTGGATTAGTGAAGTCGAGTGTTAGGGTAAAGTATTAGGGTTTAGAATCTTGAGCTTTCACCTTGCATTCTTAGACTTAGGTTAATTCTCGTTTGTCACAGTTATTTTGATTATGTACCTGCTCCGTTAGTATACGTAGGGATTCCTATCCTAAGCATCACCATCTCTTATTTGAATCCAACCCTTAGTCAAATCGTCTGCTTTAGTATTTTAGTCTAGTTAATTTACTTTTAGTTTAATTAATCTTTTTAAAAAACCAAAAAAAAAAAAACCATACACTCATATTAACTACGACGCGTAGATCTTCAGGGATCTATTCGCATATACACTGTCCCTTGGGTACGATATACTTGGTCGTTATACTTACCAATACTATAGTGAACCCGTCCGCTTGCGGGTAAGCGACTAGTAGAAGTTAGTAAAATCGCTTCAAGTCAATGGCGCCGTTGCCGGGGAAGGCGTTTTATGCTTTTTGAATAGGACTTGTCGATAGCTTAGTAGTTAGTAGTGGGTGCTTATTTTCTGTTTTTATTTTTTATTTTTATTTTTATTTATTCGGCAGTTGCGTTTTGATCCATCTGCTAGTGTGTCAGGTTTATGAGAACACGCTCACAAGGCAATACGAGCGAAGAGAGAATACCTGCAGATCCTGAGACAATAGCCAGAAGGAACCGAGCTTACTTGAGAAGAATGAACGCAGCCGACTTAGGGAAGGAACCGATGGATCTCAGTAATGAGTTGGACGATGCTGCCAACGATTTCAATCAGGCAGTAAACCGGGTTGATGGCTCTGGAGGGAGTGGTGGTCAGAATCAAGACCAGTTCGTGGATAGTCAAAGCCAGAACCCGGGTGCACAAAATGTAAACAATCCAGCTCAGAACCTAGTCCCAAATCCTCTGAACAATCCTGCTTACCCACAAAACCCACATAACCCTTTCCACAACCCAGCATATCAACATTACCCATACCCACCATACCCTTATCCACCATACCCGTATCCTCCACCTCCTGTCTATAACCAACCACCTGTGTACCAACAACCTCCAGTTCAAAACATACCAGCACCACCTGTCGCTCCTCAGCCTGCGCCCCAGAACGCAGATCAGAATATGGCAATTCGGGGCAGGTTCGCGGCACAACCGCAGAGGTATTACGATGGAGTGGCCTTACCACCTGTGGAGGCCAATAACTTTTCAATCTCCCCAGGAATTCTCAAGCTGCTTACTGAGAATCAATTCAAGGGGGAGGTTGGGAAGGAGAACCCTCACACTCACTTGAGGAGTTTCCTCATGATTGCATCTACTTTCAATTACAATGGCATGTCTGAAGATGCCAAGAGGCTCAGGTTGTTCCCATTCTCTCTTACGGGAATAGCCAAGGAATGGTATGATAACACGCTCTCACGGGGAGGTGTTAACACATGGGCCGAGCTCGAGCGTCTGTTCCTCGAGCGATTCTACCCTCCATCAAGAACGATTAAAGCGAGAATTGAGATCTCTTCCTTTCGCCAGAAATCTGGAGAGGATTTACGCCAGGCGTGGGAGAGATACTCGAATATGTTGATCGAGTGCCCGCAGCACGGGTACAACGAGGGAGATATAATGGCGTTCTTCTACAGTGGAGCCAGCAAGGCTGGCCAAGCCCACCTAGATGCATGTGCAAGTGGAGCTTTTCTGAACCAGGGAGTAACGAGGTGTAGAGAGATCGTGGACAATATTGTCACGAATGCTGGTGCATGGAACGAGGATCCAGAATTTCAGAGGGTATGCAAGTTGGAGGAGAATGAGGGTACGAGGAAGCTATTGATGGCTATGATGGAGAAGATCAGCAACCTCGAGATGGGGCAGAACTTAGTTGGAGGGAATGGAGCAGCAAGCGAGAAAGTGGAACCACCCACGAGTCAGCTAGAAGAGGCCAACTATATGGGAAGGCCTAATTACCCACAAGGGGGGTATCCACAAAGTGGAAACCAGTATGGAAGACCTTCTTATGGTCAACCATTTGTACCTCCAGGCCCACAGCCGCCTCAAAACCAATGGAGGAACACACAAGGGTATCAAGGAGGCCAGCAGCCTCCTCAAAACATTTGGAGGAAAAATGAGAATTTCTCTTATGCTAACCCAAAAGCTGGAATTACTGTGCCTGCAGGTGTTGATCCAGGTTCTAAACCTCCTGGTGGAGAAGGCGGTGCATCAACCGAAGAAATGTTGAGAGCGATCCTTCAGAAAGTGGAGGAAGGTAGCAAGCGATTGTCCTCTTTGGAGTACGATGTGAAGGAGTTGCATAAGAAAGGCGATCAACGAGATCAAGAACTCCAGAAGAGAGACATCGAGTGGAATCGAGCTCAGCAAGAGAACAACAGAAGATTCAATTCCATTGAGTACCAAATCAGCCAGATCGCAAAGTCTCAGCCAAGAGAGCCTGGCAAGTACCCATCAATGCCCGAGGATAACCCAAAGGAACATTGCAAGGCTATTGAGTTGAGAAGTGGGACCAAATATGGTGGTCCCGAGATACCTGCTGATTCTGAGACGCTCAAGGAGAAAGATGAGACAGAAGGGATAGAGTCTCAAAGTGATGGAGTTGAGGTTGAGAAGGAAGGAGTTAAGATGAAAAGTGATGATAAGAGTCAAGATGTGGATGAGATCCAGAAGAGCAAAGTGCCTGATGAGGAGATTGAGGAGATAGAGAGAATTCCAAAGTGGAAAAAGGCAAAGGAAGCAAGGGAGAAAGTGAAAGAAACTGAGAAAGATGAATGGGGGGTACCCAAATCGGTGATACCCGTCCCATATCCACAGCGCTTCATGAAAAAGAAGCTTGATGAGAAGTTTTCTAAATTCCTTGATGTTTTTAAAAAGTTACATATTAACATACCCTTTTATGATGCTTTGGAACAGATGCCGAACTACGCCAAGTTCCTGAAGGACTTGATTGCGAAGAGACGGAGAATAGATGGACCCGAGCTAGTGCACTTGAACCACGAAGTGAGTGCCATGGTGCACAAGGCGCTTCCGCCTAAGCTGAAGGATCCCGGGAGCTTCACCATTCTTTGCGATATCGGGAACGGGATCAAGAAAGGAGCTTTGTGTGATCTCGGGGCGAGCATTAATCTGATGCCTCTTTCGTTGTTCAAGAAGTTGGAGGGAGTTGAGCTTCAACCCACGATGATGACACTCCAGCTTGCTGATAGGTCCATTACGAGACCTCAAGGAGTAGTGGAGGATGTTCTAGTGACGGTGGAGAATCACGTTTTTCCCGCCGACTTCGTAGTACTCGAGATGGAAGAGGATGAGCATGTCCCGCTGATTTTGGGAAGGCCGTTTCTAGCTACCGCCGGGATGGTGCTTGATGTAGCAAATGGAAAGATCACGGTCAAAGTTGATGATCAAGAAGTGAAGATAGCTATCTACGAAGCTATGAAATATCCCATGGGAGATGAGAGTTGCCACTTCATTGACATCACGGATGCTTGTGTTGAAGACACACTTCTAGACCCTTGCTCTTTTTATGTTCATCAATTTGATTATCCTATTCTTGACGATTTGTCTTATGATTCTTATGATCTTGACTATTTTGACAGCTTGAAAGACAATGAAGACGTCAAGTTCTTGGAGTTGAAGAAAGTAGAGGATGAAGAGGACTTGGAAGCCGAGGAGTCAACTTTCGAGAAGATGTTCGATAAGGCGCCACCATTGGAGGCGAAAAAGGAGTTGAAGCCGCTGCCCGACCACCTCAAGTACGCTTACTTGGATGAGACCGACAAATATCCGGTAATTGTATCTGCCCTTTTATCTGATGATCAGCTTGAGAGACTTTTAGTGGTGCTTCGTAAGCACAAATCTGCTATAGGATGGTCGATCGCGGATATTAAGGGAATTAGCCCCTCGATTTGCATGCATAGGATTAGATTAGAAGAGGGTAGAAAACCGATAGTGCAAAATCAGCGTAGAGTTAATCCGGTTATTCAAGAGGTGATACATAAGGAAGTGTTGAAGTTGTTAGATAGCAACATGATTTTTGCCATTTCTGATAGTCCATGGGTGAGTCCTTTACACGTAGTTGCTAAGAAGGGGGGTACCACGGTGATTAAGACGGAGTCTAATGAATTGGTAGCCACTAGATTAGTGACGGGATGGCGTGTATGTGTTGATTATAGAGAGTTGAACAAGGCAACGTGTAAGGATCACTTTCCTTTACCGTTCCTTGATCAAATGATAGATCGATTAGGTGGTTTTGAGTATTATTGTTTCTTAGATGGGTACTCGGGGTATAATCAGATCATGATAGCCCCCGAGGATCAAGAGAAAACCACCTTCACCTGCTATTATGGGACTTTTGCTTTTAGGAGAATGCCGTTTGGGTTGTGTAACGCACCCGCCACCTTTCAAAGGTGTATGATGGCGATTTTTCATGGCTTGATTGAGAAGATTATGGAGGTTTTCATGGACGACTTCTCCGTTTATGGGGAGTCGTTTGATAATTGTCTGATCAATCTTGAAGTTGTGTTGAGCAGGTGTGAAGAGACGGACTTAGTGCTTAATTGGGAGAAGTGTCACTTCATGGTAAGAGAGGGTATTGTTCTTGGACATCATGTGTCCTCGAAAGGTATCCAAGTGGACAAGGCGAAAGTGATTGCTATCGAGAAGCTTCCACCACCTTCGACCGAGAAGGGGATTCGGTCATTCTTAGGACATGCGGGCTTTTATAGACGTTTTATAAAAGACTTTTCACAAATAGCTAAACCCCTTTCGCGGCTTCTTGAAAAAGAAGTCGCCTTTGAGTTTACTAATGAGTGTTTAGTGGCTTTTAATAGGTTGAAAGAAGCGTTGGTGAATGCCCCGATACTTGTTACACCGGATTGGTCCAGCCCATTCGTGCTCATGTGTGATGCTAGCGACTATGCGATGGGGGTTGCTTTGGGGCAAATTCGTGAGAAGCGTTTTCACGCTATTTATTATGCCTCGAAGATGCTGAATTCTGCTCAAGTGAATTACACTACGACCGAAAAGGAGCTGTTAGCGGTCGTGTATGCTTTTGATAAATTTCGACCCTACCTAGTAGGGACGAAAACAATTGTATATACGGACCACGCAGCGATTCGGTACCTTATGAGTAAGAAGGATGCAAAGCCCCGTCTCATTCGTTGGATCTTGTTGCTCCAGGAGTTTGATGTAGAGATTCGAGACAAGAAGGGATGCGAGAACGTGATAGCCGATCACCTTTCTAGATTGGAGCTCACCAAGGAGAACACCGTGGAGGATCGAGAGGTGAACGATGAATTCCCCGATGAGAAGCTCTTTGGCTTAGGAGAAATCCCGGTGTATAGAGTTGAGGGGAGGGCACCTTGGTTTGCAGACTATGCTAACTATTTAGCAAGTGGTGAGTTGCCCGTTGAGATAGACTCGGTGCATCGGAAGGCATTTTTGAAGAAGGTTCGGGAGTTCATTTGGGATGACCCCTATTTGTTTAAAAGAGGGATCGATCACGTGTTGAGAAGGTGTGTGCCAGAGGAGGAGTGGAGTGATATCATAAGGCATTGTCACGCCTTGCCATGTGGAGGACATTTGGGTGGAGAGAAGACCGGAAGGAAAGTCCTTCAATCCGGTTTTTATTGGCCAACTCTATTGAGAGATTGCATGGAATGGGTTAAAAGGTGTGAGAAGTGCCAACGATTCGGCTCCATTACTAAGAGGGACGAGATGCCTATGCACGTGTTCATGGAGGTCGAGATATTCGACGTATGGGGGATTGATTTCATGGGTCCATTTCCTCCTAGCAATGGATTCTTGTACATTCTCGTATGCGTCGACTATGTCTCGAAGTGGATTGAAGCTGTCCCAACTCGCGTGAATGATTCCCGTGTCGTCATCGAATTCTTGAGGAAGAACATCTTTGCGAGATATGGAGTTCCAAGAGCTTTGGTAAGTGATGGGGGAAGCCATTTCGTGAACAAATGGATGGAAAAGCTGCTGTCAAAATACGAGGTAAGTCATCGAATCTCTACTGCTTATCATCCTCAATCTAACGGTCTTGCAGAGGTTTCTAACCGGCAAATCAAGGAGATCCTTGAGAAGACGGTGAGCATAAGTAGGAAAGATTGGGCGATGAAGTTGGATGATGCACTTTGGGCATATAGGACAGCTTTCAAAACTCCTCTTGGTATGTCTCCATATCAATTGGTGTTTGGAAAGGCATGTCACTTGCCCGTGGAGTTGGAGCACAAGGCATATTGGGCGATCAAAAAACTTAATTTTGATAGTGCCTTGGTAGGTGAGAGGAGATTACTCCAACTTCATGAGTTGGAAGAGTTTCGAGACGTCGCCTACGAGAATGCCCGAATTTTCAAAGAAAAGACGAAGAAGTGGCATGATGCACGATTGAAGAAGAAGGAATTCAAGGTGGGTGATCAAGTCCTCGTATTCAATTCGAGGATGAAGCTGTTTGGTGGAAAGCTTAAGTCCAAGTGGAACGGGCCGTATATTGTGAAGGGAGTGCACAAGAGTGGATTCCTTGACGTTGAGACGGACGATGGACAGAAATTCATGGTGAACGGGCATCGAGTGAAGAAATTCTTTAACTTCTCTTATGAGAATAAGGGAGGTATTTTAGATTCTCAAGTCCCGTGAGCTCCTTTGAGCACGGTCCGGCATTAGGACCTTAAAACTAGCGCTTAATGGGAGGCAACCCATTTTTACTTGTTTTTTTTTTTTTTTTAGTGTTTTGTTTATTTTTTAGTAGTTAGGGAATCGTAAGTGTTAACCTCGTTTGTTGAGATTTGTGATGTAGGCTTGCTTCGTGGAGTGAAATTCTGAGAGAGAGAGCTTAAGGAGGAAAGTCATGAAGTTAAGCACGTTGAAGTTAAGCACGTTTCGAGTAGGAAAGCATTCAATTATTGAAGTTAGAGGTAACCGAACCCCAAACGTCAACCTCTTTGCGAAGTCGAAGTTTGGGGGGGTGATGTTTTTTTTCGTTCATTAGTTTGCATTGGTAGAAGTCGAGTTCATACGAATTTTGTGTACTTACTCTTACGTACTCATTCGTTTCAAACTTTGTTATCGCATAGCAAGAACAAAGTTTGGGGGGGTGTGTATTCGTACTTCGGGTTCGTACACGAAATTCTATGAAAAATTGGGTCAAATTTTTCGAAAACATCAATGCTTGAGGTTCGTTGAGTTGAATTGAGTGAGAGTGCTAAGTTCGACTTGAAGTGGAGTGGTGATTTGCACGTATGGAAGAGACCCCAACTCCTCGGTCGAATGAGCGACCTGGCTTAAATCGAGGAGTTCTCAGGTTAGTTCGTGTTTTGGGTTGAATGTGATAAGTTGTCGAGCTTGGTTCGGATGAAAATTTCGAGTGTTGAACATAAAAAAAACAACCTTGAAATTTTGTCGCGCTCGAGCAGCTCGAGCGCCACCGCTCGAGCGTATTGCTCGAGCGCAAAAATCATACAGAACCATTCCAGCGCTCGAGCAGCTCGAGCGCCACCGCTCGAGCGAATCGCTCGAGCGCCCAAATCCTACAGAGTGTTTTACCCGCTCGAGCGAATTGCTCGAGCGCGACCGCTCGAGCGTATCGCTCGAGCGGGTCGCGGGTTGACCCGTCGGACTTCCCCCTCTATAAATACCACTTTCACACTTTCACACACATTTTCACACACTCAAGGGGCGATTTGGGGCGATTTTCAGCGATTCTTCACGATTTTTGCACGAATTCTCAAGTTTTTGCTCGAATTTTTTTCACACTTCTCCTTAAATCTTCAACCAAGGTATGTAATCTCTATCCCTTGCCGATTAATTCGAAGTTTAAAGTTGAATTAGGCATTAGTTGATGCATATGAACTAGGGTTCATGAGTTAGTCGAATTTTTTGGGGATTTTTGCGAAACTTGTTGATTCTTGATTCCTTGATTGATGAATGTTGATAATATGCTATGGGTTTGCTTGTTTTACTTTCAATTTTGGAATTGAATGAGTAGAAGGGGTGAATTTCTAGAGTGAGGAATAGGAATTTGAGAAAAGGAAATGGGTTTTGCATATTGAGAAGAATTTTTTGTGAATTGAGATGGTATTGAGCATGAATGAGTATGAGTTGAGTCTTGAGCATGTAAATTACTTAACTTGGGTAATGTTACTTCATGATAGACTTAAATGTGGGGAATTTTGGGTTGAAATGGAGAATTAAGTGTTGAAGGCTTGAGAACTTTGAACGAAAAACATGGTTTAATTGTGTGAATTGCTTTGAACTTGATTGAATGCTTTGAAATGAATATTGCTTTGAGCTTGAGAAGAGCATGAATAGTGAGCTGAATCGAATTGAGATGCATTACTTGGAATTGCTTGAGTTTGAATGTATGTTGAACTGTGGTGAACTTCAAGAATGTTGCTTAAATCCTTGCTATGTCATGATTAGGTACAATGGCTCCTAAACACAAACTCATGAGCGACGAAGAAGTGAGAGTGCTCACGGAACAGCTTAGACAGAAGAACTTGTTGCCCGCGAGATGGGGAGGGTTAGATTATCACGATGACTGGAAGTATGTGGCTTACAGATGGAGCCTCATAACCGGGAAAGTTGAGAAAACCCGGAGACCAGTAGTGAGCTTCATGAAGGACCTGGGGATTGAAGAGGAAATACGAAGAGTATTCACCAGGAACAACATGGCTGAGTTCTTCGACATGCTGCTGACCATGGAGACTAACGCCGATCTGGTGGAGCAATTTCTGGCCACAGTAGAAAAGACGCGCACCGACACCTTCAAATTCAAGTACCAGAACGATTGGCAATACCACGAGGTGGGGATTGTCAACCTCGCATTCGGGCTCCCAGCCCTATCTCGTCCCAACCGTGAGAACAAGGCGTACAACGCTAACGCGTTTTGGAAGGAAATCACGGGGGGCTTGGTTGGGGACTACAAGGGGCAGCATGCGAGGGCGTCGGCTATCCGGAACCCGGTGATCAGATATCTGGAGAGGATTTTGGGGAACACGATTTATGCCAGATCTGAGATGGGAACGGTGACGAGCAAGCAGCTCTACGGAATCTGGTGCCTTTTGCATAAAAAGGACCATGACTTTGGAAGGGACTTCCTAGAGCACCACTTCGAGGCTCCGTTCAAGCTTGGAACGAGAACCTCGAAGATCCGAGGAGGAGGGCTAATCTCAGTTTTGATGAAGCACCTCGGATTTGAGCCGTGCTCGGGGCCTTGCAAGGGCATGGATTTGGGATTCGAGCAGATGAACAACACCTGGATGTTTGAGCACTGGTTGGGCAAGTACTGCATCCGGTACAATGATGATGGCTTGTTCCCGCTGCCGAACAAAAAGCTCGTGACGATTGTCGGGATGAAGAAGGAGAACGTCGGAATGAACGGAGAGCAGCACCTCGCTATAGGTGCTAAGTACACATCAGAGATAGATAGCAAAGGACTCAGGGACGTTAGGCCGGTCAAGAGGAGCAGAGGAGAAGGCACGAGTGGTGCCGGATCGAGTGGAGCAGCTGAGCTACAAGAGGAGGAAGAAGCTGAGTACGAGGAAGGAGGAAACATGGCTGAGGAGGAAGAAGCTGATGTGGGTGAAGGAGGTCAGGGACCTCAAGAGATGGAGTTCGGGATGCCTGACACACCGACTCCAGAGCCGTGGTACCCGAACCAGATGGAGTGGTACGGAATGCGGACCGACATTCAGGGCCTGAGGGCAGATGTCACGGAGCTTCGTACTACTCAAAATCAGTGGTACACGGAGGCTTCTAGCATGAGAGGGGAATTTCAAGAAGTTCGATCGGAGGTTTCAGATTTGAAACGCTGGATGGAGGCACTCTTTGTCTCCCACTTAGGACCCGATCACCCCAGCTACCGGCCACCACCACCTCCAGATGCTTGAGAGACTTGGGATGCCCCCAATTTTCTTTTCCTTTTTCTTTCCTTTTCTTTTTCCTTTCTTCTCTTATTTATTTCTGTTCCTGAGTATGAATTGTAATGTTTGCTTGGAGTGTTTGTTTGGGGATTGTATTGGAAGTCTTTAAACTATTAAGGAATTTGTTTCTAATTGCTCTGATTGCTGTGATTGATGATTTCATGCTTATTAACTCTTCTAGACTGCTTATTGTTTATTCTTGAGTATGACTAAGTGAGGAGAGTTGAGTTGTGAAAGTGAGTTGAAAATCCCTTTGTGTAGGTAAGTGAGTTTGAGCTGATTAGGGAGAGAACCCGTATGCTTATGAGTTTTCTTTTGAGTACTTGTGTGACAAGAGTGAGAACTCACTAGGACTAGCTTGGATGTGAAAGCCGTGAGCTTTTGAGCCTTACGAGATTTAAATGCATGATTTAATCTCTTCGTTTGTGAGTGGATCGTCACCTTAGAGGATGCTAGAACTTGTATGTGCTCTTGCTTCTAGATTGTGTCTAGTTTGATATGCCGAATAGGATCTTAGGCCATTTTTGATTTGAATAAGTCACTTAGCCAAAATTTTCCTTACCAATGACATTGATCCCTTGTTAGCCCCTTTGAGCCTAAAGCCTATTTTATTTGCTAGCACATATGAACACTATTCCAATTCCTAAGCCTTTTTTTTGTCCAAATTTGAGTGGAGAATAGGAAAGTGTGAATATGAAGGGAGTGAATTGAGTTGAAAAAAGGAGAAGGTTGTATGTTGAGTGAATGTGAGAAAAAGGTGTGATGAAGTTTTGAGATGTGGGAAAAAGAACAAAAAAAAATTTGAGAATGAGCAAAAGAAGAAAAAAATGAGCTCATGTGTTGTGCGAAAAAGGAAAAAATGATGAAGTGTTTGAAAAAGTGAAAAAGTGAGAAAGAAAAAAATTGAAGTGTTGAGAGAATTGAAAGCGAAAGTGTAGTGATTGAATATGTTTGAAGTAGATCGTTTTTAATCTCAAAGTACCGAAGTTTTGAATTTCTATTCTCCATTCACTTGAGTCACTTTACCATATTGTTATCCCACCTGTCCAAAGAGCCTACATTACAACCTTTTGAAAGTCCTTTTTGATTCGGCATTGATTTCTAGAGTAGGGTCGAAGTTGAGAGCATTTACAAGCCTATGGCTGCCAATTTGTGTGATTGATTGATTGAGTGAGTCTCTTTATCATTGTTATACACTTGTGAGGGAGTTAAACACATCGTTGAGTGCACATCCATGCTTGATCTTGGTGCTTCTTATTATTGTTGCATGAGTATGATAAAAGGAATTGAGTGAGTATACGGGTGGTTGATTTTTGAAGCTCGAGTTCAATTACTTGCATGATTTGATTCTTGATTCATTCCTAACAATTTCACTTGACTTATTATTTCGTTGCTTGAGGACAAGCAACATGGTAAGTTTGGGGGGGTTGATTAGGCGTGAAATTGTCATGATTCGTAGCTAGAAACGCCCTAGTTTTGGTCGAGTTTATAGAGTATTTAGAGTCAATTGAGCATTATTTCTATACATTGATAAATTTGTCTCTTTGATGCTCATAGGTGAATAGAGGACGAAAAACGGAGTTCGTAGGACTTTGAATCGACTCAAACGGATGCCCGGATGAGAAGATATTGAAGAAATACGATTGGTATTAGTGCGGACGAGGAAAAGTATCATTTGGGAGGATTAGAGATCACTCGAGCGCATCACTCGAGCGCCACCGCTCGAGCGCCTTACTCGAGCGCGCAAACATACAGAACTATTCTTGCGCTCGAGCAGCTCGAGCGCCACCGCTCGAGCGAATTGCTCGAGCGCCCAAAAGTAACAGTGTCATTTCAGCGCTCGAGCAGCTCGAGCGCGACCGCTCGAGCGAATGCACCATTCGAGCTACACTGCTCGAGCGGGACCGCTCGAGCGTTTTGCTCGAGCGCCCCTATACTTTTGCCTCCGGATTCGTATTTTCGGCCCGTTAACTCCCGTTTCGACCCGTGCCTATATATATCTCGTCCAAACACGTTTTGAAGGATTCCGAACTTTTACACATCACGTTTCATAGAGTTTTTTAGAGCAAGAAGGAAGAGAAGAGACGAGCGAGGCTTAGATTTACGGTTTTGAGGTTTTTGATTACGAATTTACTTTACGATTTCACGTTTTAGCTTCGAATCTTAATAACTTTTGTTCTTAAATACGTTGAGACCTAGTTTTTGGTAATTAATTTCAGTTTAATCTTTTACATCTTAAAACCTCAGTTTATGTTCGTTCTTTTCTTAGTTTTCATTATTATGTTCATGTTTGTTAATTATTTAATTGTTATTGTTTACGTTCAAACTATGTCTAGCTAAAACCCTTGCATGCTTAGGGTAGGATGAACTCGTAGAAGTAGGTTGTGGGTACGTAATTAGAGTAACTTGTGACGTTAGGTTTTAATTCTCTTAATTAATGAATGCTTAAAATTAATCTAGATTTTACTCTTGAGTTTCGTTCGAAAGGTGTTAGAGAGAGGACGACCGTATCACTCTTTAACAACGAGTAGGCTTAACGAGAGGGTTTAGGAAAGGTTAATTCATCTACCGGTTTAGCGAAGGAGGACGACCGCATCACCTTAGTTAAATTAGGGTCTCATTAATTAAGCGCTATCTATTAACTTGTTAGTGGATTAGTGAAGTCGAGTGTTAGGGTAAAGTATTAGGGTTTAGAATCTTGAGCTTTCACCTTGCATTCTTAGACTTAGGTTAATTCTCGTTTGTCACAGTTATTTTGATTATGTACCTGCTCTGTTAGTATACGTAGGGATTCCTATCCTAAGCATCACCATCTCTTATTTGAATCCAACCCTTAGTCAAATCGTCTGCTTTAGTATTTTAGTCTAGTTAATTTACTTTTAGTTTAATTAATCTTTTTAAAAAACCAAAAAAAAAAAACCATACACTCATATTAACTACGACGCGTAGATCTTCAGGGATCTATTCGCATATACACTGTCCCTTGGGTACGATATACTTGGTCGTTATACTTACCAATACTATAGTGAACCCGTCCGCTTGCGGGTAAGCGACTAGTAGAAGTTAGTAAAATCGCTTCAAGTCACAGAGGCGAGTTCCGACGTGTCATTTGTCGTGGGCTAAACACGCCCCTACCAGAGGCGCGCCTGCAAGTCCCACGTGCCGTGCCAGACGCCTTGGCATTTTCTGTTCACGCCCCTACCAGAGGCGCGCCTGCCAGTCCCACGTGCCGTGTCAGACGCCTTGGCATTTTCTGTTCTCGCGCCTACCAGAGGCGAGTTCCGACAGTCATGTTTGGCGTTTTCTGTTTGGCGTAAGAATACTACTTCCTCCCCCACTAATATATAGTTCTTACTCCTTCATTATCCTTCTCCTTCCTACCTCACTCCTCTCCTCATTATCCTTCTTCTTCGTACTCCTTCCTTCCTCTCTTCTTCTTCTTCTTCTTCAAATGAACTCCCTACTTTCAGTTTAAAAAAAATGAGGCTAGTCCATAAGAAAAATAAAATTTGCCCTCCAAACTACAAACTTGCAGTCTCACGTACTTGAGGAATTGATATTTTGATATCTACCTGAGGAGTACAGACACTACAAATTAAGTGGTAAATATTTCAAATTTTTTTTTATATTTTTAGAATTATTTTGCATGCAATTTTTTGAAATAGTGTATATATAGTATATATATAATGTCGATATATATATATATATATATATGTTAGAGAAATTACATGTTTTAGCATGTTACTTTTGATTTATTTTGATTTAAAATTGGTAGTAGTGTTGCTATTTCGATTTAAAATAACATTAATAAGGTCATAGTGTTGTTATTTTGATTTAAAATTGGTAGTAGTGTTGTTTCTTTTGGTTTATTTAGTGAATGTTTTGGTGATGCATAACTTTTATACATTTGAAGAATCGAAGAGTAAATTAGACATTTTATCAATCAAAGTTATTAAAGTAAAATTTGACTTTTTTTAACGTGATGTTAATAACCATTATGTATACAATGTAAGTTTATTTTTTATAAAATTCTAGTGTTTTTAGTGTTTAAAAAAATCTAGATTTAATATATATATAGTGTATTAAAAAACTCTAGATTACTTACTTGATAAAAATATTGATCATCATTTTAAATTTTAATATAACTAACAACTTACTTAATGAAAATATTGATCATCATTTTAAAATTTAATTTTTGCAATCATAAGATAATTTTATTTAACTATAATAAGAGATTAAGAGATAAAATAAAATAAAATGAAATAAATGAAATTAAATAAAATATTAAAAACGAAATAAAAAAATAAAAAAATAAAAAAAACAAAATTAAAATAAATAAAATAAACGAAATAAAATAAATTAAAAAAATAAAATAAAATAAAATAAAATGAATTAAACGAAATAAAATAAAATAAAACTAATTAAAATAAAAAAATGAAATTAAAATAAAATAAAATAAACTAAATAAAATAAAATAAAACGAATTAATTTTATATTCTCAATGTATTTGAGAATTTTCTATTTAGAAAATTTTAATTTGTGAAAAATTAAGAAATGGAATTAAGAATATTAAATACTTTTTATTTGTTAAAAATTAAGAAATGGAATTAAGAATATTAAATGTAACAATAAGACTATATATATTCCTATCTTTTGTTAATACACCCATCAAAAAGTGTTCGGAATAAAATTTCAATATTGCAAAAAAAAAACACTAAAAATGTATGGAAATTAGGGTGTTGGGTTTGATTTACTATACTAGATGTAAACATAATTGAGGCTAATAATTAATTTAGTGCCTATAGATAAATTTTTTATAAGTGTTTTGTGTTGTTGAAGATATGTCAACCTCTCGCGACATTGGAATCATTGTGCGCTCTTGCGGAGCTGTTATTGGAAAAAGAAGAGTTTATCGTATGCTTGATTTCTACGATCTATTACGTGAGTTGTCTGATGTTACGGGATTAGATTTGCGAGTGTATTCTTTGAATGTGTCTTGCATAATAAAAAATGGGAATGCCTCGTCTAGTTGTCCTATTAGGAACAACAACGACCTACGATACTTCTTCCATCCACAAGCTGGGCTCAATTCCGTTGAGCTATTAGTGGAGGTTGAAATGAAGGTGCAGTACCCAACATCTCATGGCCAGTGGGGGAACCAGTACTATCCTTCTGAATGGCCAGGTCATGGTGGTGCCAATATGGATAGACCTTCCGACGTTGAATATCTGGCCCAACATTTAGGGTCTAGTCATGCCGGTGGTTCAGATCCTAATATTGGACCTTCTGGTATCACTGAGATGGCCCCTGTTGGGACCTCCATAGTTGATATAGCTGGTGATATATATCCAGACTTTACTTGTAATTCTGAACCAAGCAATAATGGTTCTGAGGACGAGGGGTCGTCTGATGAGGATGGTACCTGTCGATTCAGTAGGCGTTCGAAGTGGTGATCTAAGCTATGATGCGGATGATGGGGTTTTGAGGTTAGGGATGATTTTCAAAGACAAAGATGCTGTGATCAATGTCGTGAAGGATTATTCGGTCCGACATGCAAGGCGTGAGTATAGAGTCGAAGAGAGCAACTCGAAGACAATGAAGTTGGTGTGTAAGCAGAACTATGCCAGTGAAAATGATAATTGCTCGACATCGCAACGTTGTGAGTGGCATTTACGCGCATCGTACCGTAAAAGATACGATTATTGGGAAATCACTAGGTTGGGGCCGCCACATACCTGTTTGATGAATATTGACTCGTGCAATCATTCAAATCTCTGTAAAAACTTGCTTGCAGCTGACATGGAGAGTCTCATACAAGTTGATCCAGCATACGACGTCAAATATGTCGTGGAGCATGCAGATAAGAAATATAATTACACTATTTCATATCAAAAGGCATGGCAAGCGTTGAAACGTGCTAGGGAGAATGTGTTCGGAACTTGGGAGAGTTCATGTCAGTATTTGCCCAAGTACATGGGAGCCTTGCAAAAATACAATCCCGGGACCATTGTGGAGTGGAAACACAGGGATACGATTGAGTGGAATGTGCACACGTTGGGATATGTCTTCTGGGCATTCAAGCCATGCGTTGAAGCATTCATGCATTGTCGCAAAATACTTTGTGTAGATGGTACTCACCTTTACACTAAGTACAAACACAAATTGCTGATTGCTAACACCCTTGATGCTAATCAGAAAATCATTTCAGTAGCATATGCCATTGTTGATGACGAAAGTTATAGGTCTTGGAAATGGTTTCTTAGAATGTTAGCTACACATGTTGTGGGTGATATGGAGGGGATATGCCTTATTTCTGATAGGCATAAGGGTATTTTGAAGGCAGTGGAAGAAGTCCCAGCATTTTCACCACCAAGAGGAGTGCACCGTTATTGTTTAAGACATGTCGCTTCAAATTTTAATACTCAGTTCAAGAGTCAAAAGATGAAGGACTTGTGTTACAATGCGGGAACATCATTGTCGGTAAGACATTTTGAGACAAAGATGAACGAAATCCGAGTTTTAAGTGAAGAGGGTCATCAGTATCTACGAAATATCGATCCTGCCAAGTGGACATTTAGTCATGATGGAGGTCACCGTTATGGGGTTATGACAACTAACATCTCCGAATGCATCAACGGTGTTCTTAAGGGTGCACGACGCCTCCCAATTACAGCTATAGTTAGTGCAACCTTCACACGATCCAAAAATGTTTTTATGGAACGTGCTAAAGAAGCAGGGATTTTAGTGCAGAGACATCGGATGTGGCCTGATCATGTTAGTGACAAATATGATTCAGCGCAGCGAGAGGGGATGAAACATCGAGTAGAACTTTATAATCATTCGGTGGGATCAGCCAGAGTTACTGCCCGTATTAAGGGATCAGTACAGTGTCGCACATATAGAGTTGCATTATCAAGACGAGAGTGCGATTGCGGACAATGGAAGTTGGATGGTATCCCATGCTCACATGCATTGGAGGTGTGCAGAGCGTTCCAAATCGATCCAAGTGTATATGTGCCCGAATGCTACAGTACAACTGTGTATTCCTCAACTTACACCTCTAGGTATTTTAAGCCATTGTCGGATCCTCAGGAGTGGGATGAACCCTATTTTCAGCTGAGACATAATCCAGATCGCAGGATAAGGCGTCGTGGTCGGGATGTGACGTCCAGGATTCATAATGAAATGGATTGGGCCCAAACCCGCGCTAGACAACAGTACCAAGCACAAGATAGAGCTGGTCCTTCACATTGATGTTGTGAATCCCTAGGAGCTATCAAAATGCTATCAAAATATTGTCAAAATGTTATCAAAATGTTGAATAATATTAGTTTGTAGGATTGAATCAAAATGTTGACAATAATGTTGAATAATTTCATATACATTATCCTTTATGTGTTTGAGCTTTATGTTTTATGTGTATGATTTGTGTTAATTCTAATACATCTATGTGAATGTTTGAATTATAGATGAATTCTGATAGAGAGGCACTGTTATATGGACCGAAGAACAGATCTGTACTCACCATGCAACAAACCCATCGGTCGAGGCTAGATTGTATTAATAGGAAAACAAGCGAGACAGTGCTAAATACATACAATGGAGGTGATGGGCCATTCTGGACATTTAGACTAGAAGACCCAAATCCTTATAAGATCGCACTCCATTCCCGTGTGGTGGACAGACTCAAGACGATGGGTTTTTACGGTCCCCTTCGTTGTGGGACATTCAGACTCGATCGTCATCTTATCACTGCATTAGTGGAGAGATGGCGTCGAGAGACGCATACGTTCCATTTCCCCGTCGGAGAGGCGACCGTCACATTGCAAGATGTTGCCATTTTATGGGGTTTACCGATAGAAGGAGAGCCCATTATACGGCTAGATGAATATAATAACTTTTATCAGTGGAAAAGCTTGTGTGAAGAGTTGATGGGCATCACCATACAACCAGATGATATAAGGGGCAATAGTGCGATCAAATTGACTTCCCTAAACGAATTGGTGAGACATTCTGTTGATATTGATGACTATACACCACAGGAGGTCGTTGATCAATATGCACGGGGGTGTGCACTTTTACTCCTTGGAACATTAATGATGCCCGACCATTCTCAAAATTCTGTCCCATTAGTCTATCTGTATTTTCTGCGGGACGTGAATACAGTCGGGGAATACAGCTGGGGAAGTGCTGTGTTAGCGAGTTTATATCGCGAACTCTGTATGGTTTGCAACTATAAATGCAAGGGCATCGCTGGACCATTATGCTTGTTGCAGGTAATTCTTGGTTAATTTAAATTACTTTTAAATATTTCATTGATTAATTGTACATTGAAATAAATTTATCATTGAACAACAGATATGGGCATGGTCAAGGATAATAACGATCCAACCATCGAACGCACATCCGATGCTCCAACAAGGGCAGATAAGTGTAGATGGTCGTAATTTGGGGCCTCCACCGTATGGAGCTAGGTATTTTTCTCTAGACACATTTATCTATAATTCGTTTGGATATACATACTTATTTTTTTACCTACTATAGGTGGATACATTATCACAGTCATATTGACAGCACGAGGTTTTCAATTCGTGTATATCGCGACATATTTGAGCGTTTGTCTAATGGTCAAGTAAGTTATTATTATAATGATTCAAACTAATATAAATTATTTTTTGATAATTCAGATATTAATGTTTTGTGTGTGTCTTTACAGTTTATTTGGGATCCCTATGATGTGGACGCTGAGGAGATCAGGAATCTCGAACCTCGTTGTTGGACCTTAAATTGGAGGTCGCAATGTCCATTGATCAATATTTGGATAGTGGAGCTTCACTATCCGAATAGGGTGCTCAGACAATTTGGAATGGTCCAAAACATTCCAAGTCATGTAGAGGAAAGGGACCAGAGCTTGCATGAGTATAACCGCCAGGGGAGAACCGGCTTTGATTGGACGACCAAGCATGACAAATGGATTAGATATTGGAGAAGCAGACAACCATTCATGCCTTGCACGCCTATCAACGGGGGTGATCCGGTCACGAATGACTATATGCAGTGGTACTATGACATTACACGACGATTGATTTCACCAGTGGAGTATACTGCAGCACCGGTCCGAGGCTTCCAACCACCAAAAATGTCTGCCAGTGATGTTTTGGTAAATTATATATCACAAATTTTATTATATATTGATTTTTTATGTTTGAAATATGAATAACATTCTTTTTTTTTTTTTGTTACAGGTAAGCTGGTTTCGAAAATTTAAAATCAGTAAACGACGGGCTCACATTGATAATAGACCATCAATGGAGGAATTTTTAGAAACAGCTGAGAATTTCATCACTGAAGTGGAGCCTATTATTGAATCTCCTACTTATCTTGAACATCCACGAGCCTCAGTTGAAAACGTAGAAGTCGGGGCAACAAGTAGAGGACAAACAAGAAGGAGGTCTGTAGAGCGTGACGGCGATGAAGGTCCTTCAACGTCTGCGAGTCGAAGAAGACATTCCTCGGCAGTGCCATCAGATTCCCCTTTTCCCCGACAAGGTACTCAATATCGAGTACCTCAATCTGCGCCCCGCACACAACATACTGCTGGAAATGGTATGCAATTTACGGAATTACACTTGTAAATATGATATTCCTTGGGTTTATATTTATTTAATTATTAAATATTTTATAACATGTTACAGATGCTTCTACATCGATGGGCCAACAGTATGGAGCGTCTCGAATTTTGGGCAACACACCAACTGCATACGGTGTGTAATTCAATATTATCAAAGTTACAATAATAAATTAAAATTATTCAAGAAATTATATTTACTTGTTTATGTATATTTCTATTAATTTGATAGATGCTCGGCAATCAAATGAGTGGCCACCTCAGCCTACGCCTCACACAAGTTATGAGTTGCCCTCATTTGGACTTGGAGCTTCTTACACACATCCTGCTGGAAATGGTATGGAAGTTACACATAACCCTTAATAAATAATATTTTTTTAAAGATTATGTTTATTTACTTATGATATGTTATTGTTAACTTGATAGTTGGTTGGGATAGCGTTGAGGGGGTACCCCAGCCTGCTTCTACATCGACGTTGCAACAGGAGATACCTCAACCCAGTTTTCAGACACCTTATAATGAACCAGGTATGTAATATCAACTTATAAATAGTATATATTTTAATATATATTATTGATCTAAATTAACTAAATCTGTGACAGATCTTCTTACATCATGGCCTGGTTCATTTACTGACATATTAAATACGGGTATTAATATGAGTACCTATTATCAACATCGACCTCAATTCGCACAACGCCCAATTTACAGTTCAACGCCTATACCATATGCGGACACATACGGAGAGGAGCCCGGACCAAGCCAACATGAACAACAACATCGTCGTAATTATCGTGAAAGACGTCCGCCGCAATGTGGAACGGGTGGTCGATTGGGCCATCGCTAATTGTATTGGTACTATTATTATAAATGTCATTTTTTTTACATTTTACATTTATTACTTAAAAATATTATTTAGTGTTTGAAATAATTTTCAATTTTTATGAAATAGTTTATAGTTTCTTTTGAACCAATAAAATAATTTTTTTTTTAAGATAGTATAAATATAAACCAATTTCAATACACAATTATATTTATCTCCACTAACAATTAGGGTTTTACACCATCTCAATAGCAATTTGGGTTTAGTTATAATATATCATTGAATAATCATCACATAATCATTGAACAATAATTACTAAAATCAACTCAAATCCACCCTATTTTAACCCACTTAATCATTGAACAATCATAATTAACAAACGAAAAAAAAAATGCTTACATAATCGCCCCTCCCAAAGGCGATGTAAAAAAAAAAAAAAAAAAGTAAAACACGCCTTTCCCAACGGCGAGATTATAAAAAAAAAAAAAAAAAAAAAAAAAGAAAACTCGCCCCTCCCAATAGCGACATAAAAAAAAAAAAGGGGAAACTCGCCCCTCCCAAAGGCGATTCCCTCTAATTTCGTAAACGTACTCACAACCACTCTATATTATCAATCCCACTTACTATTCACCACATATACATAAATTTGCCCATATAGATAACATTTTCTGACCCTTGTTGAAATATATAAGATAAATTACACATGTGAGTTGTCCCACATTGGAAAATTGAAAGAAGAGAGGCTAGTTTATAAGTCTAGTGGGCTACTCCTCCTATTACCAATTGGTTTTAGGATGGAACCCCATTTTGATGCGTGGCTAGTCTCCTTCGCTTATTGGTGCGCTCAATTTGTGGGCTCAATTCTACATGTGTGGTCCCACAAATTGAGCCCACCAATAAGCGAAGGAGACTAGCCACGCATCAAAATGGGGTTCCATCCTAAAACCAATTGGTAATAGGAGTAGTAGCCCACTAGACTTATAAACTAGCCTCTCTTCTTTCAATTTTCCAATGTGGGACAACTCACATGCGTAATTTATTTTATATATTTCAACAACCCTCCATCTTCATTTTACAAAGCAGTCACCACGTTAATAAAATACAGAAAATCATTTCGCGAAAATGCATATGTAGGTGGTGTTGCTAGAACCCGGCCCGATCATCAAACCAAATTCTACCTCACAATCCTTCACATGAAATGTGATTTTCCTCCTCAAACCGGTTGTGTTTTGTTTCAATACAAGATGATGTAGCAACTGTCCTGAAATCGAAATTTTTGTATTTTCAAAAAAATTCCAAAACATATATTGAGATTATCGCCATCTAAATTGTCTCCAACTGTACGAGGACGAACAAGAGATCAGACTAAGGATTTACTTTTAACTGTGAAAATAGATTTGATTATAAATAAATTAATATCAGGTCACTTTCAATTCTCCCTAGTCACTTAAAAACTACTCCTCCGTCCCTGAAAAATAGTTCTATATTTTTTCATATGGTTTAATGCGATATGTCGGAGATTATTACGGAATTTTTTGAGGTTCGTTATTTAATAAAATGATCGTTAATAAAAATTTCATTTCATATACTTTCCATAAACGATTATTTTATTACATAACAGACATTTGAAAATCCCGCAATATTTTTTAACATATCGCATTAAATCACGCGTAGAAAATATGACTAGTTATTAGAGGAGGTAGTAAATATTAACTGAACAACCAATGGCATGCATATCCTTCAGTGTAACAATATACATAGATTTACTGACAATAGTGAGAGAGCTGTATTTTTTTATTTCTTTTAGTTGATGGGCTTGTAAACATTTATATTGATATTTTGTTATTATATATACTGCTCAACTAATGAAATTATCTTCACATTAACAAGTATATGTTTTTTTTTAATTTATTATACAAAAGACAAATGACATC
Source organism: Ballota nigra (assembly GCA_947034835.1). Taxonomy (NCBI): domain Eukaryota; kingdom Viridiplantae; phylum Streptophyta; class Magnoliopsida; order Lamiales; family Lamiaceae; genus Ballota; species Ballota nigra. The sequence goes on from OX344724.1 coordinate 70,222,249, forward strand.
AAATACTTTTTTGCACCGGACTTCACAAATCATAGGATGGGCCCTGATAAGGTATATGAATGAACATATGATCATATGATCATGAACAGAGTAATTAGTAAATTAATACCAATTTATATAGAGAATAAACTAGAACATGTATATACAACACACAATTACAACTTATCATTTAAAAGTAGGTCAAATTTTATGTTGAGCAGGAAAACTTGGAGCTCTATATGCAAGCGAAAACATGTTATACTTTGAGTAGGTTAAATTTTTATGAAGTTTTCTTTACTTGTTCTTTTAAAAAATGTATTTGAGCGTAGTTTACTTAAAAACAGGCAAAAATGTATTTTGATTAAGTCTAATATCAAAGATGATTGTATTAACATTTAAAAAAAATATTATATACTTTTCTATAGTAATTTATCAATTTTTGTCTTTTTTAAGGAATTTTATTTTTAAAAATTTAGGGTACCTTATAAATTTCTGTCTTTTTTACTTGTAAAATTAAGGAATTTTATTTTTAAATATTTAGGGTACCACCGTCTAAAAATCATCTGTTACAAATCACTACCCACCTACAACTCATCCAGGATTTGCAATCTAGCATCACTTATCAATAAACCTTTCGATGAATCCAATATCTAAATTAACTTTTAATTAACTTCCACAATTTTATCAGCATCATGATCGTTTAACTTAATTTTAATTACATCATGAGTTTTTAATATTCTTAATAAATTACATGAATTTTTTATTTGTTGTAATACTATTATGAGATGTTTTATGAAAATATTTAAGTGCAAAAACAAGGCGGTTATAAAATTGAAAAATGATTAATAGATGGTGAATTTATTTATAATTTTTTCAAAAAATGTGAGTGCCACGTCAGCTGTTTGTAACCAGAAAGTAGTGTCATAATAAAATTGCAATATTTTAAAAAAAAAAGTCGTGTACTTTATTTCAAAAATAAAAATAAAAATTCAAGCTCCTGATAGAATTGAAAGTAGAGCACAATGTCGTGAATTAATTATACAGAATAGAAATTAGAACACATGTTTTATTATGTTTTGGTAATAGAGTCGCGACTTTGAGTTGTACTAATCAAATGATGGATCCATTCTAATTTAGTTCATTATTTTTTTAGTGAACTAGCATTAAATGTAGACCAATCAATATTTAATATGGTAAAACTTAAATAAATCCACTCTAACAAATTATTAGAAATCTCTTTCATGGCAATGAAGAGATTTAGACAATTGATCATTATCAATAATTTCTCTTTGAAAAGAAAAAATAATAATAAATGGCCGTAAAATCAGTTATCATTAAAGACCATGTGGAGTATTATATTATTGATCGACTTACTTATTGCACGCATTCAAGTGAGGTTCGAACATGACGCATGCCAAATTGACACTTATTTCAAGTGTGATCATGTCTGACTGTTTGATTTATTGATCATCATGATATTTCATACACTAGATTAACTAGTAATTAATTCCTCCACACTCACAAAAATAGATTTGTTTTCAATTTTTCACTTGTCTCACAAATATTTATCAATTATTAATTTTATATTTCTATATTTACTTCTATTTAATACATCTTGTTACTAATAATTATTTTAGGATACAGTTTATTATAGGGGCTAAATAAAAAACAACGAAAAAAAAAATTAATTTTCAAACTAGGAAAAAATGTACCTCCAAACCCTCAAATATTACCTTAGGTATAAGTAAACCATTAGGTGATGTTTTTTTTTTTTTTAAACTCGAATTTGAATTTATAAATTTAAAATTCATTCTAGTTTGAGTTTTAAAATTCAGTTTTTAAAAATCTAATGCTACACCTCTATGAATAACATATAAAACCTATCAATTACTTTTACTTCATCCAAAATACATTTACATTATCTATGTCTCGTATTTTAAAATAATAACAATCATCTAAGCATTACAGTTGCACTAAATAAATAATATAATAATACAACTCTTACATTATAAAGTTAAAATCTACCATACTCAAAATTAAAAAAAGAACATAGATTAAAAAAATCCTATGAGTTTCGAAAACCACTAATTTTCATAAATCAATTTTTAAAAATCACTTAAAACTCAAAAATAATATAAGTGTTGGTTTTTTTTTTTTTTTTTTTTTTGCATTTGGACCCCTATTTTTTTTTTTTTTTTTTTCATGTTCAAGTAACCAGCACAGTATATTTTGGTGCAAACAACATTTTAAAAATGGACAAATAAGACCCTAACGTATCTTTATTGTTGTAAATAAACAATTTGTTTCTTAAAATTAAATAAGAAAATCATTTTATTATAGATGATCTTCTATTTCTCAATTTATTAATTAGAAACACTTTATATATTTTTTTATAATTTTATGAGGAATTTATAAATTCATCATTAAACCAACTACTTCGTAACTTATTTATACATCTTAAATTTGTTGTCTTTATTTCTAGAATTTCAATTTAAATAAAATTTATAAAATTTAAATTAGTTTTTTCTTATTTTAATTTAGTGTTTCTAATTTGTTCATGATTTTTTCTTATATATTTTCGATTAAAAAATATGAAAGTTATATTATTATATATGTATTTATTTTAATATGAGATTTATTTGTTTATGAAAAATATGGAATTGTAAATTAATATAAAGTTTTTCTAATTTATAAAATAGAAAATAGAAGATTATTTATACTAAAATGTATTTTGTTTAATTTAAAGATATAAAATGATATTTTTTTCTTGCATCATTAAAATACATTAAATCCTAATTGTTTCAATTTTATAAAGTTAAAGGGTTTACTAATTGAATCAAAATATACTTTAAAGGTTTATACCTTGAACCTAGAAAAATATTTGAATAGTTTAAATGTACTAAAAAATAATTTACGAGTTTAAATGTATCTGAGGTGTATTTTGTAATATAGACTTAGTATACAATTAAGGTGAATGAATAATGATTGAAATGTCAACATTCACGAAAGTACAAATAAATGTAGCAGTATATTCGGAATATGAGTGATTTTTGTGTACTTAAGCGTATATAATATGCGTTAGATACAACTATTCTTATTGCGATTTTACTGTTCAAGTGTGATTTTACTATTTATGAACAGTATTTTGTCTTTCGTTTGTTCTTTACTCAGATCTTCTTTTTGCTGGAGGATGATTCTCCTTTATACTTCAATTCTTGGAGTAATTTTGTCATGTCTTCGTCTGAGATTGTATCATTGTTTGGGTCTTGAGCATCCTGGATTGATAAATCCTTAGTAGAATTACTCTGCATGGAAGTCATCTCTTCATCATCATCCAATTCATGAATTAATTCTTCCTTCATTTTGTTGAGATATAACTCAATCATCTCCTGTTTGGATAATTTATCCACATTTTGCATTAATTTTCTAGAAATATTATTTCTAGTGGCTGTCTCTTTCTTCTTCTTTCTTTCTTGACTATAAGCCAAGGTGGTCTTGAAGATTTTATCAATTGTCTCAGTACCAAATAATTATTTGGTACTTGGATCTAATTTGACCATTTTGTCCCAAAATCTTGTATAAAAATTTCTTTTTAAACAAGGGATTTGGCTAGTATAACCAACCTTTATATCCCATTTCCAAATCCATGGGATGGAGAATTCAATGAAAAAATGCATAGGTGCCTCCCATGAGACAAACGTATTACTTTCAGCAATAGTTTCCAATTTGGGACTAACTCTTTTCCATTCTTTGAAATCTTTGCTAATTATTTCTGGAAGAATATCTTCCAATGGCCCAAGTATTTGCCACCATTTTTTAAACCAATTTGGTATTTCAGAATCATAAACTTTTGCACATACTTAAATTAACCAAGTATGTTTTCTTCTTTCATTTTCATAATAAAATAATTTTTCAAATGCCTGAATATAATCCCAATAATTATATTTGATGGTAATATTATTACCAAAAACAAAAGATTTTTCTTTTAATAGTGAGATTCCCCATTCTTCAGCTGTAATTAGCTGTTTGATGATAATTTTTGAAAATTTTTAATTATCATCTTTGTTCCCACTTGTCATGTGTGTTATTTCATATGATTGACAATCTATGAGTAAATTCTCATAATAGGAACGAGATTTATAAAGCTCTGTAGGGAATCCCTGATTAGCCATATATCTTTCAAAAAATTTCCAGGGATCATTTTCCCATTTTAAATCAGTATTATTGATCAAAAGTATAACTTTTTCTTTTTTCTTTTTTATAAAGGTTTTAGAAAATTTTTCTTCTGAATCAATGATATTAGCATATGATTCTATTTCTGAGGATTCATCCACACTCTTAGAAGTATCACCTCTGTGAGTGTTCTTCCATTGAAGAAATTCTTGATATGTCTTGTCTTGTGAAATATTCACAATATTGCTGGCAATTAATTTTTTATTGCCATGATGTACCAGAATATTATTCTGGCCTCTTCCACCTCTTCCCCTATAAGGGAAAGATCCCCTGCCTCGAGGTTGCATATCTGCAAAATTCATTTAGGATATTCGCGAGTTAAATAATCAAGAAGAGAATTTTCTTCCCCTTTCTTATAATTAATTTCAAAATCAAATTGGGCTAAATGAGCCTGCCATCGAGCAAACATTTGTTTTGATACATCATGTTTGAAATCTTTACTAAACATAAATTTTGCAGCTTTGCAATCAGTTTTGATTATAAATTTATGATTATATAAATCATCTTGAAATTTTAAAACACATTTTACTATATCTAGTATTTCTTTGGCTATAGTAGCATAATTCTTTTGACTATTATTCCATTTTCCAGAATGAAATCTTATAAGGTAATCATTTTTATCAATAGGATCAATTTGTTTTAATATTCCTCCGAAACTAATTTCTGAGGCATCTGTTTCAATTATTTTATTCCAATTGGGATTAGCAATTGACAGACAAGGCAGATATCTAACCTTTTCTTTAATTTTTATCACAGCATTGGTATGATCTTTAGTCCAGGGAGTAGGACTTTTCTTTAGTCTATCATATAAGATAGCTGTATCATTAGCAAGATTTTTATAATAAGGAGAAATATAATTTAAACTTCTTAAAAATATTTGTAATTGAGTTTTATCAATTATTTCATCAGGAAATTTAGAGGCAAAATCAATACTTCTATTAATAGGTATAATATTTCCTTTTTCAATAATATGTCCTAAAATTTTTATTGTTGTTTGGAAAAATATCATTTTTGGTTTAGAAATAACCAAACCATTTTGGATGACTAATTTTTTAAATATATCAAGATGTTTAAAATGTATTTCAATATTTTTAGAAAATACTAAAATATCATCTATATAAACAATAATAAATTCACTATAAGGAATAAAAATATCATTCATAATTTTCTGAAATTCAGAAGGAGCATTCTTTAATCCGAATGGCATAACATTCCACTCATAATGTCCAAATGGAACATTAAAAGCAGTTTTATATCTGTCAGCAGAATTAATTTGTATCTGCCAAAATCCCGATTTTAAATCAAATTTAGAAAATATAACAGAATCATATAATCTATCAAGAAGATCTTTCTTGTTATGAATAGGGTGTCTAATCCATTTTAAAACTTTATTGAGAGGTTTATAATTTATTACCAATCTTGGTACACCTCTTTCTTATTCTGAATGTTTATTAACATAAAAGGCAGTACATGATCATGGTGATTGAGATGGTCTAATAATATTTTTTTCTAAAAGATTTTTTATTTCATTTTTGCATAATTCTAAATATTCTGAATTCATTTGACAAGGTCTTGCCTTGGTCGGAATTTTATCTTCTGTGAAATTTTCTTCATAAGGAAGAGAAACAATATGTTTCTTTCTATTCCAAAAAGCATTTGGAAGATCATTGCAAATTTCTAAGCAAAGTTGACTATGAGTTAATTTAATTTTATCCTGTAATTTAGTGTTTTTTAAATTATCTTCTATAGATAAAATATTAATTTCTTATTTTAAAAATTTTAATTGATTTTCTTTTATCTTAATATTATTAAAAATATTGTGAAGAATTTTTTGAAAAGGTTTTTCAATAAAATTAAGAACAATTGGCTCATTATTATAGGTACCAATTATACCTTTATTATCAACTTTTATAAAAGGACAAATCTGTTGGATAAAAGGTGTTCCAAGCATAACCTGATTAGAAATATTTTTTACTAGCAAAAAATTTGTTGGAATACATTTCTTATTAATACAAACAAAGGCTTTAGGTAATTTAAACTTAATATCAAGTTTTTCACCTCCAGCATGTAATAAAGTATGAGTAGTTTTTTCAAAATATCTTGTAGGAATTAATCCTTCTTGTATGACATTTAGATCTACACCACTATCAATTAGTGCAATAAATTCTTTTGTATAAAAATTATCTATAAAAAAAGTGATTTTTACATTCCATTTTTGAGAAATAAACATTTCAATATTATTAAGGAAATTTTCATTAATTTTATTTTCAGGAATAGTAGTAGGATTTTTTTCAAGTCTTTCAATTCTTTTTTCTAGAAAAGTATTATTTTGTTTAAGAGATTTAATCTCCTTCTTTAGATTTTCAACTTCAATATTTAAATCATTTAAAGAAGTAGTAGTAGGGGTTTTGACCTCTTGTTTTTCTTTAAGCATCTGATAAACTTTACTCATTAAATAGGTTCATCAGAAATTTGTAAAGGAATATTTTCCTTTTTTTCAATACCACTAGATGTACCAGGAATATTTTCTAATTGGTCTATAATTTGTGATCTTAATTTTGAATCTTTTATTGATTTTAATAATTCCATAGTATTACTATAATCTAAAACATTTATTTCTAAATTTTTTATTTGTGAAAAAAGTCTATATATTTCATTTTCTTTATCATTGGTGATATTATCTTGACATTTACAATTATTTCCAGAAGTATCTGAATCGGATATTACTGATTCTTGATCTAGACCTCTAAGGTTTTCATTATTAGATGTTTCAGAATTTTCATAATATAATTCATATTCTTCGGAACTAGAACTTTCTTCTGATTCAGATTCAGAATTTATTAATATCTTAGATATTGTATCTTTAATATTATTATCTATTTGAAGATTATTTATCTTCTTTTTAATCCAGCAATTTTTTGCATAATGTCCTTCTTTGCCACATCTATAACATTTGATTATTTGTTTTTTTTTTATTCTCTTTTTTATTTTGTTTTCGGAGGGCATGCCTCTCTATTTTCTTTTTAGAAAACTTTTTATTTTTCTTATATTTATAAAAATCATTTTCATTTTTAATTTTTTTTCTACTAGTTTTACTAGTACTAGGCATATCCATAGCGAATTGTTCACAAAATATTCCAAATTGTTTTTTCTCAGACAAATTTTGTCTCTTAATTTGTTGATTTAATTTGATTTCATTGCATAAATTTAAACCTTCTTGGATACATGTCTTAATTAATTTTCCATAGGTAAAATTATCATAAGGAATATTAACTTCTTTTCCTCTTAATTTATTTCTTATTCTTTCAGCAAATAAATAAGGTAATCCATCAATGAATTTTAATTTCCAATGAGAACTATTACTCTCAGGTAGTTCCATTACTCTACTTAAGAAAGTATCTTTATACCATCTAAAATCTGTAAGTGTTTTACACCTTAGATTTTGTAAAAGAGTACGAATATGCTCACTGTTATCAGAATATATTCCTGTAAAATGTTCTATTATATTTATTATTAGTGTATAAACTGAATTTTCAATAATAACTTCATTTTCTTGCTTTATATTATTTAGAATGTGATCTCTATTCTGTTGGGTTAAATAATGATCCCACCAACCTTTTATTTGACCAGTAAATCCGGCGATAATCCTTTTCGCAATATTTTTATCAGTATTACCATTATTTTTACAGACAGTGGAATACATTAGGATTCTATGAATAGTATTATAAATTTATTTTTCAGTATAACCATCTATATTCCATTCATAAATATTTCTACCACTATAACTATTATTAATAATGTATTCTTGTTCTTCATTAAGAACATCCATAGGAGTAGGTCTCCTATAATAATAATATCTATTTGTAGGTTTATCAGCCCATTTATCAATCTTATTAATTTGATCTTCAATAATCTGTTTATAATCAGAATTTTGATCAAAAGTTTTGATAAAATCTTCTTCTAAAGTATTTAAGGAAAATTTTGAAAATTTTTCTAACTCAGAAATTGAATCTAACTTGAAGTTTTTAAATTCAGGAGGAGGCTGTTGATTAGGCGTGAAATTGTCATGATTCGTCACTCGAAATGCCCTAGTTTTGGTTGATTTTGTGAGTATTTAGAGTCATTTGAGTATCATTCTCATAAACTAATGAATTTGTCTCTTTGATGCTCATAGATGGATAGAGGGCGAAAAGAGGAGTTCGTAGGACTTTGAATCGACTCAAACGGACGCCCGGATGAGAAGATATCGAAGAAATACGAAAAGTACTAGTTCGAGGGAGCAAAAGTATCATTGGAGTGCACAAGCTAGAAGAGCTCGAGCACTAGGTCGAGTATAGTGCACGAGAGATGCAAGTGACTTGAAGCGACTACACTAGCTTTTACTAGTAGCTACCCCGCAAGAGTACGGGTTCACTGTAGTATGGGCAAGTATAGGGACCAAGTATTATCGAACCCAAGGGATGGTGTATATGCGAATAGATCCCTGAAGATCTACGCGTCGTAGTTAATATGAATGTATTGTTTTTGGATTTTTTTGAAAAGATTAATTAAAAGACTAAAGTAAACTAATTAAACTAAAGAACGTAAGAAACGAATTAACTAAGGTTGTTTTCTAATGGGAGATGGTGATGCTTAGGATAGGAATCCCTACGTATACTAACGGAGCAGGTACATAATCAAAGTAATCGTGACAAACAAGAATTAACCTAAGTAAAAGAATGCAAGGTGAAAGCTCAAGATTCTAAACCCTAATACTTTACCCTAACACTCGACTTCACTAATCCACTAACAAGTTAATGAATTGTGCTCAATTAATGAGACCCTAATTTAACTAAGGTGATGCGGTCGTCCTCCTTCGCTAAACCGGTAAATGAATTAACCTTTCCTAAACCCTCTCGTTAAGACTACTAGTTGTTATTGAGTGATGCGGTCGTCCTCTCTCTAACACTTTCGTACTAAATTTAAAGGTAAAGTTCAGATTAATTATAAGAATTCATTAATTAAGAGAATTAAAACTAACGTCACCAATTACCTTAATTACGTACCCACATCCTACTTCTACGAGTTCATCCTAACCTAAGCACGCAAGGGTTTTAGCCGGACATGGTTTTAACATAAATAAAAGCAACAGAAGAAACAACGAACATAAACATGATGAATTGAACGAAGAAAATAAGAAACATTAACTAGGGTTTAAAAAGAAATAAATATGAAGAACTGAAATTGAATTAACTAAAACGAAATTAAAAGCGTTTAAAGTAACGTACTAATGAAAAGAAACTACGAATTCGTATGAAAAACCTCAACAAAACGTAAAATAAAGCTTGTTCTTCTTCTTCCTCTCCAAAAACTAAGTCTAAAGTATTTCTAAAAGTTCGGGATCCTTCAAAACGTTTTTGGACGATGTATATATAGGCACCGGGTCGAAACGGGAGTTAACGGGCCGAAAATACGCATCCGGAGGCGAAAGTATATGGGCGCTCGAGCAAAACGCTCGAGCGGTCCCGCTCGAGCAGTGTAGCTCGAATGGTGCATTCGCTCGAGCGGTCGCGCTCGAGCTGCTCGAGCGCTGAAATGACACTGTTACTCTTGGGCGCTCGAGTGATTCGCTCGAGCGGTGGCGCTCGAGCTGCTCGAGCGCAAGAATGGTTCTGTATGTTTGCGCGCTCGAGTAAGGCGCTCGAGCGGTGGCGCTCGAGTGATGCACTCGAGTAACCTTTAATCCCTCCAAATGATACTTTTCCTCGTCCGCACTAATACCAATCGTATTTCTTCAATATCTTCTCATCCGGGCATCCGTTTGAGTCGATTCAAAGTCCTACGAACTCCGTTTTCCGTCCTCTATTCACCTATGTGCATCAAAGAGACAAATTTATCAATGTATAGAAATGATGCTCATTTGACTCTAAGCACTAATCGAAAACACTCAAAACATGAGTAAATTGGGCTCCAAAACATAACAATTTCACGCCTAATCAACCCCCCCAAACTTACCATGTTGCTTGTCCTCAAGCAACAAAATAATAAGTCAAGTGAAATTGTTAGGAATGACTCAAGAATCAAATCATGCAAGTAATTGAACTCGAGCTTCAAGGATCAATCACCCGTATACTCACTCACTTTCTTTTATCGTACTCATGCAACAATAACAAGAAACACCAAGATCAAGCATGGATGTGCACTCAACGATGTGTTTAACTCCCTCACAAGTGTATAACAATGATAAAGGGACTCACTCAACAATCAATCACACATATCGGCAGCCATAGGCTTGTAAGCACTCTCAACTCCGATCATACTCTAGAAATCAATGCCGAATCAAAAAGGACTTTTCTCAAGGTTGTAATGTAGGCTCTTTGGACAGGTGGGATAACAATATGGTAAAGTGACTCAAGTGAATGGAGAATAGAAATTCAAAACTTCGGTACTTCGAGATTAAGAACGAACTACTTCAAACGTATTCAATCAATACACTTTCGCTTTCAATTCTCTCAACACTTCAATTTTTTTTCTTTCTCACTCTTTCACTTTTTTTTTTTCAATCACTTTTTTTTTCTCTTTTTTTTTCGCACAAACACATGAGCTCATTTTTTTCTTTTTGCTCATTCTCAATTTTCTTTCTCTTTTTCCCACATCTCAAAACTTCATCACACCTTCTTCTCATATTCACTCAACAAACAACATTTTCCTTTTTCAACTCAATTCACTCCCTTCACATTCACACTTTCCTATTCTCCACTCAATTTGGGACAAAAGGCTTAGGAATTGGAATAGTGTTCATATGTGCTAGCAAATAAAATAGGCTTTAGGCTCAAAGGGGCTAACAAGGGATCAATGTCATTGGTAAGGAAAATTTTGGCTAAGTGACTCAATTAAATCAAAGATGGCCTAAGATCACATTCGGCATATCAAACTAGACACAATCAAGAAGCAAGAGCACATGCAAGTTCTAGCATCCTCTAAGGTACGATCCACTCACAAACGAAGAGATTAAATCATGCATTTAAATCTCATTAGGCTCAAAAGCTCACGGCTTTCACATCCATGCTAGTCCTAGTGAATTCTCACTCTCATCACACAAGTACTCAAAAGAAAAATTCACAAGCATACAAGTTCTTTCTCAACTCAGCTCAAACTCAAACACTCACACAAGAAAACTCCTAACTCAACCTCACAATTCACCCCTACTCATCAAATCATACTCAAAGATAGCAATCAACAAGCATAAGGTGATTGATAGGCATAAAATGTTGAGTAACAAAACAAATTAATAATAGCCCAAGGAGCATCTCAAGGCACCAATAATCAATCAAACTCAACTCAAAGATAAGGGCGTGCATGCATGTGCAATGTAACAAGAAACATAAAAAAAACTCCACCCCCCCAAACTTCGACCTTGCTAGAGGTCTAAGTTTGGGGTTGTGGGTTACCTCAACCAAATAATTCAATTTCTCTCAATAGCTTTGCACATTCCCTTGTCTCAAGTTGGTTCCTTCAATCTAAATAACTCCATGATACCTTTACTCCTTTAGAGACAAGCCTACAAAATAAAACTCTCAAGTACGAGGTTAAACATACGACTCAAAATACTCCCTAATAATATAAAAAGACACTAAAAATAAATGAAAGCAAATAAAAATGGGTTGCCTCCCATTCAGCGCTATTTTTAAGGTCCTCATGCCGGACCAAGCTCAAAGGAGCTTATGGGACATCATACTCAAATTTACCTCCCTCACTCTCATAAGAGTGGTGTTTGAACTCCTTTCCTTGATGCCCCACCATCATGAGCCCTTTTGCTTCCTTCCCCACCCCAAGTGTTATGGGTCTCAACTCCTTCTTGCCTCTATCTAGAGGAGTCTTACTAAACAATTTCTTGAGTTTGAATTTTTTCTTCTTAACTCCTCCTTTCCCTTCTAACTGGACCACGTCCACTTTTTTCACCTCTTCATCCTTCAACTTCTTCACTTCATCCCTATCAAAATAATCAAGATCATAACGCTCATGGGTTAAATTATCAATTGAAGGACTAGCAAAATCATGAATATGAGAAGGATTAGGGAGAGAATGCGTGTCTTCAACAAGAGGATCAATTGCATCCATGCAGTACAAGCTCTCATCCTCCCTCGGGTGCTTCATGGCTTCATATAGGGAGATCTTCACTTCTTGATCATCAACCTTCAATGTGATCTTCCCATTTGCCACGTCTAGCACCATCCCCGCCGTAGCTAAGAACGGTCTTCCCAAGATCAGGGGTACGTGCTCATCTTCCTCCATCTCTAGCACTACAAAGTCGGCTGGAAAGATGTGATCTCCAACTCTCACTAGGACGTCTTCAACAACACCTTGAGGTCGAGTAATAGACCGGTCGGCTAGTTGAAGCGTCATCATTGTGGGTTGAAGTTCACCACCTTCCAACTTCTTGAACAGCGACAAGGGCATGAGATTGATGCTCGCCCCGAGGTCGCACAACGCTCCCTTCTTGATCCCGTTCCCGATATCGCAAAGAATGGTGAAGCTCCCGGGATCCTTTAGCTTGGGCGGAAGTGCCTTGTGCACCATAGCACTCACCTCATGGTTCAAGTGCACTAGCTCGGGTCCATCTATTCTCCGTCTCTTCGCAATCAAGTCCTTCAAAAACTTCGCATAGTGCGGCATCTGTTCCAAAGCATCATAAAAGGGAATATTAATATGCAGTTGTTTAAAAACATCAAGAAATTTAGCAAATTTTTCATCAAGCTTCTTTTTCATGAAGCGTTGTGGATATGGGACGGGTATCACAGATTTGGGTACCCCCCATTCATCTCTTTCTGTTTCTTTCACTTTCTCCCTTGCTTCCTTTGCCTTCTTCCACTTAGGAACTCTCTCTATCTCCTCAAAGTCTTTCCCCTTCTGGGACTCATCCATATCTTTATGTTTCTCAATCCCTTCACTTTCAATCCCCTTCTCAACTTGGGGCGTCTCAGAATCAGCAGGCATCTGAGGACCTTCATAATTGGTTCCACTTTTAAGCTGGATCGCCTTGCACTGCTCTTTCGGGTTCCCCTCCGGCATTCTATTCACTGATTTTGCAATCTGGCTCATCTGGAGCTCTAAAGAGGTGAACCTTCTATTGTTCTCTTGTTGAGTTCTAGTCCACTCAACGTTCATCTTCTGGAGCTCTTGATCACGTTGATCACCCTTCTTGTGCAACTCCTTCACCTCGTACTCCAAGGATGACAACCGTTTGCTCCCTTCCTCCACCTTCTGAAGGATCGCTCTCAACATCTCCTCGGTTGATGCACCGCCTTCTCCACCAGGAGGTTTAGACCCCGGATCCACACCTGCAGGAACAGTAACACCAGCTTTTGGGTTAGCATAAGAAAAATTATCATTTTTCCTCCATGTGTTTTGAGGAGGCTGCTGGCCTCCTTGAGCTCCTTGTGTGTTCCTCCATTGATTTTGAAGTGGCTGAGGGCCTGGAGGCATAAATGGTTGGCCATAAGAAGGCCTTCCATACTGGTTTCCACCTTGGTAGCCATTCTGATTGTAATAAGAACCTCCCATGTAATTGGCTACCTCTTGCTGTCCACTTGGTTGGTCTACTCTCTCATTCTCCACTGCATGCTCTCCACCCAAACTTTTCCCCAACTCGAGGTTGTTGATCTTCTCCATCATGGCCATCAGCAGCCTTCTCGTCCCTTCTCCCTCCTCAACCTGATGCACTCTTTGCAAATCTGCATCTCCACTCCAAGCACCGGCATTCGTGACAATGTTGTCAACGATCTCTCTACACCTCTCTATGCCTTGATTGAGGAATGCTCCACCCGCACAGGCGTCTAAATGGTCTTGCCCCGTCTTGTTGGCACCACTATAGAAGAACGCCATAATGTCTCCCTCGTTGTACCCGTGCTGCGGGCACTCAATCAGCATGTTTGAGTATCTCTCCCACGCTTGGCGTAAATCCTCTCCAGACTTCTGGCGAAAGGACGAGATCTCAATTCTAGCCTTGATCGTCCTTGATGGAGGGTAGAATCGCTCGAGGAACAGACGCTCGAGCTCGGCCCAAGTGGTAATACCTCCCCGCGGGAGCGTATTATCGTACCACTCCTTGGCTATTCCCGTCAATGAGAATGGGAACAGCCTAAGCCTCTTGGCATCTTCAGACATGCCATTATAATTAAATGTGGAGGCTATCATGAGAAAGCTCCTCAGATGTGTGTGAGGATTCTCCTTCCCGATCACCCCTTTGAACTGATTCTCGGTCAGCAGCTTGAGAATTCCTGGAGAAATTGAAAAGTTATTGGCCTCAACTGGAGGTAAGGCCACTCCATCGTAGTACCTCTGCGGTTGTGCCGCGAACCTGCCCCGAATTGCCATATTCTGATCTGCGTTCTGGGGCGCAGGCTGAGGAGCGACAGGTGGTGCTGGTATGTTTTGAACTGGAGGTTGTTGGTACACAGGTGGTTGGTTATAAACAGGAGGTGGAGGATACGGGTATGGTGGATAAGGGTATGGTGGGTATGGGTAATGTTGGTATGCTGGGTTATGGAAAAGGTTATTTGGGTTTTGTGGGTAAGCAGGGTTTTGGTTCTGGTTTTGGGGTTGTGTTTGTGCAGAGTTGATTGTGTCTTGTGGGTTCGGGTGTGGGCTCTCAGTTCCCCCTATGGGTATCTGCTGATTACTGCTATTTCCATTGGCACCTTCTGCCCGTTCCACAAGAGCAGTATACTCTGCAGCTATCTTGTCTAACTCCCCAAGTTCATCAGAAATTTTGTCTTGGTTTCCCGCGGCAGTAGTCATTCTTCTCAAGAAGGCTCGGTTCCTTCTGGCTATTGTCTCAGGATCTGCAGGTAATCTCTCTTCGCTCGTGTTGCCTTGTGAGCGTGTTTTCATAAACCTGACACACTAGCAGAAGGATCAAAACGCAACTGCCGAACGAGTGAAGATAAAGAATAAAAACAGAAAATAAAATCACTCACTACTAACTACTAAGCTATCTACAAGTCCTATTCAAAGAGCATATAACGCCATCCCCGGCAACGGCGCCATTGACTTGAAGCGACTACACTAGCTTTTACTAGTAGCTACCCCGCAAGAGTACGGGTTCACTGTAGTATGGGCAAGTATAGGGACCAAGTATTATCGAACCCAAGGGATGGTGTATATGCGAATAGATCCCTGAAGATCTACGCGTCGTAGTTAATATGAATGTATTGTTTTTGGATTTTTTTGAAAAGATTAATTAAAAGACTAAAGTAAACTAATTAAACTAAAGAACGTAAGAAACGAATTAACTAAGGTTGTTTTCTAATGGGAGATGGTGATGCTTAGGATAGGAATCCCTACGTATACTAACGGAGCAGGTACATAATCAAAGTAATCGTGACAAACAAGAATTAACCTAAGTAAAAGAATGCAAGGTGAAAGCTCAAGATTCTAAACCCTAATACTTTACCCTAACACTCGACTTCACTAATCCACTAACAAGTTAATGAATTGTGCTCAATTAATGAGACCCTAATTTAACTAAGGTGATGCGGTCGTCCTCCTTCGCTAAACCGGTAAATGAATTAACCTTTCCTAAACCCTCTCGTTAAGACTACTAGTTGTTATTGAGTGATGCGGTCGTCCTCTCTCTAACACTTTCGTACTAAATTTAAAGGTAAAGTTCAGATTAATTATAAGAATTCATTAATTAAGAGAATTAAAACTAACGTCACCAATTACCTTAATTACGTACCCACATCCTACTTCTACGAGTTCATCCTAACCTAAGCACGCAAGGGTTTTAGCCGGACATGGTTTTAACATAAATAAAAGCAACAGAAGAAACAACGAACATAAACATGATGAATTGAACGAAGAAAATAAGAAACATTAACTAGGGTTTAAAAAGAAATAAATATGAAGAACTGAAATTGAATTAACTAAAACGAAATTAAAAGCGTTTAAAGTAACGTACTAATGAAAAGAAACTACGAATTCGTATGAAAAACCTCAACAAAACGTAAAATAAAGCTTGTTCTTCTTCTTCCTCTCCAAAAACTAAGTCTAAAGTATTTCTAAAAGTTCGGGATCCTTCAAAACGTTTTTGGACGATGTATATATAGGCACCGGGTCGAAACGGGAGTTAACGGGCCGAAAATACGCATCCGGAGGCGAAAGTATATGGGCGCTCGAGCAAAACGCTCGAGCGGTCCCGCTCGAGCAGTGTAGCTCGAATGGTGCATTCGCTCGAGCGGTCGCGCTCGAGCTGCTCGAGCGCTGAAATGACACTGTTACTCTTGGGCGCTCGAGTGATTCGCTCGAGCGGTGGCGCTCGAGCTGCTCGAGCGCAAGAATGGTTCTGTATGTTTGCGCGCTCGAGTAAGGCGCTCGAGCGGTGGCGCTCGAGTGATGCACTCGAGTAACCTTTAATCCCTCCAAATGATACTTTTCCTCGTCCGCACTAATACCAATCGTATTTCTTCAATATCTTCTCATCCGGGCATCCGTTTGAGTCGATTCAAAGTCCTACGAACTCCGTTTTCCGTCCTCTATTCACCTATGTGCATCAAAGAGACAAATTTATCAATGTATAGAAATGATGCTCATTTGACTCTAAGCACTAATCGAAAACACTCAAAACATGAGTAAATTGGGCTCCAAAACATAACAATTTCACGCCTAATCAGCAAGTCGAGCACTTAGTGCTCGAGTCAGTCGAGCAGTGTGCTCGAGTGGAATCCAGTCGTGCACTAGTGCACGACCACGTATGGTCGAGCACTTTTTGCTCTCGGGAAGAATGGGGTGCTCGAGTTGGTTTTGCTCGTGCACTAGTGCACGAGTAAGTGCATGACCTGTCGCGTTTTTTGCCCATTAACTCCCGATTCGACCCGTTGCTTATATATACCCCTTCCGAACACGTTTTTACAACCACTTGATACCATACTACGTTTGGAGACTGAGTTTTGAGAGAGAGGAAGAGGAGAAGAGACGAGCAAGTTTACGATTACATTTTTTTTTAGGTTTTAATAACGAATTCATACTACGATCTTGTTTTTAGTTTCATTTCTTTAGATTTCTGTTCTTGAACACGTTGAGACTTATTTTCTTGAGTTAATTTCAGTTATTCTTTTATTTTGTAAAACCCTAGTTTATGTTTGATCTCTTCTTCGTCGTAAATATTATGTTCATGTTCGTTACTTATTTAATTGCTTTAGTTTACGTTAAACCTATGTCTAGCTAAAACCCTTGCATGCTTGGGGTAGGATGAACTCGTAGAAGTAGGTTGTGGGTACGTAATTAGAGTAACTTGTGACGTTAGGTTTTAATTCTCTTGGTTAATGAATTCTTAAAATTAATCTAGACTTTACTTTTGAATTTAGTTCGAAAGGTTTTAGAGAGAGGACGGCCGTATCACTCTTTAACAACGAGTAGACTTAACTAGAGGGTTTAGGAAAGGTTAATTCATCTACCAGTTTAGCGAAGGAGGACGACCGCATCACCTTAGTTAAATCAGGTTCTCATTAATTAAGCATAATCTATTAACTTGTTAGTGGATTAGTGAAGTCGAGTATTAGGGTTTAGAATCTTGAACTTTCACCTTGCATTCTTTTACTTAGGTTATTTCTGGCGCGACACAGTTATTTTGATTATGTACCTGCTCCGTTAGTATACGTAGGGATTCTTATCCTAAGCATCACCATCTCTTACTTGAAAACAACCCGTAGTTAATTCGTCTTCTTTAGTTCGTTAGTATAATTAGTTTATTATAGTTATTTTAATTAATCTTTCAAAAAAAACCAAAACATTACACTCATATTAGCTACGACGCGTAGATCTTCAGGGATCTGTTCGCATACACCCCATCTCGTGGGTTCGATATACTTGGCCGTTATACTTACTCATACTACAGTGAACCCGTTCGCTTGCGGGGAAGCGACTAGTAGAAGTTAGTGTAATTCGCATCAAGTCAATGGCGCCGTTGCCGGGGATGGCGTTGTATGCTTTTGAATAGGACTTGTAGATAGCTTAGTAGTTAGTAGTGAGTGATTTTATTTTCTGTTTTTTTATTATTTTGTGCATATTTAGCAGTTGCGTTTTGATTCTTCTGTTTGTGTTTCAGGTTTATGAGAACATGCTCACAAGGCAATACGAGCGAAGAGAGGTTACCTGCAGACCCTGAGACAATAGCAAGAAGAAACCGAGCCTTCTTACGAAGGATGAACGCTGCCGGAGGGAAAGAACCGATGGACATCACTAATGAGTTGGACGATGTCGAGAATGAGTTCAATCAGGCATTGAACCGGGTTGACGGCACTGATGGCAATACTAGCAAGAATCAGGATCCATTAGGAGAGAGCCAGAGCCAAAACCCGGGTACTCAGAACCAAAACAACCCAGCTCATAACATGGTCCAAAATCCTCATAATAACCCTGCTTACCCACATCCTAACCTACCGCAAAACAACTTACCCTATCCACCCTACCCATACCCACCGTATCCTTACCCACCATACCCGTATCCTCCACCTCCAGTTTACAATCAACCACCTGTTTACCAACCACCACCACCCCAACAAGTACCCGTACCAGCTGCTAATCCCCAACACGTTCCGCAGAACGTAGATCAAAATCTGGCTATTCGAGGGAGGTTTGCAGCGCAATCACAAAGGTACTATGATGGAGTGGTATTGCCTCCTGTTGAGGCAAATAACTTCTCGATTTCCCCGGGAATTCTTAAGCTGCTTACCGAGAACCAGTTCAAAGGGGAAGTTGGGAAGGAGAATCCTCACACTCACTTGAGGAGTTTCCTCATGATAGCCTCCACATTCAATTACAATGACATGTCTGAAGATGCCAAGAGGCTTAGGCTGTTCCCATTCTCACTGACGGGAATAGCTAAAGAGTGGTATGACAACACGCTCCCACGGGGAGGTGTAACCACATGGGCCGAGCTCGAGCGTCTGTTCCTCGAGCGATTCTACCCTCCATCCAGAACGATCAAAGCAAGGATTGAGATCTCTTCCTTCCGCCAGAAGCAAGGAGAGGACCTACGTCAAGCGTGGGAGAGATACTCAAACATGTTGATTGAGTGCCCGCAGCACGGGTACAATGAGGGGGATATTATGACATTCTTCTACAGCGGTGCCAGCAAGGCTGGCCAAGCCCATTTAGATGCATGTGCAAGTGGATCTTTTCTGAACCAAGGGATAGCGAGATGTAGAGAGATCGTGGACAACATAGTCACGAATGCCGGTTCATGGAACAAGGATCCCGAGTTTCAAAGAGTTTGCAAGTTGGAGGAAAATGAGGGTACTAGGAAGCTGTTGATGGCAATGATGGAGAAGATCAGCAACCTTGAGATGGGGCAGAATTTGGTTGGAGGGAATGTAGCGGTGAGTGAGAAAGTGGACCCATCCACGAGTCAGCAAGAAGAGGCCAACTATATGAGAAGGCCTAACTATCCACAAGACGGGTATCCACAAGGTGGAAATCAGTATGGAAGGTCTCCTTATGGCCAACCATTTGTACCTCCAGGCCCACAGCCACCTCCTAATCAATGGAGGAACACGCAAGGCTATCAAGGAGGCCAGCAGCCTCCTCAAAACACATGGAGAAAGAATGAAAATTTCTTATATGCTAACCCAAAGACGGGTGTTACAGTTCCTGCAGGTGTTGATCCGGGGTCTAAACCTCCTGGTGGAGAAGGCGGTGCATCAACCGAGGAGATGTTGAGAGCAATTCTACAGAAGGTGGAGGAAGGAAGTAAGAGGTTGTCATCCTTGGAGTACGATGTGAAAGAGTTGCATAAAAAGGGTGATCAACGTGATCAAGAGCTCCAGAAGATGAACATTGAGTGGACTAGAACTCAACAAGAGAACAATAGAAGGTTCACTTCCATAGAGTTCCAGATGAGTCAGATGGCAAAATCGTTGAATAGAAAGCCGGGAAAATATCCTTCCATGCCGGAAGGGAACCCGAAAGAGCATTGCAAGGCGATCCAGCTCAGAAGTGGAACCAACTATGAAGGTCCTCAGATGCCTGCTAATTCTGAGACGCCCCAAGATAGAGATGAGATTGAGGAGGTGAGAGTTGAGAAGAAGGTTGAGGGTGAAAGCACTCAAGCGAGCAAAGAGCTTGAAGAGGAAGGCATTGAGAAGGGTGAGAGAGTTCCTAAGTGGAAGAAGGAAAAGGAAGCAAGAGAGAAAGTGAAAGAGACCGAGAGAGATGAATGGGGGGGTACCCAAATCTGTGATACCCGTCCCATATCCATAACGCTTCATGAAAAAGAAGCTTGATGAGAAGTTTGCTAAATTCCTTGATGTTTTTAAACAATTGCATATTAATATTCCTTTTTACGATGCTTTGGAACAGATGCCCAACTATGCAAAGTTTCTAAAGGACTTGATCGCGAAAAGACAGCGAGTGGATGAGCCGAAGTTGGTGCAGTTGAACCATGAGGTGAGTGCGTTAGTGCACAAGGCACTTCCTCCAAAGCTGAAGGATCCCGGGAGCTTCACCATTCTTTGTGATATCGGGAACGGGATCAAGAAAGGAGCGCTGTGTGATTTAGGGGCGAGCATTAATTTGATGTCGCTGTCGCTTTTCAAGAAGTTAGAAGGTGGAGAACTTCAGCCGACAATGATGACACTTCAACTAGCCGACCGGTCTATTACTCGACCTCAAGGTGTGGTTGAAGACGTCCTCGTGAGAGTTGGAGATCACATTTTTCCAGCCGACTTTGTAGTCCTAGAGATGGAGGAAGATGAGCACGTGCCCCTGATCTTGGGAAGACCGTTCTTAGCTACAGAGGGGATGGTGCTAGACGTGGCAAATGGGAAGATTACATTGAAGGTTGATGATCAAGAAGTGAAGATTTCCCTATATGAGGCCATGAAGCACCCGAAGGAGGATGAGAGTTTGTATTGCATGGATGCAATTGATCCTCGTGTTGAAGAGACACCTCATATCCCTAATCCTTCTCATATTCATGAATTTTATAATCCTTCACTTGATGATTTAACCAATGTGCATTATGGTCATGATTATTTTGATAGGGATAAAGTGAAGAAGTTGAAGGATGAAGAGGTGAAAAGTGTGGACGTGGTCCAGTTTGAAGGAAAAGGAGGAGTTAAGAAGAAAAAGTCCAAATTCAAGAAACTGTTTGGTAAGACGCCTCCAGATAAAGGTGAGAAGGAGTTGAGACCCATAACACTTGGGGATGAGAAGGAAGGAAAGGAGTTCATGATGGTAGGGAATCAAGGAAAGGAATGCAACCACCACTCTTATGAGAGTAAGGGAGGTAAATTTGAGTATGATGTCCCATAAGCTCCTTTGAGCTCGTTCCGGTATGAGGACCTTAAAAATAGCGCTGAATGGGAGGCAACCCATTTTTATTTGCTTTTAGTTGTTTTAGTTTCTTATTATGTTATTAGGGTGTTGTTGAATCGTAAGTTTTAACCTCGTACGTGAGAGTTTATTTTGTAGGCTTGTCTCGAGAGATGTGGAGTCATGGAGTACTCGAAAGGGAGGAACTCAAGCAAGGGAGTGTGCTACGTTTGAGAGAAACTGAATGGTTTGGTTGAGGTAACCCACAACCCCAAATTTAGACCTCTTCGCAAGGTCAAAGTTTGGGGGTGGAGTGTTTTTATGTTTCTTGTTACATTGCACTGGAGCACCCCTTATCTTTGAATGTGTTTGGTCATTTGTCTTGAGATGCTCCTCGGGGTGATTTTGATCTGAGTCGCTATGATTTATTTCATGTTTATTGACCCTCTCTACTTGTTAGTTGTAATTCTTGAGTATGAAGTGATGAGTAGAGTAGAATTGTGGATTGGAGTTAGGGACTCTTTTGTGTGAGTGTTTGAGCTAGAGTGGATTTGAGATATAACTTGTATGCTTGTGAATTTTTCTTTTGAGTACTTGTGTGATGAGAGTGAGAATTCACTAGGACTAGCATGGATGTGAAAGCCGTGAGATTTGAGCCTTATGAGATTTCGATATATGAATGAATCTCTTTGTTTGTGAGTGAATCATCACCTTAGAAGATGCTAGAACTTGTGTGTGCTCTTGCTTCTTGATTGTGTTTAGTGTGATATGCCGAATAGGATCTTAGGCCATCTTTGATTTTATTGAGTCACTTAGCCAAAATTTTCCGTACCAATGACATTAAATCCCTTGTTAGCCCCTTTGAGCCTAAAGCCTATTTTATTTGCTAGCACATATGAACACTATTCCAATTCCTAAGCCTTTTTGTCCTAATTTGAGTGGAGAATATGAAAGTGTGAATGTGAAGGGAGTGAATTGAGTTGAAAAAGGAAAAGGTTGTTTGTTGAGTGAATATGAGAAGAAGGAGTGATGAAGTTATGAGATGTGGGAAAAAGAAGAAAAATTGAGAATGAGCAAAAGAAAAAAATGAGCTCATGTGTTTGTGCGGAAAAAAGAAAAAAAAAGTAAAGTGATTGCAAAAAAAAGTGAAAAAGTGAGAAAGAAAAAAAATGAAGTGTTGAGAGAAGTGGAATTGAAAGTGCGTTGATTGAATATGTTTGAAGTAGACTGTTCCTAATCTCGAAGTGCCAAAGTTTGATTTTCGATACTCCATTCACTTTAGTCACTTTACCCTATATTGTTATTCCACCTGTCCAAAGAGCCTACATTACAACCTTGAGAAAGTCCTTTTTGATTCGGCATTGATTTCTAGAGTATGGTCGAAGTTAAGAGCATTTACAAGCCTATGGCTGTCAATTTGTGTGATTGATTGATTGAGTGAGTCCCTTTATCATTGTTATACACTTGTGAGGAAGCAAAATACATCGTTGAGTGCACATCCATGCTTGATCTTGGTGTTTCTTGTTATTGTTGCATGAGTATGATGAAGGAAAGTGAGTGAGTATACGTGTGATTGATCTTTGAAGCTCGAGTTCATTTGCTTGCATGATTGGATTCTTTGACTCATTCCTAACAATTTCACTTGACTTATTATTTCGTTGCTTGAGGACAAGCAACATGGTAAGTTTGGGGGGGTTGATTAGGCGTGAAATTGTCATGATTCGTCACTCGAAATGCCCTAGTTTTGGTTGATTTTGTGAGTATTTAGAGTCATTTGAGTATCATTCTCATAAACTAATGAATTTGTCTCTTTGATGCTCATAGATGGATAGAGGGCGAAAAGAGGAGTTCGTAGGACTTTGAATCGACTCAAACGGACGCCCAGATGAGAAGATATCGAAGAAATACGAAAAGTACTAGTTCGAGGGAGCAAAAGTATCATTGGAGTGCACAAGCTAGAAGAGCTCGAGCACTAGTGCTCGAGCAGGTCGAGTATAGTGCACGAGAGATGCAAGTCGAGCACTTAGTGCTCGAGTCAGTCGAGCAGTGTGCTCGAGTGGAATCCAGTCGTGCACTAGTGCACGACCACGTATGGTCGAGCACTTTTTGCTCTCGGGAAGAATGGGGTGCTCGAGTTGGTTTTGCTCGTGCACTAGTGCACGAGTAAGTGCACGACCTGTCGCGTTTTTGGCCCATTAACTCCCGATTCGACCCGTTGCTTATATCTACCCCTTCCGAACACGTTTTTACAACCACTTGATACCATACTACGTTTGGAGACTGAGTTTTGAGAGAGAGGAAGAGGAGAAGAGACAAGCAAGTTTACGATTACGTTTTTTTTAGGTTTTAATAACGAATTCATACTACGATCTTGTTTTTAGTTTCGTTTCTTTAGATTTCTGTTCTTAAACACATTGAGACTTATTTTCTTGAGTTAATTTCAGTTATTCTTTTATTTTGTAAAACCCTAGTTTATGTTTGATCTCTTCATCGTCTTAAATATTATGTGCATGTTCGTTACTTATTTAATTGCTTTAGTTTACGTTAAACCTATGTCTAGCTAAAACCCTTGCATGCTTGGGGTAGGATGAACTCGTAGAAGTAGGTTGTGGGTACGTAATTAGAGTAACTTGTGACGTTAGGTTTTAATTCTCTTGGTTAATGAATTCTTAAAATTAATCTAGACTTTACTTTTGAATTTAGTTCGAAAGGTGTTAGAGAGAGGACGACCGTATCACTCTTTAACAACGAGTAGACTTAACTAGAGGGTTTAGGAAAGGTTAATTCATCTACCAGTTTAGCGAAGGAGGACGACCGCATCACCTTAGTTAAATCAGGGTCTCATTAATTAAGCACAATCTATTAACTTCTTAGTGGATTAGTGAAGTCGAGTGTTAGGGTAAAGTATTAGGGTTTAGAATCTTGAGCTTTCACTTTGCATTCTTTTACTTAGGTTATTTCTGGCACGTCACAGTTATTTTGATTATGTACCTGCTCCGTTAGTATACGTAGGGATTCTTATCCTAAGCATCACCATCTCTTACTTGAAAACAACCCGTAGTTAATTCGTCTTCTTTAGTTCGTTAGTATAATTAGTTTATTATAGTTGTTTTAATTAATCTTTAAAAAAAAAACCAAAACATTACACTCATATTAGCTACGACGCGTAGATCTTCAGGGATCTGTTCGCATACACCCCATCTCGTGGGTTCGATATACTTGGCTGTTATACTTACTCATACTACAGTGAACCCGTTCGCTTGCGGGGAAGCGACTAGTAGAAGTTAGTGTAATTCGCTTCAAGTCAGCTGTGTTCTGGGAGTAGCAAAAGTGATTGGATTTTTATCAGCTTTACTAGGAATTTCTTGAGATTTAAGATTTATTAAATCTATTACCTTGTCAATTTTATTGTGAACAGAAAGAATTTGTTCTCCCAAAACATTTAAAAATAAATTTGTATAATTATTTTGTTGTATTAATAAATTAATTTGTTTACAAGTTGCTTGTATAGTTTCATTTTCAAATAATTTTGCAAATGCTAGAAAATTGCATATATTATTATCTTTTTCAATTTGAAAAGATTCTAATGGGGGAAAAACTTTATTAAAAAAAAATTGTCCATTTATCAATTTATAATTTCTTTCTAAAACAGAAATGTATTGGTCTACATAGGTATAGACATAAACCAAGGAACAAATAAAATAATAGTATTTATTTCCTCACATTTTTTATAAAATCTTTCTTGAATAATTTGTTTTTCATCATTGTTGAAATTTTCAAAAAAACCATTTTCGAAAGGGTTCCCATTTGGGTAATCGAAATTCTTCAGAAATAATTTTTCTGGCTTCTGAACCAGGACAAAAATTAATTTTCTTAGAGTTTAAATCCATTAACTAGGAAAACTCATTTCGGACATTGTCTCCATATATCTGTTATTAACTCATTTAACTATATTATCTTTACCAATATGTAATTCATTTATTTTTTCATTTTCAGATATATTATCTTCACTAAAATTTATTTTTTCTCTTATTTGAGAAGTAGAGACCCTTGAAGGGGTCTCAACAACATAATCAATTGGAGAAATGTATGAGTACATAGAAGGGAATTTAAAAAATTGTGATCTATTTTTTAGAGGATTATCAAAGTGTATATTAACACTTCCTTCAGAGGTTTGGAAAACATCTAACAGTCTGGACGAAATATTAGACTGTGGTTTTACTGCTTTTTCTATGACCCAATTTTCTGGAAAAGCAATTTCTTCCCATTTAATAGATCTTCGAGTAATAATATTTGATCTATTGAAATTTGTTTCAATTAGAATTGTTTCATTAGCAGGTTTATCTTTTATTCTGCAATGTGGATTTAATGTAAATAAAGATTTATAATAAATTCTATAACAAACACATATCACTTCAGATCCTGGAGTATAATTATAACCATGAATTTTAACATTTAATGTTAAAGCATCTAGAATATTTATATCAGTTAAAGATAATTGTAAATTTGGATAGACATCAAAATATACTGGACCATGTGCAAGACTATACTGAATTATGCCCATTAATGATTGTTTCCAATTTAAATTTCTACCATCTCTTAAAGCTGCAATAAAGCTTTCTGGTAATCCTTCTAAGGTTAAAGGTTTAAATGCAATCTGCACTAATCCAATATGTAAAAATTTATGATCTTTCTTATAAGGCAAAATATCCTTTTCTGAAAGTAATTTTATAATCACTTCCTCATTATTAATAGAAATAGATTCTTCGGTTGTTTTAACAATCTTTTTAAATCCTAACCTTTCAAAAGTTCCTAATTTATAAAGTACCTTAGGATCTATTTTTGGAATTGTCCATTTATTCAATAATTCTAAATTATGGGGTATTTCATGCTCCATATTCAAACTATTCTTAACAGAGTCTGTATTATTAAACATCATAAAATAACAGTGTTAAAAATATGTCATCACTAAACAAGTGCATAACCTCCATGGCTCTGATACCACTTGGGGGCCCAGGCACACACGCTAAAGCACATATAAGCTCGGAATCGTATTGTTAAGGAGTAAAAACTATTATTTGAATCGTATTGTCTGCGAAACAGTGTCTGCTGAGCTCGGAGTCATATTGTTAGGCTCTGAGAACGGAAATAATTACAAACTAATTATCCGTCAACCATAATAAATATTCAAAATCAAACGAACACCACAACGCCTTAAACACCATCTCATCGGCAAAGACGGGCACACATGTGTTCTTCACAGATTTCAAATGTTCATTATAGGCCAGTTAATTAGTTCAACCCCTCAAATCAACCCAACTTATTGATCCATAGCTCAACTTAATTGCTTCCAAACATATTGATTCAAAACCCAACTTGTTGATTTCAAACTTATATAACTTAGTTATGTACTTGAATCCTTTTGTAATATCAAAACATAGATATTATGAACTTATCTAGATCTGACATATTTTTAACACTGAAGGATTTAGCCTTTATGGCTCATCCCTCAGACTGTATCAAATGAAGTTACAAGAAAGTAAAGAACTTACAATTCTGTAGATCTCGTCAAATACTTCAAGCTTTTATTATAATATCAGAAGAAAGTTTACAAAAGAGAGAGAAATGATGATTACAAGAGAGAGTGGGGGGGGGGAAGGAATTCCGGGGAATTCCGGAGTCTGAAGTCTGCCTCTATCTTCAGACAAATAGCCTATTTATAGGCAAAAATAAAAAAGTGAACAGTGAAATTACTGTTCAAACAGTACTTTTACTGTATACAACTATTCTTATTGCGATTTTACTGTTCACAGTGTGATTTCACTATTTATGAACAGTGTTTTGTCTTTCGTTTGTTCTTTACTCAAATCTTCTTTTTGCTGGAGGATGATTCTCTTTTATACTCCAATTATTATTTAAATACTCATTGCAAGCCAAAGGTAGTATGTTCTAGTATGAACTAAGTGCGTACTATGCATTTTAATTTTAAACTCAATTACACATTTAATTTTGATTTTTTTAAATGAATTTTGAAAAAAAGTCAAAATTGGATTTACAATTGGGTTTAAAATTTAAGTGTATAAGTGCACTGGGTAATTCTGGTATGCACAATGTGCATAACATGTACTTGAATTTTAATTCAATTGTAAATTCAATTTTGATTTTTTCAAAACTCATTTTGAAAAGAGTCAAAATTAGATTTGTAATTGAATTTAAAATCTAAATGCATAGTGTGCACAACTATGCACTTGGTGCATACTAGGTAACTAGAATTTGCGGTTAAAAATTGATAAAATCAATTATTTACTATGTCATTAGTTTTATGCTTGAGTAGGTCTCCTGTAAACCCGAGTTTACATAAACTCTAGTTTTTAAGTACCATTATATATATATATATATATATATATATATATATATATATATATATATATATATATATATATATATATATATATTTACTATCATTGTTATGCTTCAGACGAGAAACTATTCAACCCAGGAGGCATATGGCATCATACACTCAGATCATCGATCAGTGTACGAATCTGGGTTAAGGAGGTATTTTAAGTAATATGGAAGAGCTGGGCTCCACTAAAAGTTATTGGACACGGATGGATGTTGCTTCATGACATAATTTAAGAAGACGTAAAATATTGGACTCGGGAGACATCTTAAGGTGTGTATTCTATAATGATATAGAAGAATCGTATATAAATGTATTTTTCGAATGTAGCAAAGTGTATGCCATTTGGATGGAGATTGCTAAGTGGTAAAATATAACCACGGCTTGGCATTCCAATTCATCTACACACTTGTTGGGTTTAAAAGCATGTGTAGAGGGAAAAGGGGTAAAAGAGTTGCACCAAGCGTGTGGCTACGAGTTACTTGAGTCATATGGAAGTGGAGAAACGAGACCATTTTTTGGAATGTGGTGTTGTTTTGCTAGAAAATTATGGATGAAATCAAAACAAGGTGTGGCTAGGTGTGCTTTTAGTGATTGACTAGATAATCTAAGGACGATGTTGAAGGAGTAATTTAGTTCTTGTTTAAATTTGTAAAAAATTTTGGTAGTGTTTGTACCACATTCCTTTTACTATAAAATTGCTTTTTTTTTGATAAAAAAAAAGAACTATAACTATTATGCGTATATATGATTGCCAATTTTGTTAAAGCACAAAATTGAACCACTCGCAAGTGTACGAGATTGTTGTAATAGTAAGACAATTGACCAAGTTTAATTATCGACCTAAGGGAAGTGGAAAGTACTCTAAGGACTTAATCTCAAAAGTTGTCATCTTGCTATATTAAAAGGTTTTCAGGGTTGGTATTAGCTAGATAATTTAAATGACAATTAATAAAAATGAAATAGATTCTAACAAGAAAATAAACAACTATTCTAACTTCGTTAGAAGTGCAATGGGAGTGGCCGATATGTCCTAAATGGTTTCCGTTATGCTATCCTTAGGTACGATTTTCAACTTATGCCAAATTTCAATTATCCATTGATTGTACCAAGTATACCTCCACCTAACCCTTCAACAGACTACCAAAGACTTAGAGCTTGTTGAAAGTATCCTATGTCCCAACTCTCTCTCGACGAATTAGCACAAGATAAGTGCATCTATGCACTCCTCACTCACACCCAATGATTTCTTCAAATTAATGTAACTCTCGTCTACACTAACAAGCATCCACACATCGATACAAATAATTCATGCATAGAGCTAAATAAATTTCCAATCAACAAGGGCACATAAACAACATACAATCAAAATTTGGCACAAATCAAAGAATCAAACCTAATTTTCACATAACTTTCACCATTCAAGGCATAAAAAGATTAGCATATGAGGTTAAATGAATAACTCATGGCTAAATAAGAGCAAAACATTAGATCCATACTAAATAAAAATAAAATTGCAATAATATGGAAGAAATCACCTCTTGGGTTTATAAAATGGATGAAAGCTTCAATAAGGTCCTCACTCTTGCTTGAAAATGAAATCTACTCAAATTAAAATGCAATCAATGGCTAAATCTAAGCTATTCTATGGAGAAAACTTAAAGTAAAGTGTATAAGAAACATTAGTATCCTTTTGTGTTCATAAAAAAATGAGGGTGCCTCAAAAATCCGAATTTCTCCTTTATATACTCTTGCTCCCGATGCTTGGCACATGTCCCGAACTTGGAGTGGAAATGCAGGATTTAAGGCTTGCACGACCATGTTTGGTTGGTCGTGCACGACTTAGAAAATCACACTTCTTGCTGAATTTCTGGAGGTGCACGATCAGTCCTGGTCGTGCGAAACCCCAAAGCATTAGCTACGTAAAATCTTTAAGGGTGCACGACCGTGCAACCTTGCACGAGCATCTGTTCTTGGTCATGCACGACTTGTTTAAATCGTTTTCACCTCTTCAAGTCGTGCACGACCTCTTGCACGACCACATGTGGATTTTCATCCTTACTCGATTTGAATTCCGTTTCTGATTGTTTCTTCCATTTTCTTCCTTCCTTATTCATCTCTCGTCTTCAATGGTCTCATCCTTGAGCTCTCATTGCTCTTTTTATATCAAATTCCTGAAATTTATAAGAGAATCCGAAATTAAGCAAAAGTTACTCATTTTCACCAAAACTCTTACAAAACTAAGACAATTGTTCATGATTCAACCTAAATTTTCAGAAAATATGCACAATGTTATCACTAATCACCCCTCCCCCCCAAAAAAAAACAAACTTAAACTTTCGCTTGTCCCCAAGCGAATCACAAGGAAACAAGGAGATAACATTGTGCCATACTTAGTCAAATGCATCCAAAGTAATATGTACAAGCAATCAAGCTACTCTCAAACTATGAGATATCACCATCATGAATTCACTCACAATTTATACACATGTTTTGATCTAAGCATTGTAAGTCAATCACTTAATCTCACATTCCTCACAAGTTGTATTTTACTCCACTCAAGTGTATCAAGGATATGCAATCACTTAATGAATCATTTCACAACAATGCAACCATATGTTTGCCTTTGGCCTCAACTCTCTACATTTTATGTAAAGTCATCAACAAATCCAATGAGGGCTTTTTAAGGGATGTAAAGTTGGCTCTTTGGTCAAGATGGGATAACTTTGGATTTAGGACTAACTTAACAAATAGAGCAACAAGAGTGTGTACTTTCTCAACTTTTGTTCCATTAACTATCACAACTTTTGCTTCTCTTTTCCTCTTTTTAAAAACAATCACTTTCCTATCATCTTTTCTTGACCTCCCACTCTTCTTCTTATTTTCATACCACCCATTTTTCCTTCTTTCCATAATGATCGAATGTTTCTTTTTCCCGTTCATTTTTTTCTTACTATTCACTTAACATTTCTCACAAATTTCTTCAAGCACGTTGGACTATCACTACCCACAACACTTTTTTACACAAATTACCACTCTTGAAGCACTACAAGTTGATTAAGGAAGGCTCATGCATGAATTTAGCAAAAATTGCTCATCTTTGTAGGTTTTTCAAGAAATGGTCTTCTTACAAGGCTCGATGGGGCTAAATAAGGAATTTTTTCGCTTTAGGTAGGATTATTTGGCTAAGTGACTTTAACAAAGAAGGCCTCTTATCATTTTCATCAATTAATTCCACATCAAGTGTTGAGCAAGTTCAAAGGTAAGTTCTAGTGCAAAAGAATGTGAAAGACTCCGCACAACAAATGAAGTGGATTGAATAATTTAAAAACCCATTCTGGCTCAAATCTCACAAGGTTTATGAATGTGAATATTAAGTGCTATCCTACACAATGCTCGTCACAAAACATCTATAAAAATGGCAACTTTTCCAAAGAATCATGATCACTCACATATTTTCAAGCAACTCAATAACATGAACATTCACTGTGAACATACCAACTAGTACACACAAGTTAATCACCACATGTCCTTCACATGCACATCCATTCAAAACATATCAAAGCATTCAAATAACATAAACTCAAGAAACTCCCATCAAGTTAAATAATTACAGACCCCAAATCAAAAGTATTCAGAATTCGAATTCAAGTTAAATAGACGATGTATATAAAGAGTAAATTAGAGATAGGGATAGAAAAGGTTAGTCAAGCTATTCTTGCATATAGATTGACATTACTCATGAGTTATGTTCTCTATTAGAATATTGTGAATGAAGTGGGGGTTATTGATTATGTGATACTCGAACTGAAATTATTTTGAGCATTCATTTTGTTCTTACACAGATGATTGGAGACGACACCATCTTGTAACCCCAAGAGTTAATACAGATTGAGAGAGGGCTGGATAGAAAAAAAACCATCGGATCTACAGGTAAAATTTGGTAAATTGTGGCCATTTTGTGCAAGGAGATGGGCTAGATACATTAACGAAATTGAAGCCACAAGATGCCCAACTGCGGAAGTGCTAAACAAGTTGGGGATTTATGAGGACCCCAGGGATCTACTTGCAAATGTGGGGATGTCTAAGTTCTCTTTAAACATTCTTCCTGAGAACAAGGAGTTGAAGACGACAAAAGCCTAACAATGGAGTTCATAAGCACAGTGAATGTCCAAAAAGTTGACAAGGATAGACCCATCTCATTAACTTTCCACCTTAGAGGAAAGAAGTACACCATGACCACCAATGAACTCAACAAAGCATTTGGAGCTCCAAGGGAGAATGAAGGCGGACATTTTGGGAAAAGTGTGAACTACAAAGAAAAATGAGCTTGGGACATGATCACGAAAGGAAATCAAGAGCCTGCACCGTCCTATAGTTCAAGAGTGGCGAAGGTAACATTTATTCGGAATCCAACAGTGAGGTTCTTGGAAAAAATTATTTCCCATACAATCTTTGCTAGACCCAAAGGAGGAACGGTGGTGATTGATGAACTATATTGCATATGGGATTGTATCTCCAAGATAAAGTTCAATTTGGCTGCCTTCTTCATGCTACGTGTCTTGATAGAAGGATAACAAAGGGTGGAAAAGGGCTAAAGATTGGGGGATTGGTAACTTTGATTGCTCGACATCTTAAGGTCAAGTTGTTGGGGCTATGGAGTCGAAATATATGGACGTGGATCACTTGAAGAGGACTCAAATGATTAAGGTGAGAGGAGGAACTTGGTATTACCACCTTCACAAGAGGATTGTCTTTCCGGTAAACAAACCACATTTAACTCGACTTTTCGAGAAGAGGACTTCAGTCAATTTGGAGAATTTGAGCTTGACAGGAGAGGAGCATCAAGAGGTGATCTTAACCACGTTTGAGTTTCTCAAAGCTCGTGGGTATCCAGTGGTAGACCCCGTTAGTGGGAAGAAGATTAAAGGAAGAGGGAAGAATCAGGGAGTTGAAGAAGTGAATGAATCAGAAGCAGGAGGTCAGGAGGAAGAAGGAAGTGGAGATGAACAGGACCATCCTCAAGAACATCAAGAGGCGCCACCTCCTCCAGAACTCAGAAGATACATCAGACGACATCGAGCTCATGGTGAAGGATCATCCCAGGAAGGCCAACTTGAGTACGTCCCGCCTCGACCTGACATGGTTGATTGGAGGTTGAGCTATCATGATTGGATGATGAACACCAGACTGGAGGCATTAGAAAGATCGGTGAGCAACATCGAGAGAGTTGTTCTGAGGATGGAGAGAGCCTAGTTCCCAGATGATGACCCTAATCAGTCTCCACATTTATGAAGACCATGACTTAGCTAACCTTTTCTATCCATATCTCTAATTTACTCTTTATCTACCTCGTCTGTTTAGCTCAAATTCTCCAAATTGACTGAAGTCCTCTTCTCGAAAAGTCAAGTTAAATATGGTCTATTTATTGGAAAGACAATCCTCTTGTGAAGGCAGTAATGCCAAGTTCCTCCTCTCACCTCAATCATTTGAGTCCTCTTCAAGTGATCCTCATCCATATATTTCGACTCCATGGCCCCAATCAACTTGACCTTAAGATGTCGAGCAATCAAAGTCACCAATCCCCCAATCTTTAAACCTTTTCCACCCTTTGTTATCCTCCTATCAAGATGTAGCATGAAGAAGGCCGTCAAATTGAACTTTATCTTGGAGATACAAGCCCATATGCAATATAGTTCATCAATCACCACTGTTCCTACTTCGGGTCTAGCAAAGATGGTATGGGAGAGAATTTTTTCCAAGAACCTCACAACTGGATTCCGAATAAATGTTACGTTCGCCACTCTTGAACCATAGGACAGTGCAGGCTCTTGATTCCCTTTCGTGATCATGTCCCAAGCTTGCTTTTCATTGTAGTTCACACTTTTCCCAAAAGGTCCACCTTCATTCTCCCTTGGAGCTCCAAATGCTTTGTTGAGTTCATTGGTGGCCATGGTGTACTTCTTTCCTCTGAGGTGGAAAGTTAATGAGATGGGCCTATCCTTGTCATCTTTTTGAACATCCACTGTGCTTATGAACTCCATTGTTAGGCTTTTGCAGGTCTTCAACTCTTTGTTCTCAGGAAGAATTTTTAAGAAGAACTTCGACATCCCCACATTTGCAAATAGATCCCCGAGGTCCTCATAAATCCCCAACTTGTTTAGCACATCCGCAGTTGGGCATCTTGTGGCTTCAATTTTGTAAATGTATCTAGCCCATCTCCTTGCACAAAATGGCCACAATTTACCAAAGTCTACTTGTTGATCCGATGGTTTTTTTTTCTATTCAGCCCTCTCTCAATATGTATTAACTCTTGGGGGTGCAAGATGGTGTCGTCTCCAATCATCCGTGTAAGAACAAAATGAATGCTCAAAACAATTTCAATTCGAGTATCACATAATCAATAACCCCCACTTCATTCACAATAATCTAATAGAGAACATAACTCATGAGTAATGCCAATCTATATGCAAGAATGTCATAATTCACATGAAAATTCTATCCAAATTCCTCCTCATAAATCATCTTAATTAACCACAAAAATTCAAACTTCCTAGTGAAATTAGGCATCATTCTTGGAGTCACAATATATATCTTTCCACCAAGCTCAACAATTCCTTTCAATAGACACACATTTGAATCACAAAGTCAAGTTCCTCATAGCATATCACCCTAAACAACTAAACTTATGCAAGAAAATTGTACACATTCATCAAAATCCCCAAACTTTCGAGCATATTATGGTCTATGGTACAAGAGCTTCTAATTTCTCCAAAAAAAATTAAAAAAATAGGCACGAAATCACAAACCCATGAAGATATCAACACACTATGACTTTCACAAACAAGATTCATGAATAACATTTTGAGAAATCAAGCATTTAATCATACCCATCAACAAAATCGAAATTTAGCCCTAGAATATTCTCAATCTCCTTCTTTAACCATGAATCTTTGCACAAAAAAAGCAGAGAGGGAGAATACATACCTTGGTTGGGTGAAGAGAGGGAGAAAATGGAGATTTGGTGGTGGGATATGGTAGCCGACACAATTTCGTGGGAGAGAGAGAGAGGGTTTTGTGTAAGAAAAATAGATTGGGAGTATGTGTGAGTGTGTGAGTTTTGAAATTTAAATCCTGAAATCTGGGTCCTGCACGACCGTGCAGATGTGCACGACCAAGTGTGGTCGTGCAGGCCCCGAATTAATTCACTTCATAAAATTCCTAAGGCTGCACGACCGTGCAGATCTGCACGAGCAGATATGGTTGGCAGCTTTTAAAAAATTGGCTACAACTTTTTCTCAAGGCTGCACAACCGTGCAACCTTGCACGAGCAAGGGTGGTCTTGCAGCTTCAGAAATTGGAGCTACATAAATTCATTAAGGGTGCACGACCGTGTGTCCTTGCACGAGCACAAGTGGTCGTGCACTCTTAACCCAAATCCATAATTTTCTAATTCAAACTAATCTTTTGATCCCATTATTAGAGCCAGGTCGCTCGTTTGATCGAGGCAATCGGGATCTCTTCCCAAGCATTAGCACTCCCTCAACACATCACCAAAATTTATTTTGAATCGACTTCCATTTTTGCTCTCAAGCTCAAGATATCCACTAGGAAACACTTCTTTAACTATGAATGGACAACTCCACTTAGATTTCAACTTCCCTGCAAAAAGCTTCAAATGAGAGTTAAAGACTAAGACTTCATCTCCCACCTCAAATTCCTTCTTCTTAAGCTTTGCATCATGCCATCACTTCCCCGGCAACGGCGCCAAAAACTTGATTGCCAATTTTGTTAAAGCACAAAATCAAACCACTCGCAAGTGTACGAGATCGTTGTAATAGTAAGACAATTGACCAAGTTTAATTATTGACCTAAGGGAAGTGGAAAGTACTCTAAGGACTTAATCTCAAAAGTTGTCATCTTGCTATATTAAAAGGTTTTCGGGGTTGGTATTAGCTAGATAATTTAAATGACAATTAATAAAAATGAAATAGATTCTAAGCAAGAAAATAAACAACTATACTAACTTCGTTAGAAGTGCAATGGGAGTGGTATGCCCTAAATGGTTTTCGTTATGCAATCCTCAGGTTCGATTTTCGACTTATGCCAAATTTCAATTGCACATTGATTGTACCAAGTATACCTCCACCTAACCCTTCAACAGACTATCAAAGACTTAGGGCTTGTTGACAGTATCCTATGTCTGATAACTCTTGAGAGTTACATACCCCAAGTGTAGATTTGTATCAATTAATAAAATTTCTCGGGAGTCCGAGTGTCGAACCACAAGGAAGTTTGGAAGAAAATATCAACTAGTTGCACGGTTTTAAGGGTTTATATAATGTATTATTTACTAGAGCTTCGGGAATTCACTTTAAGTAAAACAATAGAATTATTCTTAGCTATTTTGGATAACTCAATTGAAATCTAACAAGCAAGTGATTTCAATCGGAAGATTAAACATTAAGCACTTGGAGAATCTTAAAAGTTTTCTTTTTGTTGACTTCAAGAATATATGAAATCAATTGTTGATATGTGAGACTAAGCATTCCTTGTGCCAATATGTCTACAACGAATCAAAATCTCAACAAATCAAAACATTTTTTATAGTTCATAAAATAACTAAAGGGATTTATCATTGAAGATCTTTATTGAAAAGCTAAGAACAATACTTACATTTTACCAAAGCTTCATCCCTAGCTCTAGCAAAATATTTAGCTACTCATACTAACACAAACACAACTCATTTTTCTTTGAGAGATACTAGACTAATGAAAGAGATATTGCAGAAAGTTTGATGCCCCAAAATGGTTGCTAAAGAGCCCTTTATATAGGCCACAAGCTAGTGCATTGCAGGGACTTGTAAGCAATTTCGGTGGTCTATAAAGACTGGTGGTTTAAGCCTACCAAACATTCAAAACTAGTCTTGCTCCCTGAATAAAACTTGTAGACCTTTGAATTATCTTTCCATGGAGACCAAGATCTCGAAAATTGGCTTTATGAACTGAGAATTATGACTAAAATAGTAGAGTTGCTCAGCACTGTAATTATAACCCTTGGCAGATTCTGGTGTCGAGTTGAAAACTTCACATCTCCACTTGTATGCATTAAATGACTTGGATAATTTTACAATATTTTTATAGACTTCTTAGCTGATCATTCCAAGTGGTCTTGAGTTAATTGGATTTTTCCTCGAATTATGGTGAATAAATTCCCAAATTGTGTCATGTGAAGAGTAAAATTTAGAACATTCACATAGATTTTACTTTTAACCATTGAAGACGATAGTTATAGCCTTTTGGACCTGAAGACAACTTGTAATAGAATGAGTTAGTGATCCAATGAAACTGGAATTAGGTCAATTGGATAAATATATCTCAAAATATGGTCCAAATACGAAAATGTGGTTTTAATTAAAATTCATTGAGTATTTGTACTATGATGTAGTTTTGATTATTTGAGTATAATTGGACCCTAAATTTGCAGATTGAATTAGTATGAAAACTCATAACCTTAGTACATGGTCTTAGGTGTCAAACATCATCAATATCATATCATTTTCATAGATAGAACTCAAGTTATGCTCTAAAGAATAATCAATACATATACTAGTTATGTTTAATCATGCTTATGTTTTCCATTTTTATAGAAAATTAGATATTTAATATTAAACTATAATGTACGAAATTATATATATTAATATGCTACAAATAATATATGATAATACTCAAAACAATACATGAAACGTCTAAAACATATGTAAAAATAAACACTAATCAATGTCCCAACTCTCTCTCGACGAATTAGCACAAGATAAGTGCATCTATGCACTCCTCACTCATACCCAATGACTTCTTCAAATTAATGTAACTCTTGTCTACACTAACAAGCATCCACATTTTGATACAAACAATTCATGCATAGTGCTAAATAAATTTACAATCAACAAGGGCACATAAACAACATACAATCAAAATTAGGCAAAAGTCAAAGAATCAAACCTAATTCTCACATAACTTTCACCATTCAAGGCATAAAGAAATTAGTCTATGAGTTTAAATTAATAATTCATGGCTAAATAAGAGCAAAACATTAAATCCATACTAAATGGAAATAAAATTTTAATAACATTGAAAGAAATCACCTCTTGAGTTTACAAAATAGATAAAAGCTTCAATAAGATCCTCACTCTTGCTTGAAAATGAAATCTACTCAAATTAAAATGCAATCCATGGCTAAATCTAAGCTTTTCTATGGAGAAAACTTAAAGTAAAGTGTGTAAGAAACATTGGTATCCTTTTGTGTTCATAAAAAAATGAGGGTGCCTCAAAAATTCGAATTTCTCCCTTATATATTCTTGCTCCCGATGCTTGGCACGCGTCCTGAACTTGGAGTGGAAATAGCAGGATTTAAGGCTTGCACGATCGTGCATATGTGCACGACCATGCTTGGTTGGTCGTGCACGACTTGGAAAATCACACTTCTTGCTGAATTTCTGGAGGTGCACGACCGTGCAGATGTACACGACCAGTCCTGATCGTGCAAACCCCAAAGCATTAGCTACGTAAAATCTTTAAGGGTGCACGACCGTGCAACCTTGCACGAGCACCTGTTCTTGGTCGTGCACGACTTGTTTAAATCGTTTTCACCTCTTCAAGTCGTGCACGACCTCATTTCGTGCACGACCACATGTGGATTTTCATCCTTACTCGATTTGAATTCTGTTTGTGATCGTTTCTTCGTTTTTCTTCCTTCCTTCTTCATCTCTCGTCTTCAATGGTCTCATCCTTGAGCTCTCATTGCTCTTTTTAGATCAAATTCCTGAAATTTATGAGAGAATCCAAAATTAAGCAAAAGTTATTCATTTTCACCAAAACTTTTGCAAAACTAAGACAATTGTTCATGATTCAATCTTAAATGTTTAGAAAATATGCACAATATTATCACTAATCACCAAACTATCATGGTTATAAAATATGTTTAATTTTATAGTAATAATAGTGTATATATATATAACATAGTAATTTTAATATGTATATACATAACAATAATATTTCATCCAAGTTTTTTGTCTTTAGCCGATTTTTTTTTAAAGGATTAGCCGAATATTTTTTAACCGAACAATCTGAAGAAACTCGGTAATTGTAACCAATCCCGGCAATTCGACCCAAATTCCGTCCACCCCCAACGAGGTATCCGATCAGTTCCACCATCACGCGGTTATCTCTTGTTTTTGCGGCAATGGAGACGACGGAACGCCCATCTGAGATCGGCGCCGTCAACGATCTTCCTGCGTTTAAACTTCTATTTTCTTGTCCGGGAGGTTTTTCTCCTTCTGAGGTGATACCAAGTACCAAAACCTTTCATCTATAAGCAGCTGTTCATTTTCGGTTTCTTTCTTCTCTGTTTCACCACTATTAACAATGCATTTTTTAAATGCTGTACTATGTACCAGGTCTCGGTGGTGTTTGATCAGATTTATGATAGGATTCCTCATCCGGATATTACCTTGGAGAATTCCATTGCGGAGGTTATATTCCTATTTTCCGAATGCATTTCTGTTGGTCAAATTCGTACAACATCCTCATTTGCTACTGTGCATTGATGTTAATATTGTGAATTCAAAATGTTTGTTTACATGTTAGATATGGAACCGAAGAGTTCAACAAAATCCGTCCTTGTTCAATGGATTAAAGTTCAGGGTATGTGTTAGTTGGTATATGTTTAATTAATTATACTTGAAGGTGGTTTCATTATTCTATAGTTTACTGAGAAACAGGTCAAAATTGTAGTTTCGTGATTATTTTTAAAACTCATTGTTAGATGCCTGCATTGAGCTTACTTTGTGACTTAGATATATAATTCAGTTCAGAATTTGACAGTATGGTGGGCACGCCCCGGATGGCGGCGGGTCTGATTCTTCTCAAAAGACTGGTATTTGCCTTCACCTAGGCTTGACGGATTATAGGTTCTTCCCTCTGCCTCTCTCTCCGCATTCATGTGCATGCATGACTGATGGCATCTGACTTGCTTTGCATGATTTAAGATTTTAAAATTCTTGTTGGATGAGAATTTTTCTTATGATCAGCTTTAATTCCACCTTTTTTGCATTATTTTTTATATGGAAAACAGGTTTCCAACGTATTCTCTTTAGAGCTCCTCTTCCTTATTATATGGACAATGGAGGCATATTTAGTTCTCTGTCTTTCTCCTTTTTCTGTGCTTTATGAACTTTTTGGGATTTTAGGTACGTTGTTTGGGGTTTGGCTTTATTTACAGCTGGTAGAAATATCCATATATGCTCTCATAGATATATAACAAATTAATTCTATTGAAGATAGTTCTATTCCAACTTCCATTCAAGGGTTATAATTCAATACCTTTCTCCTTATTATGTTTGCTGGGATTTTATTGCAAAAAACCAGCTACTAATACAATATGGGTATGTTATGAACATCTCAAGATAGATATATCCCATCACAAGATATCAGGCAATACTTCATTCCAAAAGTCACAGTGCTCACTAATCTAAGGCTACTCATGTTCAGGCTTCTCTCTCTCTCTCTCTCTCTCTCTCTCTCTTTCTGGGTAATAAGGAAGGACTTTTCCTATCACAACCGCCATCCTTTATACAGATAATTAAAATGCCTCAAAATACTAGCGGACCACACAAATCCTGTTCCACAAATGTCAGGCAAAGCAGGATAGAAGCTATGGATCTGCCTCTTTAGATTGAGATTGGGCATACAGACAATTTGTTTGATTCTCTTTAACCCTGTGTTCTTTGCTTACTTGAATCCTATAAAAATGTACATACAACTGTGATTCAAGGCACAAAGATACAATATTTTATTAGTGCCTCAGTCTGCAATTGAAGAAACTGAGACCTCCGTTTATGTTGTTGGAAGAATAAAAAGTCACACGCTAATGTATTTTTTCATGTGCCTTATTGGTGTAGGTAAATCTCTAGGGGATGATAAATTGTGGCAAAATCTCTTGAATAACTCTTAAAGGAGAAGTGTTATTTCATCTAGTTAAATTTGAACCGGCACTTTATCAGCAGGGAATGCAAGACAGTTGTATTTTTTAATGTTGCTCCAAACTTAATCTGAATATTAGCATCTGGTTTTTTATTGCGGTAGCAACATTGATGATTTTAAACTTGTGGTATTTCTTGCTCAGGACGTTTATGGGAACA
This sequence comes from Ballota nigra, assembly GCA_947034835.1. NCBI lineage: Eukaryota > Viridiplantae > Streptophyta > Magnoliopsida > Lamiales > Lamiaceae > Ballota > Ballota nigra. The sequence goes on from OX344724.1 coordinate 70,263,354, forward strand.
AACTTGAATCCTTTGTGGGAAAGATTTCTCATTCCATCTGAAGGTAAATCTGTTCTATCAATAAGTAGTTCATGACATAAGAACTTCATAAGGTTTAATTTATATGCTGTATTGATTAATGTTGCTATACTGTATTACGCTCCCAACCCCACAACCGCAAAATATAAATGCACATATTTCTTGTAAGAGACAAATACTGTAGTTATTGATATCGATATTTGAAATGTGTAGATGAATTCGATATACAACCAGTGAAATTATTAATATCATTTGTTTGTAGATGACTGGAGCAGGTGTCAACATACCTCCAATCCTCTTGGCAATGGTGCTATCGTTGAGACATCAAACAAAGATGTGGTTGTGCTGCAAAGAAGTTCCAATGTTGGTGAATTTCCTGGACACTTTGTTTTCCCTGGAGGCCATCCAGAGGTGAGGTACCATTTGAATGAACACGGTGTCCTCTTTTTTGGCAATATTTTAGTAAATATATGGTGCACATTCTTGCCTTTTATTGTTCATATGCAATGCCTAAGTCTAGAGTGGCAGCATACAAATTCTTATTCTCGTCATAATCATAACACTATCATTTAGCTCTGATGTATTTTAGTCAATGCATTATCATGTCAAATTTAATCTCTATTAAAGCTTAGTTATACTCTCTATGAAGCAATACCTACTTATGTTACAAAACTTGGCAGCCCCAAGAAGTTGGCATAATAAGCCATCACAGCGGTGGAGAATTAAGTCATCAGATGGTCAACAAAAAGGTTTCGCAGGAAATGTTTGACAGCATAATTCGTGAAGTAGTTGAAGAAATTGGGGTTCCTGCTGCTAACCTTGTAAGTGCGGCCGTTTTTGGTTATAAATTGTATGTGTTTAAAGAAGTTTTAATTTGGCTAACTTTTCATCCTCATAAGATAATGGGATATTTCTGTTTTCATTTCAATTCTTGTTTATCTACGTTTTATATAAATTGTTGACTAAATTGTTATTCTCTTAATGGACAGTTGTAGGAGGTAGTATTTAGCCTCCACAATGAATTGAATTATCTACCTGCAAATTTATGCATTCCAACCAGTCATTTTTTGCATGTAATATGTCCTTGATTTGTTTACTGTTGCCTATATTTGACCAGCTAATAAAATAAAGTTTGTCTCCTTTTGGGGGGCCTGGCCAGCTGAATTTCTGTCTTTTGGCATAATGTTTTTTATTGACCAAACTATTTTAAGCAGTTTGTAAGATAGTTAAGTGGTATTTACCACATTGATGGTACACATAATGGAGATAATGCAATGCAATTCTCTGACTCAATAGGGGTGATTTGGATTGATTACTACTTGAAGGCTGGAGTAAATGAAGTTGTTTCGTATCCTAATCATCTGAAAAACATTTTTTTTTTTTTGGACATTAACCATGCCTAGATAAAAAAGAATACCCCTTATGAGTTACAGATAACACCATATGACAAAAATGTTTGTGATTAGCATCCTAGTTTTGACTTTTTATGTTCTACTTTTTAATCCACCTAAAAACTCCTCTGAAATTCCCGACTGTTAACTCTCTTGACTTAGAATGTAATCACTAGCAGGATGCAGATCGTAGCAAAATAGCACCTAAGTCAAGTTGTATGACAGTGCTAGAAGTTGATCATATGCTGCCTTGATTTTCTCCTGTCTGATGTTATAATTCTAGGTTTCTCTAGGACAACATGAATGATATTTTGATGCTTTTTCTATGATGTAGGGCCAGCCCTTCTTTATTGGTATCTCGCAGAGGGTGCTGAATGTTAGACCAACAGCATTTTTCTTCATTAAATGCGGTCTTCAGTCAAAGGAGATTCAACAACTCTATTCTAGTGCTCAAGATGGTTACGAATCAACACAGCTTTATACTATGCCAATGGTCAGTATGCATATTTGTTGTATTAGACACTGAATTGTGACTTTGTAGTGGAGGTTTGCTTGGTGTTATGCATTTAGGAAATGCCCCCCTAAGTATAGCAGGTTATTTATTGAAAAATTGGTAAAAAAAAAAAAAGTATCATTAGGAGCCACTAAACGACTATTAGTTGGATGATGAAGAACCACTAAACCAATTCCCTGTTTGAGTAAAATTGCTGATGGGAAGACTTAAAAGCAGCATTTCAATTTATCAACAGGATCTTTTCTTTCCAAGTTAAAGACTGTACAATCATGTTATGTTTTTGGATTGAAAGATTTCTACTTTGCTATAGCATTTACCATCTTGTAATTAAACCAAAATCCCCAAAGACTGATAACTAAATTTTTAGGAACACATACAATATAGTATGACCACTGCTGAGCATAGAAAGTAGAGATTTTATGCGTATGTCCTGTTCATGTATAAATCATGTACATCGGTGAAGATAAAAACTAACCTTTATTAAACAGTTCTATGTGACTTCGTTGAACACAACTGTCCATTGAATACTTTTAGAACAACTATGTATAAATTCCTTTGAGCAACATTGCTTCTGGTCACTTGGATATGCGTGTTCAGATAAAAAAAAACAAAAAAGATCTGTTATGTGCTCATGTTGCTTTATAAGGATTATTTGGTTACTCATTATTTATCAATTTTCAATGGTTTATTATCAGAGTGATTTGTTGGGCATCACATCTAAAATGCCTGGATGTCACCAAGGAGGATTGGCACTCTATAAGTTGATGTTAGATGCTGCTGCAACAGAGAACTGATTGCTTATATAATCCCAGCTGAATCAAGGTTTTTCCTTTATACCCTGTCAAATATCAAATGTAGTTAGTGGGAAGAATATATAGTTTGCAATAGCGTTGATTTTAACAAACATGAAAGTGATAGATTTTGATGACACATGTATTTGGCTATTTCTAAGGCTACCGCATGATATGGTAAGTTTAGTTGTTATTGAGCTACCATCATTTGTCCTGTCAAAAAAAAAAAAAAAAAGCTACCATCATTTGTGTTATCATCCAAATGTCATGATTGAATATGCGACATTCTTGTTTATATGTTTATAGCCTCCTCGGTTGGTGCATTTTACTCGCCTTCACTTTGGAGTTGGTGGAGGCCAATTTGGGTGTTTAGTGGCTTTGTTGCTCATGGGGTCCCCAGGCTCCAATATCCAGCTTACTTATAAGTCAATGCAATTATGGCCTCCCGCGTGCAAGAAATTTTAATGACATCCATTTGTGAAATTATAGTTAAAGTGCTGTCCCAATTTCCTGTTATGAAATTTTCAATTTTCAGTCACTGCGTTGCTGCAAACCCCAATCGGGCCCCATCTTAAAAACGTGTATAATGGTTGTTCATATAGTAAAATCAAATGTGTATGGACACTGTAGCGCGCAGGGTAAAAAAATGTGTTACCTTATGAAACAGTTACTATATATTTAAATATGTAATACTATATGTTGTTTTCTAATATTAATGATTTAATACAACAATAATGAAATAAATACATATTTTTTATATTTTATTCATAGAATCAGGAGGTTTGATGTTGCGATTATCTGGTAATTCTCAAAATCATTTATATTTTGTGTTTTTTGGTTGAATTTTTTCTCGTTGCTTTTCAATACGATGTCCTGATTTGTTTTCTGAAAGTCTTTATGTGCATTGTCGCTGGATTTGATCGATTCGTTGTTGTTTTCTAAATTGTTATCCCCTAGTTTGAGCTTTGCGCGTTTCTGTTAAGTTGGGGATGTGAGTTGTGTGTTCCATTAAATGACTTGAAAACCCCCGAGTTTTGGATTTACCTTGGTTAAATGTGCATAAAATCACCTCATACAAAACATTAGCTACTCTCAATCCTAGTTGCTCTCACGTGTTTGGGGTGCGTGGACTGTGGACCCCCCCACCCCCTTGTTTTTGTGTGGAATTGTTTCAATGATTTTGTTTTAATAATTTATATTTAATCCATATGATCCATGCAAATTGATTGTTTTCAAATAAACGAACAATTATAGATTTTCAACGGTCTGCCATAATTTTTATAAAGTCAAAAATAACATTTACAACCTAGATTTAGGCGAGTACAGTTGACTGAGATACTATATGAATTTTAAATAGGAAAAAAAATCAATTAAAATAGAAAAATAGTTTTTACCCACTTTCCTTAGTTTTTTTTTTTTTTTTTTAAATACCTATTTTTAATGAAAATACATAAATACTCTTCTAAAAAAAAATTCTACTCACAGCTCTTACTCATTCCACCTCTTTGTGGAGCCACTTTCCTCACTCCCTAGACTGACCAGACGTTTGGATAAAAATATTGGAACAATCAGGTTGTTCCGTCTAAAAGAATTGGGACAACAATAATTTCGCTGTTTCACCTAAAAAAAATTGGAATGTTAAATAGTTTCTATTCAGAAAAGGCGGAATTACCAGTCGTTCTGTCTAATTTTTTTTACAAATAACCAGTTGTTCCATTCGTTCAAAAATGAGGAGAGTGCGAGGCGGTCGAATTGATGGTGTGGGATAGTGAGTATTTTACACCATATTCGCACTTATACACTTGCTGCGCATTTTTAAAATTATCTTCCAAACCAACATGCAAGATCTTATACGCTGGTTAAATGTGTACAGTATTACACAAGAGAGAGTATGTATAGAGTGAAATTGGTTCATATATGAATCATTGAAAGGTATTAGTTGTTTTCACTAAAGAGTATTAGTTGTTTTCACTGAACATTTAAAATTCTTCAGTGTAAATAAGTAATGTTTTCAGTAAAAACAATTAATATTGTTTAGTGAAAACAACTAATACTCTTCAATTATTTATATATGAACTAGTTTCACTCTTATACTTTGTCTATAAGAGAAGTATACATTCAAGATATTTTTAGATATTATAGTTCAGTAAGTAGAGTTTTGTTTAATATGGTCAATCTCATATATTCGGCATTCTTTGCATTTAATGTTGTGTAGCATATAATGGTAAAACAAGGATTTTTTTTTTTTAAGAATCTATTTTATTTTTTAAGGAATGGTAAAACAAGGATTAAAAGATGCAAGAGTTGACTTTAAACATCTTAATTTTCCTAAATCTAGAAACTAGGTACGCCAACTAAGGTTATATGCTAAAATCCCCTATTATCCCCTATTAGTAAGTTTTTCTTGTAAGGGAGTTTTTATTGTTTATGTGTCATCGTGTGGTGAATTTCGCTTATATGTCATTATAAGGTTAATTTCGTCTATGTGGCATGTTTGTGGAAGTCATACTTACCGATTTATAAATCCATATGTGGCCTTATTATATAATAAGAAGTCTAATAAAAAAAATTGCACTCATATGAATTTGAACCCTATACCTCTTAAATAATATTTATGATGTTTACCAATTAAGTCATGTTATGAACGTCCAAGAAATTTGAATATTATTGTATATGTTGATGACCCTTAATCAATATGATGAATTAGTGGTTGTTATTGCTAATGAAGATCATCAAACAAGGCTTAAGATATTGGATTTATATAAGGAAAGATCAAGAAATTAAATTGCAAGAGTTTGGGTAAGTTTTTGAATATTTTTTCTTATTTTTCCCTTCATATGAGGGTGTATTTATAGGGGTACAAACAAGTAGGAGGTGTCACTCATTTAGTCACTCTCATTTATATATTGACAAGTGTTTGACACTTGTTTAATCCTAAGCTATTGCATTTTACACATTGACAAGTGTTATGACATTTGTTTATTCCTAATACAATATCTAATTAGTGGGACTTTTGGCTATTCTTCGAGATGCTCTACTGCTCGCTTGTATGCTTTTGTGGTGGGTGCTTTAGGCCTTTCTTTTGAGCTGCTCGCTCAACTTTCTTAGACTCTTGATCAGCTGCTCAACTGATGTTATTCTGACATACTGACCAACTGCTTGTCTTTTCACGTATTATATTTTATACGCCCAACTGCTCGCCTAATATTATCCATTTATCTTAATCAAGTTCGTTTAATTGTTATTTACTCTCTTGTTTGGCTGCTCGCCTGTCAACAATATATAATATAATATAAATATTATTGTGATTATAGCAATTTATATTTTATTTAACTATATTTGAGGATATCTTATATTTAAAAAATCTTAATGTGTTAGTAATTCGAAAGCCGCATTACAAATTTAATACCCAATTATGATTTATATTAATGTTATTTTTATTTTTTATTTTGAAATGCTTAATATTTTTTTTATATATTATATAATTTAACTGACATATGTATAAATTACATATTTTATACATGTGTAAATAAATATATATTTATATTGTATAATATATTACTTAAATAATTTATAGAATTAACATATTTGAAATAGATAAAACTTTAAAATATAATATCACAAAAATATTAATTATTTTAGGGTTAATTCTATATTAATTTATGATCTTTAGGCTCAATTTAATCACAACTTTCAATAATTTTATGAAAATTCACTACATCTTTAATTGAAACAAAAAAATTATGAGAAATTTCATAAGAATATTGAAAATAGTAATTAAACTGAGATTGAGTCTAAAAGTCGTGAATTAATAAGTTATCCTATAATTTTATACATACATATTGTTTGAATATATTTATTATATAATATAATTATTTTATTTTATGGTGAATAAATTTATTTAAGTATTTATAATACATATATAATTAATTTTTACAAAAATACCGCTTTATACGCGGACACTCATCTAGTTTTAAGTTAAAGTCAAGTCACTTTAATCGATACATAAAAATATTTTTATGCAAGCATGTGAAGGTCCGTTCACGCACTACCGCCCCGAGTAGCCACTCATAGAGAATTTGATAGAGTCAAAAAGCTATCTCGCAATCTAGCAAATCTATGCAGAGGGTTTTTTCCAGCGGTTTTCCAGTCTCCTGTCGAAGACGGAGTTGAGCGCCAAAGGCAGGATGTTTAGGACAGATTCTCCTTTATCGATCGGATTCGTGCGAGCTTAACTGAGATGGTCAAGTCACTTTAATCGATAAATAAACATATTTTTATGCAAGCATGTGAAATTTTAAATTATAATTAATTTTTTAAGTATAAATTTATGTCCTTAAACTTTTTTAAAACAAAAACTTGTGTAAACCCAAGTGAACTAGGTTTCTTCAAGTATCATTGTTATGCATATTCATAATTAATGTTATACACACTATAATCGTTTAAAAATTAAAATATTTTTTAAACAGTAATAGTTGATATGCATAACAATGATAGTGTATATAAATAACAATAATAATTAAAAACATAGTCTGTAGGATCAAGCGCTTGCCACTAGACTAAAAGTTCGGACTTGTAGTAAGGTGCTACTTTATTTCCTTTAACCCATATCTAGCTGCAGCGCCACGGGTGACACTCAACTATGCCTTTAATCGAGCGAGCGGGCAGGACTTGAGTGCTCAAGCCTGGAAGGCAGGAGACTACTAGGATATTTTCCAACAACCTCCTCCCCCCTAGCAGTACCCTGACTTTTTTCGCCAAAAATTCCACTATTTGCGCCATGGGGGACTCTAACCCGTGACATGTGCTCTGATACCACTTGTAGGATCAAGCACTTGCCACTAGACTAAAAGCTCGTACTTGTAGTAAGGTGCTACTTTATTTCCTTTAACCCATATCTAGCTGCAGCGCCACGAGTGGCATCCAACTATGTCTTTAATCGAGCGAGCGGGCAGGACTTGAGCGCTCAAGCCTGGAAGGCAGGAGACTACTAGGATATTTCCCAACAGAGTCACGTAAACTCTGGTTCACAAGAGATCTACTCTTTCTAAATAGCATGATTAAACTGGGGTCAGAGGATAGACATGCTGAAAAATAACTGGAACCGCCGGTTCTGGTACCGAACTGAAATCGAAAATCATATGGTTCAGTTCTGGTTCTAGCAAAAGTCAAAACAGGAGGTTACTGCGTGGATTTAAAAAAGTAGTCGTTGGATCATCAAATGGCCTAGATTAAAGAGCCGTTGAGATCCAACGACGAAGATGATAGAGTTGTTAGTGGGAACCGGTGGTTTTAACCGGAACCGCCGGCTCCGGTTAAAACTGCAGGTTCTCGGCAGATTTTTTTTTATTTTTTATATTTCATTACACTTTACATATAAATACTACCCCATTTTCACTCCAAATTCATCCCAAAGTGATTCAAAGCATTACTTTCTCCTCATCTCTCTCAACTCTTACTCAATTCTCAAAGTTTATATTAGTAGTCTAATCTCTCTAGTTAATATAAGTATATACTATATACACTACATATTATTTACATATATTGATACACTTACATATTTATATTTATATTATTATTATGGCAAGCCGTCAAAATAAGGATAAGGGTAAAACTTTGTTCACCTCTTCCGTTCGTCGTCCAACATCACCGACACCGGTCGAGTAGAATTTAGATGATATTGAGCACACACTTGATCCCGATTTTGAGGATCCTCTTGAAGATGATGATCCACCAGACGTCCTACTCAAGAAAGTCAAAACCTCCCAATCAAGGACGAGGCCGGGCCAACTCCAAGTCGAGCTAAACTTGAATCAAATATTTTTGCACGTCACTTTAGAAAAGTGACCAACAAGGTAGCCAAAAAGATTAAAGTTCATTGCAACTATTGTGACGTTATATATTCTTTTACCAAAGGAGGGGGATGTGGAACATCCAACAAGCATATGAATAGATGTCACCCGGATAAAGTTGAAAATGATTCAAATGAAACACAACTTCGTGGATTTGCGTCAACCGGAGGTGGAGTTCAAGGCAAGGTAAGTAATCTCATTTCTCTATCTACATTTGATCAAATGAAATATAGAAGTAGCTAAAATTGTGTGCACACAACACCATCCTTTCCAATTTTCCGGTGATCCCTTTTGGAATGATTTTGTCCAACTTGACCTTCAACCCGCGATAAAAGAAGTTTCACGTCATACTACTACTCGTGATGTTGCTAAAGTTGTTTGAGTATAAATATATTTTGATTAATCTATTGGCGATTTTAAATGTTATAGTTTGTATATGTGCGGATATTTGGAGTGATAATTTTCAAAAGCATAATTATATTGGAGTTACATGCACTTGGATCGATGATTCATGGACTCTTAACAAAAGATTGATTGCTTATAGAGACTTTGATACGGAACACAATGCCATAAATATTAAAGATTAATTGCATGATATTTTAAATGAGTTTGCTTTTACCAGAAAAAAAATCTATTGATTTTGATAATGCTCGTACAAATACGGCTACTATAGGAGATCTTTCAAATATTTGTCAACCATATCTTGGTGGAAAAAAAATCATGTTAGATGTATGTGTCATATTTTAAATATATGTGTTCAAGATGGTTTAGAAGCTTTGAAAGAACAGGTTGGTCCTATTAGATCCTCTATTTATTATTTGTCGAGACGTTCAACTTTGATGGAAAAAAAATTATAGAACATTCAATTTGCATCCCAAAAAAATATCTCTTGATGTGTCAACTTGTTGGAATTCCATGTAAAAATTGTTAAAGGAGACTGTTGAGTATAATGAAACTTTATGTACATTTTTTTCCCCCAAGAAAATTGTGGTTTTTGTTTATATTCTCAGTATTGGGATTCATGCACTTCTTTGTGTAAAATTTTGGGAATTTTTTATAAGTTCACAAAAGTCTTATCCAGTGTTTATTATTGATTAGGCGTGAAATTGTTATGATTTTCAGCTTGTTTTGCCCATGTTTTGAGTGAATTCGATGAGTATTTAGAGTCAATTGAGTACTATTTTCATGAACTGATGAATTTGCCTCTTTAATGCTCATAGATGGATAGAGGGCGAAAAATGGAGTTCGTAGGACTTTGAATTGACTCAAACGGATGCCCGAATGAGAAGATATTGAAGAAATACGAATAATATTAGTTCGTGCAAGGAAAAGTATCATTCAGTTAAAGGAAGGATAGCGCTCGACCAAATGAGGATGAGCACCACTGCTCAACCAAGGCTATTAGTCGAGCGCTTGGACTTACAGAGCGTTTGAAACGCTCGACCATTGCAGCTCGAGCGCCACCGCTCGACCAAGTGTACCATTCGAGCACCACCACTCGAGCAGCTCTGTTCGACCGTGAGAGTCATTCAACCATTGCATCTCGAGCGCCACCGCTCGACCGAGTGTACCATTCGAGCACCACCACTCGAGCAGCTCCATTCGACCGTGAGAGTCATTCGACCAGTGAAGGTTGAGCGCCCCCGCTCGACCAACAACCAGTCGAGCGCTCGAAGAGCTCTGGAAAGGCACCCATTCGACCACAAGGGTTTTGGTGATTGGTTCTAATCGTGAGGATTAGTGACTGTTTTTAACCGGTTTTAGAATCACCAAACAAGAACGTGTGGTTGATTACAACCGTAAATAGTAAATTTGATTGTTCGGGTTATAAAATTGTAAATACGAGTATCAAATTCGTATTTATTTCGTGTGTGTGCATGTTTAGGTGTATGAGTGTGTGTAATTGGAGTATTTATGAATTTGAACTTATATTTTATTGCTGGAGAACAACTATTTATACTGACCACCAAGTAGGAGGTGTACATGACTCTTGGACTACCAAGCTTGCATGCTTGGCATGTGTCCTTTGACTACATTTGACCTTATCTAAGCTGAAGCTTAGTTACAAAGTCTTGTATTTGGTCTTATCTTGGATCCATTGTTGTTCGTCCTTGCTTGCTTGATAGATCATTACTTGTAGTTTTTCTGTAGAAGTTGTTCGCTCTCTGATTTCATGGTTTACAAGCTGCTCGCCCAGATGTTTCAAGGTGGGCGAGCTTCTGGATATGTTATATTTGTTCGTCAAGAGTTGGGGTGACATGGTAGGTTGATTGATGTCATACACTTCATAAGCTGATAGGTACACCACTTGTTGGTAATGTTGTTCGTCATTTATGACCTGGTATTGGATTCATACTTGGCCTCGGGTTTTAGGACTTGTTCGCAAGAAAGTTGTTCGTCGAGAGTGTTGTTCGTCACCAAATGCACATCTCAAATTAGTTTATGCATTCCCCTTTGATTTTCTTTGTTAATTATCTCTGGTCTGGGTATTTTGTTTCATAATCTTCATTTACGTCTTAACTCTTGTTTGCCAGGCCAAAAATTGATGTTTGCCTATCAACAATTGCCTCCTATCCTGGCCAGATGTTGCTTTGGACGAGTAACTTTGAATCGAGCAACTATGGTCAGGATATTATTCTTGTGATAAGAGTAGAGGAACAACTTTGCCATTGACGAGCAACTTTAGTGATGTCGTTACGTCTTTCCTAGATTTAGAAGTCTTCCAATGATGATGTGGGCGGTATGATTATGCGCCGCCCACGCGCGATCAAGCTCGAGGCCACGCACCCCTATAATTGCCTGTAGACCATTCGATTTTTATAATTTCTCAAAATATACCCCGTTTTCTTTCATTTCGGCCCTAGGATTCTTTGAATAACACGGGAATTACCCCGTTTTTCTCCTTAGTATAAAAGTGAGTGGGAAATGAAATTTTTCCCACTCTTCTTCCTTTGCTACAGAAAATTCCGACGAAATCTTCCATCTCCGGCGACCTTCAAACTTTCCCGGCGTGATTTCTTCGTGTTTCAAGGTAATTTGAGCCGTTTTTCTTCATTTTTTTACTTCGTTCTTCTTTTTATCCCTTTTTTCTTTGAATCATCGTCGCACCACCACCGTGTGAGAGTGGCGCCGCCGTCCTCTGCAAAAATCACCCCCACTCTCCGTCAAACTCCCATCGGAAATTGCCACTTAGAAAATTTCTTATAAATTTCTTCAAATTTGATCCATACACTCGAAATCCATGTCCTCTCACTCAAGTAACCAAAATTTCGAGGAAGATCTGGAACCTCTCTTTCCAATAGTACCGTTCGAGCAACAACCGCCGTTCGAAATTTCATCAGAAACATATCCCGACATCGATTCCGTGATCCGATCGGTGGAAGACTCTGGTGCTCGCCAATCCAGCGAAGAAACTGGAGCGGCCGCGAGCAATACTTCAGATGAGGAGTCTTTATCGAGTTTAGAATCCGAGGTAGATTCAGAGTTTGACGAGCTCTCTCTTGAATTTCTGAAGGGGATAGGATTCCCAGGTCCCAAGATGCTCGAAAATGAAATCCCCTCCGGTATTGCTCGCCCCTTTGAATGGCGAGCATACGCTGCTAAATTTGCGAACAACTTTCCCCATCCTCAACGTCAAGTATTAGATCTGGTGAGAACCGACTATCAGGCGAGCAGGATCTGGAGTGTTGTTCGCAAAGACGAACTCAACCTAATCCGGGAGGCGTATCAAATTCCGTACAACATCAATATATGGGCCCCGAAGAAGAGGGAAAGAGCTGATCGGCCTCCACTAGGATGCACAGCGATCAATATCGATACACTTATCGTCGGGCTAAGGTTGCCATTGCCCCCGATTGTTGGTCACTTTTTGGAGGTGACCAACCTTGCCATCACCCAGATTACACCAATAGGGTGGATGAATTTGCTCGGCATCATGGGTTTGTTCGCCCTGGAAGGGTACGTTGACCGTATTACCGCTGAAGAGGTCAACTACCTGATGACGATCACCAAATGTCCAAGGGGTGAAGAGGGTTATTATTATTTGAAGGCCTGGACTGGACTTAAAATTGTTAAAGAAGTGCCGAACAAAATCAGAAACTGGAAAAAGCACTTTTTCTTCATCGGGGGTGATTGGCGAGCATCTTCCGGTCCACACGGTGGTGCTGGGCATATATATTCTCCCACCACTTATGGGAAGATCAGACGTAAGCTTGCATTTGCTCGTCTTTGGATTAAGTTGTTCTAATTTAAATTTTCTTGTTTGCTCGTAGGTCCTCGGTTGCTCAAGTAGAATTCGGAAGAGGAAGAGATTGGCTCAGAGTTCCTCTTTACTTCCTGTCTGGTCGCTCTTCGGGACAGGGCTGATAGGACTATCGAGCACGTGAACAAGGAGAAGTGTAAAAAGGTTGCTCGCCTGTTCACGTACCCTCACCATCTTGAAGCACAAGTTGAGGTGCCCCCAGGTATATGAAAAATTCTAACTCTTCAAAGCGAACTTGTTCGTCAATAATTCTTAGTTACAAAACTTGCTCGTCTACCATGCTCTATTTCTCTTCTTTTTCCTTCTTTTTTTAGCCGAACAAGTCACTGTAGCAGTCCCTCCCAATTTTGGTCTCCTGGAGCAAAGAGGTCACGAAATGCCGCTCCCCAAGGAAAGGAAAGTTAAAGGAGACTCACCCTCCAAGGTCCTGACGATGACGAACAAGTCCGAGGGAGCGAAAGTTGCTCGGCATGCTGCCCCTCCCATGAGCGTCCCACCACCTTCTCCTCCTACCTCATCCCCTCACGGAGGAAAATGCTTAAAAAGGGAGATGAGACTACCGTGGCACAACCTGTCCCCGCTGGCAATAAGGGGAAAGAGAAGGTGGGCAAGAGTCACGCCCGCGTCCAACAGGAAGGAGATACTGCTCGTCACACTTCGATTGAGCCTGTCGAAATGGCAAGCAAGTCGGGAAAAGATGTTGCTCCCTTCCGAGGTCCGGAAGATATTACCCACCTTGGCTGGGATGAGAAAAAATTTGCCGAGTAAGTATCCTTTATGACTTGGTCATTTTGAACAGAGTCTATACTTTCGAAATCTTTCTAAGTATGTCTTATGTTCTTGCTCGCAGATACCGAGCAGAGAGCCATCCTGGGGGAGCAAGCCCTGTTCACTAGGGATGTAATCAAACCAAGCCGTTCGCAAGCTATTCGGGTCTCGGCTCGAAAAAATATTCGTTCGAATTCGTTTGTTAAGTTTCACGAGTCGAGATCGAGCCTGATTTCGAGCTCAATTATTTTATCGAGCCGAGCTCAAGCCTGGTGGTATTCGGCTTGAAAGCTCACGAACAGGCTCGTTGAGCTCACGAACATGCTCGCGAACAAGCTCGCGAGCAGGCTCGCGAATAGGCTCGTTTATAAGCTCGCGAACAGGCTTGTTTAATTTTTTTTATATAAATATTTAAAAAAACTATCCATAAGCATGTAACATAGTATTATAGTGTGTTATTTGGGATTAATTTATTTTAAACCATTAATTGTCTTTGTTTAGCTTCCGAATTAGTTGTTGTTCTTTGCTTGGAAGATGTTTTTAATATTAAGGACGATTATGTTTTTAATGAGACATAGTTTAGATGTGTTATTTTTGTATAATTTTTAAAATTTTAATTAGCTTTTCGAGCCGAGCTTTTTGAACCGAGCCTTTCGAGCTCGAGCTCGAATTATGCTTGATTAAATTGAAAACGAGCTTTTTTCGAGCCGAGCTCGAGCTATTCGCGAGCTTAAAAATTTACACATGAGCCGAGCTTGAGCTCAACTAATAGAGCTCGAGTCTAGCTCGAGCCTAAAAAAATTTAAACAAGTCAAGCTCGAGCTTGACAATATTCGGTTCGGCTCAACTCGTTAACATCCCTATTCACCAATATGCCTGTTCAAAAACTCCGGTAAACATACGGGAGATTCCAGGCGAGCATGTCTGCAGGGCTACCGAGCTGATCGCCCGGGCATGGACCAGGCCCATGGAGAAAACCATCTCCATGCAAGGAGTGGCGGACAACTTTCATCTCTCCATAATGCAGCATACCAATGCACTTGTCACGGCCCAGAAGGGGATGACTCAGCTTGCCGATCTAGAAGAAGTTGTTCGCCATTATACAGGCACTGCTCGGCAATTAACTGAAGAGAAAGATGACCTGGTTGGCCAATACGAGGTCAAACTTGCTCGCCTCAACAATCAACTCAAGCATGCCGATGACATAGAGAAAAAACATGTTGAAGATTATCAAATGTTTTCGGTCGAGCTCAAGAGTAAGGATGCTGAGCTTGAGGTGGAGAAGAAAGGGAGATCTGACGCTGAGCAGAAGCTAGCCGAGTCTGAGGGTGAAGTTGCTCGCCTCAATGAGATCATCAAGAATATGCTCACTCAAGAGCAGCTGGAGGCTGAGCTGTAAAATCGATTTGGGCCTATCACAAATCTGTGATACATTTGCGCTTATGCCGATTGTATTCGCTTAGCACATGTATATGAGAAAAATAATTTGGTCGATGAGATGGGTAGAGATCTGGCGGAGTTCGTCGAGCATTATCCTCCCCCAAACAATATCAAACTCCAACTGGGGGATATGACCGACTATGGGGTCAAGATTGACAAACTTGACTCGAGCATCATTGTTACCCGCCCCCCAGCTCCAGCCGATGAAGGTGAGCAAGATGCTGATGATAAACAGACTATCGCCGAGCAAGAGCAGAAAGCGGCTGAAGACTTGGCTAGTGGCATGATTGTCGATCCTTCTGCCAACCAAGCCCAAGATCTTCCTCAAGGTGAGCAACATCAAGAATAGGACTTGTATTCTTTTACTAGAACTTAGAAATTCTTGATGTAATCTCTTGTAATAGTTGTTCGTCACTTTTGTCGTACTCTTCCAGAATCCTTGTACTATTTTTTAGGCTTAAAGCCTTTTTATTAATGAATACGTCTTTTGTACGCTGATTTTCTTCTTATATGTTAATTGCCTTTACATTATCGTTTAATGCTTTTGCAATTATAACATATAATTTTGGGCTTCGTTCTATTTGAACTTTGCCTTAATGATAGAATATGGGTTTAGCCTTATGTTCTGTTCATCTTACAAGACGAACAACCTTTAATTGGCCTTGATCCTTAAGATTGGACTTATACCTTGAGCTTTAGACTTGTCTTCCAACGAATAACTATATTTACATCATGAAAATTTACAAGTGTTTTAAGACTGTTCATCATTAACATATACAATCTGATGAACAACTTTGAACACTAACACAAAAACTCTTGCTCGCTTATAATATTCTTACCGAGCAATTTTATCTAGAATAAAAAAAACTGAACAGCACCGAACTATACAATGTGCCGAACAATCTTTCATTCTATAATTAACAAAATTTTCAAAAAATTAGGCAAGTTTTTTATTCATTTGGTTCACTTGCCCCCTAAGATACTTGTTCACCCAAGAGTTGAACTTGTTCGACTTACTGATAGTATTTCTTCAGATGTACAGCGTTCCAGGAGTATTGGGCCGGTTTGTCTTCCATGTCTTTGATATCGTATACACCATTAAGGAATTTGTCCGTTATACGATACGGGCCCTCCCAAGTCGGTCCCAAAACACCTGGAGGTTGGGCGAGCAACTTTCTTAGAACCAAATCTCCAACTCTGAATTCCCTGATATTGACATGGGAATTATAATAACGTTCTGCTCATTGTTTGTATGTAGCATTTTTTAGCTCGGCATTTAATCTTTTTTCCTCGAGCAAATCCAATTCAGTAGCTAAAGCAGAGTTGTTCGCCTGTTCATCAAAGTTGATCGTCCTGATTGTATTGGCCTTTAACTCAATTGGTATTACGTCTTCTGTTCCAAAAGCCATTGCAAAAGGTATTTCTCCGGTGCTCGACCTGGGGGAAACTCTATATGCCCACAAGACTTCCGGAAGTTCTTCAGACCAACTAATTTTGCTTTCCGCCAATCGTACTTTTAATGAATGCTTGATAATCTTATTAACAGCTTCGACTTGTCCATTTGACTGGGGATGATAGGGAGTAGAATAATGTTTTTTGATCCCCCACTTTGTACAGAAGTCTCTCAACTCTTTGCCATCGAACTGCGGACCATTGTCTGTCACTATTATTTGTGGAACTCCAAAACGACAAACAATGTTCTTCCATATAAAGTTGATCATCTTCTGTTGTGTGATTTTCACCATGGCTTCTACTTCTGCCCATTTCGTATAATAATCGACTGCCACGATGACAAACCGAACATTTCCAACTCCTGCTGGGAAGGGACCTATAATGTCCATCCCCCATCTTGCAAATGACCATGGGCTATAAACCGACACGAGCTCCTGAGCCGGGGTGTGAATGTTTGGGGCAAAAATCTGGCATTGATGACAAGTCTTTGCTTTCTTGATTGTGTCCTGACGTATAGTCGGCCAATAATAACCTTGTCTGATAGTTTTGTATGCCAAGGCTTGCCCCCCAGTGTGATTTCCTCATACTCCGGCATGTATTTCTTCGAGTATTACTTGTCCTTGCCCCCTAGGCAAACATTTGAGAAGTGGAATTGATATTCCCCTTTTGTAAAGCTGCTCGCCTACCAGGGTATACCTGGCGGCTTGGTTTGTTAGCTTGTCAGCTTCAAAAGAGTTGTTTGGTTTTTTTCCACTTTTCAAATATTTGACTATGTTTATTCTCCAGTCTTCGTCATTTGTTTGCTCGTCTAGCTGGTTGACATTGTAACTTGTCGTTGACGGGTTATTCATCTTTGTGATTATAACGTCTGCCAACTCCGCAGGTCCTTCGCTTGTTGCTAGTTGAGCCAATGCATCTGCTTGGTTGTCCTTGGGATTTGTTCAATAAAAACTTGATCTAGTAAGGACATTAGGTGAGCAACAATTTGTTGATATTCAATCATGTGATCATCTTTTGCCTTGTATTCACCTCGGACTTGGTTCACGATCAATTGTGAGTCGCCGAATATTTGTAAACGTCTGACATCTACCGCAAGGGATAAGTGGAGACCAGCAATAAGAGCTTCATACTCGGCTTCGTTGTTGGTAGCCATGAAACCAAATCTGATGGTCGAGGTGAAGACTTGTTTGTTGGGGCTAATAAGAACCACTCCTGCCCCTGAGGCCATGTTGGTGGAAGATCCGTCGACATAGAGATGCCATGGATGATCTAGTCCTCTCGTCGGATCTGGAGGGAAGGTTAGTTCGACAATAAAGTCGGCCAACGCTTGCCCTTTGATCGTTGTTCGAGTAGCATAGGTCTCTCCAAACTGGCTGATCTCTAGTGACCATCTCAATAAACGACCAGCTGTGTCTGGGCGATGGAGAATTTGTCTGAGTGGGAAAGTTGTTAACACCTCAACTTGATGGTCGAAGAAGTATGGTCTTAACTTTCTTACACTCATAACAAGTGTATATGCCAACTTTTCGGTTGGAGAATATTTGAACTCCGCTTCATGTAAAGCTTGGCTGACGTAATAGATTGGTTGATGAAATTTGCCATCCTCCCGCACCAGAACAGAGCTGATCGCCACTTTCGACGTTGCTAGGTACAGATAGAGTTTTTCACCTGAGATTGGTTTTGATAGAATTTTGACATCTCCTAAGTAGTCTTTAAGTTGTTCGAATGCACTCTGGCAGTTGTTCGTCCATGTAAATTTTCCTTTCTTAATGGCTTCGAAGAATGGACGACATTTGTCTCCCGATCGAGATATAAATCGGTTCAATCCTGCTAAGCATCCTGTAAGTCTTTGCACCTCTTTTACTGAACGTGGAGGTTGCATATCCACAATAGCTTTGACTTTTGTTGGATTGGCCTCAATTCCCCGTTGGCTAACAAGATGGCCCAGGAACTTCCCTGAATGAACTACAAAGCTACTCTTCTTTGGATTCAACTTCATGTTGTAGTGTCGAAGGATTTCGAACACCTGGGTTAAATGTTGGAGATGATCTTCTTTTCTGGGGCTTTTGACCACGATATCGTCTACATAGACTTTCACAGTATCTTCAATTTGTTCGTCGAACATCTTGTTCACCAACCTCTGTTATGTTGCTCCTGCGTTGATGAGGCCGAATGGCATTCTTTTCCGGCACAGCAAGTTTTTGTTTGTATAAAATGTTGTATTTTCTTGATCGTCCGGATGCATTGGGATTTGATGATACTCGGCAAAGGCATCCATGAATGTTAACATTTCATGACCAGCAGTACTGTCCACCAATTGATCAATGTGTGGGAGAGGAAAGTTGTCCTTCGGGCATGCTGCATTCAGATCCGTAAAATCAATGCATAGCCTCCAGGTTCCATTCGGCTTCTGCACAAGGACTGGGTTTGCTACCCATTGTGGACAAAGTGCCTGCCGAATTAGATCATTGTCTATTTCCTTCTTTTTTGATGGACTGACCTTCTTTCTTGGTTGATATTGATTTTGTGGCAAGCATGTTTTGGATCTATTCCCACCATATCCGCATGAGACCATGCGAAAACATCTAGATTTCTTCTTAGGAACTCTTCCATTCGGGATCTGTATGGCTCAGGGAGCTCAGATCCTATGTGCAATTCCAGGTCCTTGTTTTTAGGGTTAACTTTAATGGCTTCCAGTTCTTCAACTGGAGTTGCTCATCGTTTTTGCCCTTTTCAACAAGGATATATTATTGGTCCCTCTTGGTCGAAATTATTTTCAACGTTCATTGGGTCTGTATCTAGACGGGGTTCAAGATTGTCTGCTTGCCTTGGCTCACCATTGTTTGCTAGTCTGCGACCCTCCAAGTCATTGGTAGCAAGTTGCTCGTCGCCACCCAAATATTGTTTGTCAGGTGAAGGTGCCTCCTTGGTGGTGACGAGTTGCTCGCCCAGGAGTTGTTCGTCAGCAAGCAAGAGTTGCTCGTCCATATCCATATGGTCCTCCCCTGATGGTTCATCAATTGGATAACTGGTGGTGGCTTCCATCATGGAAACTTGTCCCTCCTTCGATTGCATTTGTAGGAGACATTCACGAGCTTTTCTTTGGTCTCCCTTTATTGAGCCAACTCCACTTGTTGTTGGAAATTTTATGCAATAGTAGTAGGTTGAACATGCGGCTTTGAATTCATTCAAAAAGGGTCGACCAAGAAACCCGTTATAAGTCGATTCTTGATCTACAACCAAGAAATCTACCATTCTTGTGATATTTTTCTCGGGATCCCCGACCGTTACAAGTTGCACAGACAAGCTAATTATTCCCAGAAGGATTGTTATAGCATTTCCAAAGCCTAGGATATGATTATTTGAGTCTCGGATATAGCCTGCATAATCCCCCAGTTGATCGAGTGTCTTTTTGAAGAGGATGTTAGTGTAAGCCCCTGTGTCCACCAACAAACGATGCACCCTGGTCCCCATAATCTTAGCACAAATTACGAGAGAGTCATTATGGGGGGTCAATATTCCCTCCAAGTATTTTTTAGTAAAGGTTAATTCTGATGTTTGTAGGACGGACGGATTAACCCCCATTTCTTGTACATGATCAATCGCTCGCAACTCCGTCTTTCTTTTTCGATTAGACACTGGTGGTCGTCCATCAAAACACCCTTCAGCAGGTCATGAGCGTTCCATCATGTATACATCCTCCACCGGACGAGCAGCTGCGGCAGGGGCTTGTCGTCCAAGTCTGTTGTTTCGTGGAGGTTGATCATCAATCTCATCTCCCGAACTGCTCTCCCGACCTTTCTTCCCAGGTTGCCTTTTGACAAATTCAGAAAGCTTTCCCTCCTCGTAGAATCGCCACAATTGCTTGAGCAAATCTCTACACTCACTCGTAAAATGACCCACACTTTGGTGGTAGACACAATACTTGTTTGGGTTGAGTTTGCCAGTTTCTTGACGGATCTTCCGAGGAGGGGAGAGCAACTATTTTTCCTTCACGTTGTTGTACACAGTATCGATGGACACTGTTAGCACCTGGTTGAGTTTTTCCTTTAGCTCTGTCCCTTCAGTGAATGCCTTCATGTTTTTAGGGACCTGATAGCCTGTTCCACGGGGCTTTTTGTTGTTCTCCTTTGGATCAGCCTTGTTGTCCCCCAAGTTTGCTTGTAAAGCTTCATGCATGGAGACGAATTTGTCGGTTTAATTTTTGAACTCAGCATAACTTTTTGGGCACTTTAGACGTACCTCCTTCCATAGGTCTGACCCTTTTTCAGCCCGGCCATGACGGCTATGATCTTGGTATCTTCACTAACTGGTTCTCCCTCCAGCAATACTTTATCAAACCTTTCCATGAAAGCCCGGTCCGATTCGTCATCATTTTGTTTTAAATCTGATAGTCGGTACTTTTGGGAAAGGTACGATCCTACAGTTGAAAAGTGAGAGAGAAACTCTCGGCTTAACTGAGCAAATGAGTGAATGGATGCTGATGGCGTTGCTGAAAACCACTTATGTACTCTGTCCCCCAAAGTTAGGGGAAAATTCCAATATTGAGTAGCATCACTGGCTCCCATAGAAATCATATAGTCCGAATATTTCATTAGATGGACTCGGGGATCAGCAATGCCTTCGTATTGTATGCTTGCCGGAAATTGTATCTTTTTTTGGATTGGGGCCTTCAGTATAGTTGATGATAAAGGTGAAGATGGCATGCTGGTCGTCCCGACTCCTCTTTGTTGGTCAAGCTATCCCTGCATGCTCTCCACAGCTTTTCTTAAGCTTGATAATTCATCAAGAGATGCCCCTGACTTGGAGGCTGTTCGGCAAGCAAGGACGTTTGCCCTTCTGCTCGTCGCAGTCCCTCTCTTGGAGGAAGATACTCCTGAGGTTGTCTCATTGGGTTGCTCGCCGCATTTGGCCCTAGGCGGCCAAAGGCGGACCTAGTGAGTCTCTCATGCACCGATGGGTGAGCCTGCTCAAAAGTTGTTCGCCCGTCTCCTGCCCCCTGGCGAGCAACTTCTTGTCGGAGTTGAGGTTGGCCAAGTCTGTCCTGTGCACTGGAACGAGACATTCCATGGCTAGACATTGTTGTTCGTCCATGGGCAGACTCAGCTTGACCTTCCGTTTGGTCAACTATTTTAGCTTTGTCTTTGTCCCCTCGATTCTGGGCACTATTAACTTTATGTTGCTCGCCACGAACAGACCTTGCTCTCACTACTTCCAATTGGTGAGACTTAGACCTTTCCTGTGAAGGTCTATGTTGTTGTTGTTGTTTCTGAATTGCCTGGAGAGCAGCTATTGTCTTGGCTAATTCCTGGGGTTTTTAGCCAAGGCTTCCAAATCTGGAGGCATTACGTGGGCTGCAACCGAAGGTTGAACCTTGTTCGCATGGCGTGGATCACGATCCAGATGATCAGTGGATGAGACTCGGGTTGGGGAAACTCCCATCGAAGGATGTGAAATCCTAGTTTCCTTGGATTGAGGCATCCTGATTTGAATTATCTTCTCTACTTTTGAATCTTCAAATTTGATATTGAAGAACAACAAGAACACTATTGTTTGAATCTTCAAGAATTTCTTGAGGATTCCTTCAAATCTTCAAGTTTTAAGCTTGGAGTTCTTGATAATCACACTTCAACCGGAGGTTCGAACCCCTCTCTCTAGCGCCAAATTATTGGTGATCGGTTCTAATCGTGAGGATTAGTGACTGTTTTTAACCGGTTTTAGAATCACCAAACAAGAACGTGTGATTGATTACCACCGTAAATGGTAAATTCGATTGTTCGGGTTATAAAATCATAAATACGAGTATCAAATTCATATTTATTTCGTGTGTGTGCATGTTTAGGTGTATGAGTGTGTGTAATTGGAGTATTTGTGAATTTGAACTTATATTTTATTGCTGGAGAACAACTATTTATACTGACCACCAAGTAGAAGGTGTACATGACTCTTGGACTACCAAGCTTGCATGCTTGACATGTGTCCTTTGACCACATTTGACCTTATCTAAGCTGAAACTTAGTTACAAAGTCTTGTATTTGGTCTTGTCTCGGATCCATTGTTGTTCGTCCTTGCTTGCTTGATAGATCATTACTTGTAGTTTTTCTGTAGAAGTTGTTCGCTCTCTGATTTCATGGTTTACAAGCTGCTCGCCCAGATATTTCAAGGTGGGCGAGCTTCTGGATATGTCATATTTGTTCGTCAAGAGCTGGGGTGACATGGTAGGTTAATTGATTTCATACACTTCATAAGCTGATAGGTACACCACCTGTTGGTAATGTTGTTCGTCATTTATGACCTGGTGTTGGGTTCATACTTGGCCTCGGGTTTTAGGACTTGTTCGCAAGAAAGTTGTTCGTTGAGAGTGTTGTTCGTCAACAAATGCACTTCCCGCATTAGTTTATGCACTCCCCTTTGATTTTCTTTGTTAATTATCTCTGATCTGGGTATTTTGTTTCATAATCTTCATTTATGTCTTAACTCTTGTTTGCCAGGCCAAAAATTGATGTTCTCCTATCAACAAAGGGGGGTCGAGCGCTAGCACTCGATCGACTAGACCCCAAATATACGAGATTTCAGCCTTTTCACCCATTTTCGGCACATTGCTTATAAATACCCGGTCCCAAGCTCGTTTTTGGATACCCGTTGATCACTTTTCATATTTTGGCATACTTAGAGCTTGGTAGAGAGATTTTGGAGGGTTTCACACTTGTAAACGAGGTTTTGATCTTACGAATTCTTAGTTTAGATACTTCTTTTGATTCTTTTTGTTTAGTTCTTTTGTTCTTGAACCTTTGAGACTTCTAAATCCTACTTTATCATATTTATTGAGATTTTTAGATATTCTTTTGTTTATGCTTTCAAATTCTTTTGATTACTTCATTATGCAAATGTTAATCGTTCTTGTGATTGTTTTCGTTAATTTAATTACCATGTTAGGCTAGAACCACATAATTAGGATAGCTCGTGATGTTTAGTGCTAGTTCTCTTAATTAATTGAATTCTTAAAATAAACCCAAGAATTATCTTGGAATTGAGTACGAAAATTATTAGAGAGAGGACGATCTTATTATTCTTTGATAACGAGTAAACTTAACGATAGGGTTATAGAAGGGGTTTATAATTTACCGGTTTATCTAGGGAGGACGACCGTGTCACCTTGGGTAAATAAGGGTCTCATTAATTAAGCATAATTCATATAACTTGTTTAGTGGGTTGTGAAGTAGGTTGATATGACGAAGTATTATGGTTAATTCTTGAGCTTTTAGTTTTTCAATCTGGTGCTAGATTAGGAAAGTTGATTGCCTAGTTTTAGTACATTTAGGATTAATACTTGCACATCACGGTTATTTTAGTTATCGTACTAGCTCCGTTAGTATACATAGGGATTCCTATCCTGAGCATCAATATCTCATACTTTATTAAAACTGTAGTATTCATTTAATTTCATTATTTGCATTAATAGTGGTAGAATATATTGTAGATTAATACAATTCTTATCCCAGAATGTACACTCATATTAACTACGACACTTAGATCTCCAGGGCTCTATTCGCATACACACCTTCCATTGGGTACGATATACTTGGTCCCTATACTTGCCAATACTACAGGGATCCCATACTCTTGTGAGGTAACTACTAGTATAGCTAGTATTTTGCGTTCAAGTCAATTATCCTACTAGTAATTTGGCGTTTGATTATTGTATTAAAGTTATTCATATTTTAAATGAAAATATGAAAAGCCCTTTATTAAAGTGGTGCTACTTTCTCTATGATACAAAAATAGTAAAAATATTTTATGCATATTCGCGATTTATTCTTGGTTGCTAAAGCACTTGATCCCAGAGTAATATTGGAAGGATTAATAGTATTGTTAGATTTGTATTATAATTCTTTATTTCCTAATAGACATATAGTCATGGATGATGATGATGATGATGCATATCCTAAGTCGGAAGAGATTGTTAATAAGATTAAAGTTACTTTAATGAATTTTTTTTAGAGAATATAGTGATTTCAATTTTAACTCTAATGTTGATCGTGGCGGTGACTCTTCGTCTTCTTCTATGGTAACTGAATATGTAATTAATGATATATTATTGGATTTTTATAATGAGCCTATGCAAAAACATCCAAGGGCTACTTCTAACCCTTATCATGAATTGGATCATTATCTAACCTCTAGATTTGAGTTTGATGACGACGATGATACTTTTGGCACACTAAAGTGATGGTCGAAGAAGAAAAATGTCTATCCGATTTTTTCAATGCTAGCAAGAGAAGTTTTTGCATCTCTCGCCTCAATCGTAGCCGTGGAACAAGATTTTAGTTTTGGAGGTTACACTTTGGATACAACGAGATCGAATATGAATTGACCGTTGAAAATATAGAAAACCAATTCTTGCTTGATGATTGGGTAAAAGTTAAAAAGAGAGCTTAAGAATTCATTGTTAATGATGATCAAGAGAGCTCTGAAGAAACTACCACCGAGAGTGACGTATGAAACCGGAACCGAATCGATCCAAATCAACGAGGTAAGTTTGATGTAAGAAAACTATGTGGACTTTGATTCCTATTTGAATACGAAGGCAATTTAATTTTGAGTTTTAAACTTATAATTTCTAAGTTTATTTCTTAAAATTAAGCACAAGTCCCAATTTCTTTAAACACCCCTCCCCCCAATTTATTTTGTAAAATTTAAGATTTTAAGTTGTAAACTTGTAATTAGTAATTCAGAATCGTTCAATATTTCAATTTGTAAATTTATAATATTTCAATTAGTTTGTAATAATAGACACTAGATACTTATTTTAAGTTAGAATTACTAATTTGTAATAGTTCAATTACTAATTAATTTATAATAGTTCAATTACTAATGAAATCTTCTTCAATTTAATTTGTCATCTATATTACTTCAAATTTGCAATATTTTGAAGTAAAAATATTCCTTAATTTAGATAAAAAAAAACCAAAAAACACAAGGATAAAGAAAAACCAGCGGAACCGCCGGTTTTGGAACTTAACCTAAACTGTCTTAACCACGGTTCGATTCCGGTTCCAAATTTTGAATTTTTCGAATTGACGGTTCAGGAACCGTGAGCATATTTATCGGAGGGTGGGGTGGGGGGGGGGGTTATAGTTAAAAGCGAGAAGAAATATAAAATCTTCTATGAACAAGTTTCGTAATATGAAATTTATAGTATCACATGTATTTACTGATAATATTACATATTTTCACTAATATTATTATTAGATTTACAAATTGAAATTATAATATAAAATATTAGAATTTAGTGAATACATCTATTGGTATTAGTTTCATACTCTAAACAAATTTTACAGAAAACCTACTAAAAAGGAAAATTTGGTTGATTTGTTATATATGTATAATTCATATTGAGCTATAACCAAATGGATTAATCCCTTAACTCTTAAATATTTTTAAGGGATTATAAATTTGTACGTCTAGTAACTTAGCCCTATTGGAGTTATACGGGAAAATATGCTTTTACTTTGTATAACTCATCTATTAAACACTTGTTTTATGAGAATAATTCTTTTATCACATTTGCTTTGAATATGAATGAATGTTATATATTTATTGCAACCCATTCAATATATATAGTGTGTGTTACATTTTAGTTAACGTGGTGATACCAGATCACAGAAGATCACATTAACGGTTTCCTTGTAACTAAACATACAAATTTACGACCTAGGTGGAATTGTACAATCTACCATGAAATGTCGATGCGTAGTTCTCAAATTGGTATGTCTTGACCAAGAGATTGCACTAGCACATTTAGTATGTGTTGAAGAGGACCTACAGCGAGGATAAATTATTCTGTTATGAAATGTGAAGAATTAGACATCAGTGGTTATTGATTTCTTAATCTCCGTTACTTAAATAGGACCGTGTGTGGTTAATAGTTATTGCTTTGATTCATATTGGGTGAGAATCATTGTGACTTCGAACCTTATGTTTTGGGCAGTAATATTAATCATACGACAGTTGCTAAGGTTTAATATGGAGAAACGTGAGCGAGTACGGCTCGTGTGATTTGTCCCCTTGGTAGGCTCAGAAGTTTTATCGTATCAAATCTTGCAAGTGAATAATTAGTTTCTTCGGTACGGATAATAATGTTGAGCTATCTTTACTCCAAGGTAAAAGATATTAATTAATTTATTTCTATTCAGAAGCCCAGTTAATTAATGTACTAGATAATCTTAAACACGAGAAATAATAACTGGGAGTCCATATTATCGTAATATGGATTAAGATGGATAGTGTAATATTAATTTATTAGTGGTATTAATTAATATTAATGGGCTGAATAATATTGGGGCTCAATATTGTAATTCAGTAGCTCATTGAAGGTCCAATCTTAATTCCCCTAAAGACCCTTCAAGTAGCCCTATAAATAGCCCGATAAAAATAATAAGGTGGTTAAAATAAAATAAAATATTATTGCTGATTTTATCCTCATTATTTTCAAAAATATTAATGTAGAGAAAGAAAATATTTTGTTGATTTTCTTGGAAAAATATTATGGAAGATATGTATTCTTGGAATACAAGATTATCTCATAAATTCAAGATGATCCAAATCTTGTATTCTTATCCATGAAATTTTCAAAAATTGCTTATAATTAGGAGGGTGAGATTTTTGTGGAATATTTTATTATGGAGAAAAGAATATATGGGATATATTCAAGATTTCTTAGAGGCCAAGAAAAAAATATTCTCTCCCCTAAAATTCATGAAAATTTCGGCCACCCTACTATTATAAACAGGGGATGATTATTTTATCCCCAGGTACACAATTTCATGAGTTGGAAAAATCAAGAGCAATAAATATTTTCTTTCTTCCTTGTTAATTTAAATTGTTCGTGAGGGCTTTCCACCGGCGAGCGAATAAAGGCGAAATGAAATGCTTGAGAAGGTTTTTACGGTTGATAGGATCGTAACGCTTGTCACGTTGATCTCGATTGGATGTCGCTTCAAGAGGTACATTATACGTAAAATTCTTAGTTTTTCCGCCGTAGAATTTTACGTGTTTATATTCATATGCATGTTAATTTGTTGTTGGCATTATTATTATATAAATTAGTTTAGGATTAATTCATGCTAGTAATAATTGAATTTAAATTCATATTTAAATATCATTCCGAATAGATCCGAGCACCCCGATTTTCCCAATAACTGGTATCAGAGCCACGGTTTCGGGCTCTGATCTTTAAATTGATGAATATTAAATTGAAATTGGATAGTAGAATTGCTAGATCTTTTTTGCAGGTATTCAATTGTCATGAGTTTTAATATTTTATTTTTCATGGCGTATGAATGATTATTATTTTTAATTTGATTATTCGAATTCGTTTTTCTCGTGAGAAAATCCACGAGTGGATTAGTTTTTTTATTTGTTTGATTCGATCAATGTAATAGACTAGTCTAGATCTAGGTTTATTTATTTTTTGTAAATAAATTGGAACTGGATCGGAATGAAGACGGAGACGGTAAATTAAGAACGGTGCACCCGGACGACGCATGCATGCGAGTGAAAAACGAGCATGGACGATACAACCCGAATGCACGGCGTGCACAAGTTCATGGACCCGTGCGCAATGGGCTCGGAAGCAGCACCGCTCGCCTGGTGTAGGCTCTGAGAGGTATGCGGCCCCACCCGTGGGGCAACGCGTGCTAGATCTCGGCCCACACGTTCGTTTTTTTATCTTTTTTTACAGGATGCCTGAACATCGTCTCGACCCCAAACGAAGAACGTCTTTTACGAATTGTTGATGTTTGAGTGAGAGCTTTTCGAGATGAACGATGAAAGCAACAAGCACAATTTTTTGCATCAAGACGTGACGAAAATTAACACGTGACAATTAGATTTGAGTGCTCCAATGTATTTTAATTTTTATTTTGGTGGATGTTTTATTTTTGTGCATTTATTATTTTATAATATATGTTTGCATGAATTTTAATTGTCCAAGAAAAACCTTACTTTCGAAAATTACTAAGTATGTTTTTTTTAATTAATCCCGATTTTATTCCAAAAAATTAAATTGGATTAATTTTGACCTCCATAATTTATTTATTTGTGAAGTCTTTTTGGAATACATTTCCCACTCGGATCGGCCAAAAAGATGGATTTCACATGAATAAATTCTGAAAGGATGATTGTGGATTATTACTAGTGGCAGTATTGAGTCTCACCACGAGAGGCTTGCTCAAAGCAAAATAATAATCATGTATTGAATTATAGTTATTATTTAGGCATAAGAAATTGATATTAACTTACTCCCCTCGGAGTCTCTGTCAATTTTTATGTGGTCAAAGTGAGAGCCGACTATTAATTATGAATTAAAGGTTTATAACTATTAATGTTTGTAACCTGCTTAAATGTGTTTAAATGCATAGACCACCCCTCGTGGCACATTTAAATTATTTCAAGATTTTTGCTGATGCATGATTATATTGTTTTAAGGTTTCAATATAATTGATGTGATCGAATTATGTGATAATTTTGTATTTTTCTAGTTATTAATATGAATGTATGTTTTATTCTCATTTCATCATGTCGCAACCTTTTAATCCACTGTTTAGTATACTTTAAGTTAACAAATTTTCTGGAGAGAATTATGTCGATTAAAAATAAAATTTAAACTTTGTCCTTACTGCACAAAAACACAATTGGGTTGTTCACGTTAATATACCCGACAAGCCTAATGATAAGTCAAGCAATGGGAAAATGTAGTTTATGATTGGAAGCGTGACAATGAACACATAAAACGCATCATCTTGACATCTTTGTCTGAGGATTTGAGGCGCATTCATGAAGACATTGTATTCGTTGTTGAAATCATGAAAAGCCTTAAAGAGATGTTTTCACAGCAGAAACTCATGACTAATCAGTTCACCAAACATGACTCGGTCAAGTTGAAAATGGTGGAAGGGAACGCCTGTGAGGGAGCACGTTCTCGAGATAATGGCATGCCTAAACAAGTGGGAAGTACTTGGTGCGGATTTTAATGTCCCTACTCAGGTCAATTTCATATTCCATTCACTACCGAAAAGTTTTTAGCAGTTTCAACTGAACTGTCAGATAAATAAACGGACAAGTCATTTTATCTGAGCTCTTGCAAGTTTTAGTTTCGTTGGAGGCGATAATGGGGCACCAGTCCATTGCTATGGTGGGTAATGGTCCGTCTACCTCTTCTGGTCCCAGTGGAGGGAAGAAGAGGAAGAGAACCAAAGGTCAGACCCAAACAAATTAAACTGTTGCGAAAGGCAAAGTCAAGGCTAGCATCGAAGGGGAAGTGTTATAACTGCGGTAAGAGATGACATTGGAGGTCTGTCTGTTCTAAGCCTAAGAGGCTAGGAAAGTTAGGTAATTCAAACGCCCTAGTCGTCGAAATTTGTGAAGTGGCGTATGTTGTCCATTCGTGGATAGTGGATATGAGAGCCACTGATTACATTTGTTTCATTTTGCATGGGTTTAAGCTAACCTGACGATTTAGCGGAAGTGAGATCCCCATTACACCGGGCAATGCTACGAGAGTGGCAGCTGAAGCAGTGGGAGAAGTGTGCCTATATTTTGAAGATAAAGTCATGGTCTTGAGAGACGTTCTTCATGTTCCTAGTTTACAAAGAACTCAACCTTCAGTTTCTAAATTGTTTTGAATAGATACTCAGTTTCTATTAATAAGGGTGTTATTATTTCTCGAAACAATGAGTTTATCTGTTCCGGATCATTAATGGATGATCTTTATACCATTATTTGGTCACACCACTCACAAAATTGAATCTAATAACACATCGACTATTTTGAGTAATAAAGGAAAATGTTATTTTGACATGAATGAAACACTTTTATGACATCTTAGATTATATCACATTAATCTAATGCGGATACAAAGATTGGTGAAAAATGGATCCTTGAAGTCTCTTCAAGTAGAACCATTTCCAACTTGTTTATCCTATTTAGAGGGTAAGATGACCTAGAGGGCATTTGGAGTCAAGATGAATAGAGCCACAGAAGTGTTAGAACTCGCTCATACAAATATGTGTTGTCCAATGACGACCATGACAAGAGGGGGTAAGAGTATTTTATCACTTTCATTGACCAATACTCGAGATATGGATACATCTACCTTATGATGCATAGGGAAATGAGTATCAAGTTCCTACGATCAGATCGTGGAGGCAAATACCCCAACGATGAATTCTTGAACTATCTATCGGACGAAGGGATCGTATCCCAGTAGACCGCACCAGGAACCCCTCAACAGAATGGTGTGGCAGAACTAAGGAACTGGGCTCTTTTAGAAACGGTCAGATCCATGATGAGTTATTCAGATCTACCCAAATCATTTTGGGGTAACGCCTTGGAAACGACGGCTTATATTCTAAACTTGGTTCCATCTAAATCGATTCCTAAGACCCCGATAGAGTTGTGGACCGGGCGAAAGCCTAGTTTGAAACACTTGAGGATATGGGGGTTTCCGGTATACGTGCTACACAAGGAAGCCGGTAAATTGGATCCACGTTCGGAATTAAGGTTGTTTATAGAATACCCCGCGGGAACAAAAGGGTGTATGTTCTATAGCCCCAAAGATCAAAAGAATGTGATTAACACACACTTTAAATTCTTGGAAGAGGACTAAATGAACAATCGAAAACCTAAAAGTGAAATTACCTTAGAAGAATTGAGAGGGCAAACCCTGATACCAAGTATACAGGATGATATACCAATCGTTACACCTACACAACCGGAACCAAAAACCCGAGAGATTCATGGGAATAGGAGAATCTTCGAATTTGATTCCCAGAGAAGAATCAGACCCATGGACATACAATGAGGTAATACAAGACAAAGATGCGGAATCTTGGCAAACGACAATAGAAGCCGAGATGGGTTCAATGGATCATAATCGAGTGTGGGAGCTGGTCAAACCACCCAGTGAGGTAGAACCCATTGGATGCAAGTGGGTATACAAGAGGAAAAGAGGACCGGACGAAAGGGTTGAAACCTTCAAGGCTAAGCTAGTGGCAAAAGGATATGCTAAAAAAGAAGGGATCGATTATGAGGAAACCTTTTCGCATGTAGCTATGCTTAAGTTCATCCGTATTCTCTTGTCGATCGCTTCACATCTAGATTACAAGATCTGGCAAATGGATGTCAAGACAACTTTCCTTAATGGAAATCTTGACGGTTTAGATATCTCTGTGCGACAACCCGAAGGTTTTCTTGCAAAAGGACTGGAGCATCTTATATGCAAGCTCAAGTGGTTCATCTATGGACTTAAGCAAGCATCACGTACTTGGAACCAGTGTTTTGATCAAGTTATTAAGTTTTATGGGTTTTATCAAAATGAGTTCGAAAGTTGTGTGTATAAAAAGTGTGACAGAACTGCGGCGGTATTCTTAGTATTATACGTAGACGATATTCTGCTCATTGGAGACAATGTAAAGGTATTGTCAGACGTAAAGGCATAGCTGTCAAAACAGTTTGATATGAAGGACTTAGGGGAAGCCGGTCACATCCTTGGGATCAAGATCACTCGTGATCGCAAGAAAATAATGTTGGGCTTATCTCAAGCTTCATACATTGACACTGTTTTGAAGCGTTTCAGCATGCACGATTCCAAGAAAGGTTTTGTACCTTCTAGGCACGGAATCCATCTATCAAAAGAAATGTGCCCTAAGACGCATGCGGAGATAGATGATATGAAAGGCGTTCTGTATGCTTCGGCCGTAGGAAACCTTATGTTTGCAATGATGTGTACGAGACTGGATATTTGCTATGGCGTAGGCATGGTGGCGAGATATCAAAGTAATCCCGGGAAAGACCATTGGACTGCGGTTAAATGCATTTTGAGGTATCTGAAAAGAACTCGTGATAGAATGCTGATTTACCAGTCAGATAGCCTAATTCCTGTGGAATACACGGACTCAGATTTCCAATCAGACCTAGACTCCAGAAAGTCTACCTCGGGTAGTGTATTTTGCATAGGAGGAGGAGTCGTTTCATGGAGAAGTATTAAGCAGAAATGCATCGCCGATTCGACCATGGAAGCCGAATATGTAGCTACTTGTGAAGCAGCGAAAGATGCAGTGTGGCTCAAGAACTTTTTTGTGGACTTGGACGTCGTTCCGAATTTGCCCGACATAATCACTGTCTATTGTGATATTGTCGGAGCTGTTGCAAATTTAAAGGAACCGAGAGCCCACGAGGCCAACAAACACATAGAAAAAAACACCATCTTATACGAGAAATCGTTAAGAGATGAGATAAAGAGGTGACAAAGATAAATGTCAGAGGACAACCTATTAGATCCATTCACAGAGGGTCTACCTCAGAGTACATTCGAGAGCTCATCTGTAATAGTTATAAATTCAACATTTATACACATTCAACTAAATTCATATATGCGTATATCAATCTGCTAAATTCATATATACCTGGCTACATATATCAATCAACTAAATTCATACCTACACATATCAGTCAACTAAATTCATACATACACATATTAATCAAATAATTTCATACTTACATATACCAATCATCTAAATCCATACCTACACATATCAATCAACTAATTTCATACCTACGTATATCAATCAACTAAATTCATATATACCTACACATATCAATCAACTAAATTGATCATACCTACGTATATCTACGTATATCAATCAACTAAATTCATATATTAACTAGTTTTATATATACTAACATACCAACTAATTTAATATATATTAACATATAAAATCATATACAAACATATAAAATCATATATACGTACATATATATATTTAAAAAATTGATATAAAAACATAATAAACGGTTAAAGTTTAAAAAACTTACGGTTATTGTGTAGACGGGGAAGCAACAAGTGAAATGATCGGAACAGATTGCTCGACGGAAGGCGGCAACGGCGACGGCGGCGATCAGCGGCGGCGGTGGATTTTTGGAGGTGATGGTTGAAATGCATACGGCCCCTGGTTTAAAAGGGATTAAAAAATTTAGCGATCGCCTGAGGCGGTCGCTAAACGCAAATAAAGGCAGTCCCGAAGACCAAATTTCCCTTTAGCGACGGCCAGATGCGGTCACTAATTACCCAGAATTAATGATCTTTGCCCGTTTCCAAGAACGGGTCAACTGACCAGTTTGCGACCGCCAATAGACGGTCGTTGATTACAAAATTAAATTCAGCAACTGCTTTGATGGTCGCTAATCAGGCGGTAAATAGCGGTGGTCAATTTTGACCAACTTTTGAGTTTTAGCGACCGCCCGAGCGGTCGTAGGCGGTCGCTAAGACTACGATTCAACGACCGACTATTGTGATGGTCGCAAATATTTTAATTTTGAGACCAATGGTCTTACTCGGTCGCTAATACATTTTTAGAGACCAATATTTAGGCGGTCGCTAATTTCGGTCGCTAAAACGCGAGTTTTTTGTAGTGTTTTCCATTAACTTTCTTAAGATTTTAATGTGAGTTAATTTGTATATTTTAAATTAATAAATAGTTTTTAATGAGGGTGTATTAGTCAATTTAAATGAATGAAATAAAAGGGAAATATTTTTTGTGTAATTATTAGTACAACGATATGTAATTTAGAGATCTTTGTAGAGAGTGAATAGTGGGATTTGAAAATAAAATTAAGACGTAGTGAGTATATGAATGTATCTTTTTGTGCTCCCGCCATGAAAAATTTCTAGATCCGTCACTGTGTGCAATGGATAATTTGTGGTGGTTTGAGTAGTTGGAATAATATTTTACACACAATTTATTCCCCATAATTTTTATTAAGAATAAAAAGTTTAATATAACATCAATTACATATTAACACTTGTATATATACTAGTATATATCATAAAATATATATATTGTGGACTATAACATTTCAAATTTATGAAAAACGTTATCCTAATTTTTTTTTATGTATAAAAAAATCTTGAACTCTTTATATGTCACAAATCCATGAAATTCTGCAAAGTCCTACAGAATCCATTAAAATCCTGATTTATAAAGTTTTATAGAAACTTGTATAATCTTAAAAGTCATAAAAATTCTGCAAAGTCTTTGAAATCCGCATGATTTTTTTCAGCTAAAAATATCCTTTAAAATTCTAATCCAATGCACCCCTTAATTTCATTTGATATTCTTTTCAAATTGACAAATAAGTAAACCCTAACCCCTATTAAAAAATTAAAAAAATAAAAAATTTGAATAAATAAGTGTACGACACACAAATTTTATCCTAAATCCTACCCACTTGCGTTTTTCTTTAGGCCCACCTCTAAATTTAGTCAACCATGAAATTTCAACTATTCGCATTTAGTTTTTCTTCGATGAAGACCACTTAAGTCAAGCCTAATCTGCTAAAATATTCTCTTATTCAAAACCGTTTTACATTATTTTGAGGTGCTTCATGTTCATTGAAATATAATTATATTAATTCGAAAGAAGATAAGAAAATATATATTGTTGTGACTATCTGATTACCATTTGGTTGTGCAGTTTGTAGTATGACTTTTTACAACTGTGCTATATCTAAAAAAAATTATCCGATGCAATTTATATTATAAGAAATTAACCGATTGCAATTTAAAATAATTATATGTAAAATAAGTTGTAAATTGTAATCGATTTTTATTTTTTTTACATATTGAAAATTGATAAAAGAAAAAAAGTTACAGCAAAGGTTATATATTGATATTAATAGAGGTGAGCAAAATACTGAAAAAATCAAAAAAATCGAATCGAACCAATGAATTTGGTTCGATTTTTGACAATAAAATTCGTTTTCAGTTTCAATATTTCAGAAATTTGATTTATTTCAGTTCAGTTTTAACACTGATAAACCGAACAAACCGAATTATATATTAAAAACATTATATATCACTATATTAATTATTAATAGATGTAAATTATATATATTTTAAATTGACCTAAAACTAATCAATAGTATGCAATTATCACACAATTTATAACTCTTCTACTAAAAATTCTTTAAAAAATAATAATATATTATTATGTTAAACATTTGTTGAATTTTTTTTTTTTAACTATTTAGTGTTGTGAAGCTTTGTGAAATTTGTAAACATCATTTCTAAAATTCAGTCTCAATTTAATGCATTTTGTGATGTTGATTATATATTTACATTTTTTTATAAATACAATTTTTTTGCATAAAAATAATTAATAATAGTTGTTCAATCCAAAGTAATGTAGTTCGGTTCGGTTCTTAAAAACATCTAGTTCGGTTTTAATTTTTAAATTTAAAATATTAGGGTCCACTTGGTTAACAACTCTTCAATGGTAATGGGAATGAGATTGAAAATTAGTGTAATTAGCATGGTTCATGAGAACAAAATCATTGTCTCTCCTCCTAAATAAGGTAATCACTACTCCATTTTGATTACCCTATTCTTTTCCTACAATCATCCTCCTCAATCACTTCCCCATTCCTCCACCAACAACCATTTATTGTCAACTTCTATTCCAAAATTAGGGCATGACACTAGCAATGGTGTCACCATTGGAACACTTCTTCCCCTAACATATCATTTTTCTTATGAGAGTATAGATGGAAATAAATATTCATTCTCATTATCATTGAAGAATTGCTAACCAAGCGCCCCCTTAATTTATTCAATCGGTTTAAAATCATTTCAAAACTAACGGAACCGAACAAACGCTCATCCCTTAGATATTAGTCAAATATAAAGGGAGTCAAAGCTCAAGAATAAACAGTCCTGATTAATTAAGGATGTGCAATCAGTATCATCAAATATAAGTTGGAAATTTTTGTTGATGTTGAGTCGGGCAGGAATGAATAGATAAGGAGGAGACATTGACTTCAAATTAAGGGTTAAAAGAGGAACTGATATCTCATATGCCTAGTAACTTTCAAAGAGTTTTTCTCATATTATATATTCCCTCCATTCTTTAAGGGTCGTTTGGTTTACGGGATAAAATTAATTAGATGAGATCGGATTAGATGACATTGGATTAGATAAGATTATTTGAGAAGAAATATGTGTTTGGATTGTAGGATTGTTTGAATGATTAAGTGGATTTAAAGTGCAATATACCATTTTTAAAGCATGGGACTATGAAGTCCCACCATCCCTAGGGATTATTTAGTCTCTCTTTTGATGGATTAGATAAGTTTATGACTCGAACCCCAATTTTATCCCGGGCCGTAAACCTGCGAACCAAACGCAATATTACATGGGATTGAGTAGACTAAAACTTTAGTCCCACTCAATCCAGTGAACCAAACAACCCCTAATTGTTTGCACATTTTTCTTATTCGTCCGTCCCAAAATTGTTTGCACACTCATAAAATGAAACATTTTTATAAATTACACCCTCACAATGTTCACATATTTACAAAAATTGTCATTACCTTTTACCTTTTGGGCCCACAATACACTCAATTCAACCAATTTCTTCACTTTATACCCCACAAAACACTACTCATTACACGTTTGTTTTAAAAGTTGTGCCCAAATTGTGGTTCAAACACTTGTGTGGGATGGAGGGAGTATAAGTTTGGGTCTTTTTAGTAAGAGGTCTTAAATTTGAATATTACTTAAACCAGTGGTTAGTAGTCTACTAGCTTCTAAGTATGTTTATACCAATATTTGACCTTCTGACATTTATTAGGTGATGTAATTGCAAATTATATTAATTATAAACGGAATAAAAAAATCGACCACCTTATACTTTTTTTTTTCTTTCTAAAAGCCAAATCAAATGTATGATGTATCTTATTGATCAAAATATGAGTTAAGTCTTTAATTTGTGCCGTGCAAATAAATTAAAAAAAAAAGAGACAAATTAAACATTAGTCATGAGGACAGTCCATTTCCAACTGAGACATGCAGGAGAACAAATGAACAATTGAATTTGGTGTGTCTTAATTTGCTCGGATCATTAAATCCTTAAACACTTACCCGAGCTGTTCACGGAATTCGGAGATTATCGAACCCGTATCAAAATTTGCACCGAAATTCGAATTCAAATACAACTATACGATAGCATAAGTGCTCTTCCTTTTCAGAATACAAACACTGTATTATTTATCTTATTAAGTTCTTAATAAGTTAACTTATGTTTAGGTGTATATAAAAATAATTTCAAAATAATTTTTTATTCTTTTAATTTCATTGTTTATGTATATTCAAATCTTACAAAAATTTGGATCTGGTGTATCCTGTATCAGGAATTACGCTCAACGTGATTTAATATTTGTACTTTTCATTCACAAGATATTTAAAACAATTTTTTAAGTTTAATGTGTTATATTTGAGCTTGTAATGATACATGTTTGATTGTGGTTGAAGTTGTGTAATATTCTTGTGAGTGTGCATGCATCAATATATTATTTTTGACAAAAAATTGATTAAAAAATGAGAGAATGATAAAAAAAAAAAATTGTTTCTCCGTTTCGTACCGATCTAATCCACTCCGTTTAGAACCGAAAATCCGCTCCGATCTATACAAAAAAAAATATATGTACCGTAACGTACCGAAATTTTGGTACGGATACGTAAATTTTAAATTAAACGAATTTTGGTACGGACACGGATATTTTCAAATATCCGTTTTGGTCCGTACTGTGAACAACCCTAATACTTACATAAAAATGTCTGTGTCAAGAATATGTTTTTTTAAGAATTAATGAAACACTTTTTTTTTATTAAAAATATAACTTAAAAAGGAAGAAAACATAATCAATTTACCCATTTTAATTAAAGGAGGTTTTATTTATCCATTCCCATAAAAATAAAGATTTTTTTACATATTTTATAGTCAAATAACTCATATACACTTTTTACAAAAAAAATTGGTAAAGTATTATATGAAAATAGTTCATAATAAGTTTATCATGACATAATTTTAAAATATCAAATATCTGATCAAGAGTATCAAAAATTTGAATCGGTGGTATTATATTGTAATTGTTG
This sequence comes from Ballota nigra, assembly GCA_947034835.1. Lineage (NCBI taxonomy): Eukaryota > Viridiplantae > Streptophyta > Magnoliopsida > Lamiales > Lamiaceae > Ballota > Ballota nigra. The sequence goes on from OX344724.1 coordinate 70,301,832, forward strand.
TAGATTTTTTTGGACCCTAACTTTTGATACTCTTGATGAGATCTTTGATACTCCTTATTAAATATTCAATATTTTAAAATAGTTTTATGATAAATTTATCGTGAATCATTTTTATATAAAATCTATTTTTTTTAAATCTGCACAGCTCACATTTCTTAACCACCATTATTATTTTTGGCAAATCCGTGCTGGAACAAGACCCTAACTACAAAAAATACCTCACTTATTTCGGGTACTGGAACGACCAGATTTGAACCAAAAAAATATAAACTTCCGTTTCAAAATAAAAGCTCTCATTCAGGAATTGGAACAGTCTAATCATTAACGAGTGATTCTTGTGTGCGTGTATACCATACATTTGGATTTTAAGAAATATGTCAAATTAATTTTGACTTGTCAAAAATTGAATAATTTGTGATCACTGATATTTTTGTTCCAGAAACTTATTTTTGTCTAACAATGAGCAGTCAATTCATTTAATTTAATAGATTTACAACATAATTTTTTTGGTTTTTTAAGGTGCAAATGAAATCACATGTCCATTTTTTGTGTTTTAACTTTATGTTATATAGTTTAAATATGTGATATGTGAAATTAATGTTAAAAAAATCTAACGAACCACTATAATTTTGGTCCATAAATTAATAAATTAGGAAGTAGAACACAAAGTGAAATACTAAAAATCAAATGAAAAATTGAGGGTTAATTGCAAATAAAATCACAACTTTTTCGCAAATTGCAATCTAATCTAGACTTTTGAATCTTTGCAAATAAAACTCTAATTTAATGTTTGATTGCAATTTGAACCAACAAACAATTTTTTTACGGTCTGAAACTGATGTTTCACCTACCTGGCAATGAATAAGTAATCGTATTGATATTTTTAGATTGGTTCGGATGACAACACATAGTTTATCATTGCGTTTGGGCAGATTGAAATCGGTCTTTTAGTTGGAATTGCTAACAAATTATAAATTGAGGTTTTGTTTGCAACGATTCAAAAGTTTAGATTAAATTATAATTTGCGAAAAAATTATGATTTTATTTGCAATTAACCCAAAAATTGAATAGTGGGGTGGTGTGCGGTGACCTAATATCCACCTTTTAGGGTTTTGTTTCAAATACATAGTAGGTTGATAACTGGATATAATTTGGGAACTAGGTCACTTTTAAGTTTTTATTTAAAAAAATGTTATTTTTTTTTAAATATCCTGTGCAATTCTTGTTCAATTTTTTTAATGGCATTTTTACAAAAAATAATGTTGAGTGATATTTTTCCAAATGAAAATTTAACAGAGGCGTATTGCCATATTTTCCATTTAAATTTTATTTTTGAAAAGATAGGTAATGTATTTTTTAATCAAATTGGGTATTTTGCCCATTCCCGCAGTCGCAAAGAAAAATGTCAAAGGCCAGCCACAGTAGTTACTCATGTCACGTGGTTAATAACATGAAGGATCGTATTCGTGGTCTTAATGCTTTATGAATTAAAATGAGATTGGAGAAGACTGTCCTCTTATGGGCCGTTGGTTCACGGGATGAGATTGAATTATATGACATTAGATTAGATAGAATTATTTGAGGAGGGATGTGTGTTTGAATTGAATGATTAAGTGGGTTTAAAGTGCAATATATCATTTTTAAAGCATGAGACTATGGAGTCCCACCATTTCTAAGGATTATTTAGTCCCTCATTTGATAGATTAGGTAGGTTTATGACTCGGACCCCAATTTTATCCCGGACCGTAAACCTGCGAACCAAACGCAATATTAATGGGATTGAGTGGGACTAAAACTTTAGTCCCACCCAATCCATCGAACCAAACGACCTTGTTATTCATTTTTTTTATCTTATTCATTTTATATTAAAAATATGTTATTAATTCAATTAATTTAATTAAATTATAGATGTATCCATTTTTTTCATAAATTAATTTGGCTCAATTAATTCAATACATTTCTTTCATATAATTACTATCCTCTTAATTAATTTAATTTTTTGTTTTAATTAAATTTAAATTTGTATTGTCTTAATTAAATTTGTGATTAAGATAAAAAAATTAGATTAATTAGAAAATACATTTAGAATAGATAATCAAGATCATTTTTAGGCAAAATTAATTAATAAAGTCTAATTAAAACTAAATGATATAAAATACAATTATTTAATCATTGTAATTTAATTTTAACTTACCTAAAATAAGACACAATTAATTAATCAATTCTAATAAAAAGAATTAAAAAATTAATTTGTAAATAAAGAATACTATATATAACTCAAACTCATATACATTGAAGAATTCAAAATAAATATTTTATAGAGGTAGGGGGTGATTCACGAACAGATAATAAGATTAAGCAAGACTAAAATTCAATTGTTTATGAAAAATATGTTACTCATATTTTTCATAAATTTATCAATTTTTTTTCATAAATTAATCTCACAATACCCCATGATACCCTACAATACATTACAAAAAATAACATGTTGAAAAAATAGGACTAGTAAAATTGGACAGAATGAGTAATTTATTTTCTATTTTCATCATCTCGTTGAAATATACCACTCCTTTTGTCCCTAAAGACATTGCGGGTTGATTCTTTAGGAATTTTAGAATATGAATTAATTTGTAGTATTTAAATAATTAAAATAGTTTATTTTTTATTTTTTTTTATAAGGATGTGTTGTTCATTTTTAAGTGAATAAAACAAAATAAATATATTTTTGTGTGTAATAATTATTCAAATGAGATGTAATTTAGAGATTTTTGTATAAGATGAATAGTATAACCTGCAATGTCTTCCCCGACGGAGGGAGTACCAATTACTGTATTAAAAGTACTACTGAACTTTCATTTTCATATATGCATGACTCTACTTTATGTATCTTGTTATTTTCCTAATCAATATCTAAATGACGCTCCATCCCCTTCAAAATAAATTTGACCTATTATTTCATTTGCAAATTAAATAACATTTTGCATTTTTCAATATAAATTAATTGCATTTATTTCAAATTTATCCCTAAACTCATTAAGATAAGTACTTTTTTAATGAGAAAGTCACACATTTATTAAGGATATAGTAAGTCAAACATTTATTAAGATAGTAAGATAAATATTTTTTAATAAGAAAGTCAAACATTTATTAAGAATATAGTAAAAAGCCAATTAGTATTTTCTTAATATGTGTACAGATAGAGCTGTTATTCAAGACTTGATGCTCGAGTTCGGCTCGATAACATTAACGAGCTGAAAATAGAGCTCGATTCGTTTCGCTAACAAGTCTCATGAACTTAACGAGCCCAACGAGTCGAGCCGAGCCTAATGAAATTATAAAAAAATATTTAACTATCGAGCCTAACGAGCTGACTAACGAGTCGAGCTCGAGCTCGAGCCAACTCGTCACTAAAACGAGTATCTCTCGAGTTCGAGCTCGACTCGTTTAACAATATAAACGAGTTGAGCTAGAGCTTTGACGAGTTGAGCTGAGCCGAGCTCACGAGCAGCTCGTTTTGTTTAACAACTCTATTTGCAGTCATCCAAGATGCTAGAATATATTTTGAACATGATTGAGTAGTAATTGTTGTTGGAAACAAGTAGATATAAGAGCAAAATAAGAAAACAACACAAAAATTAGCAACTCTATCTGCAGTCATCCAAAATGATAGATTATATTTTGAATATGAGTGAGTAGTAATTATCGTTGGAAACAAGTAATATATAAGAGCAAAATAAGAAAACAAAACAAAAATTTACTGTTCTAGAACTATAATAATTTTCATTTCTTAATTTAAGTGAAAATATATGCAAGTTATTTTTAGGGGAGGGGGGAGTAATCAATTAATAAAAAGGAAATTAAATCAAATTAATAAATAAGTGAATAAATGGCCAAGTATAGATGAAAGAATTTCGTCTCATCTAAATGTTCAAATCCAGAATCTAAATGTTCAAATCCAGAATCTTTGTTACGTGTGAGCCTTTTTTGCTCTAATACCATAAAGGAATTCCGTCTCATCAAAAAGTTTGAATTTGTAGATCTAGAGGTGTATAACTAATTAATTTATTTATTTCCCTTACAAGAGAGTGAACAAGTTTCATCGTAAATAAGTTTGGAGAATATTAGTTATTTTATTAAATGATATTAATTGGTTTTACTAAAGGGTATCCTTGAAGATATTAGTTGTTGGCAAAAAAATTTGTGAGATGGTCGGTCTCATGGTGACACAGTTCACAAATTAACACACATTTTTTTTTCAAAATGTTAATGTGTAATTCACAAGACCTACCCTTAATTGTTTTATTAAAAAATATTAATTATTTTTATTAAATAGTATTAATTGCAAATCATTTGACGGTGAAATTTATTTACTCGGTACATATACTCGGATAAAATTAGTAAATTTTGCTTATTAGGGTGACTAAATAATGTTTTTTTTACCAAAAAGAAAAAGAAAGGAAAAAAAAAAAAAAGCAGAGAAACACACAGCATGTGGGTTCAGTTATTTCCGTTGGCTGTTCTTCCATCACTCCTCCACCTTCATTTCCGTTTTTTAGTATTATTGTCCACCACCACTAATATAAGCCTCTGTATAAATCTAAATCACCTTTTAAAATATATTTCTAAAAGGAAAAATTTAATTTAATAGTATGTTATTAATTATATCAGGACAATGGTTTCTCACCTTTAATCCTCTTTATGTAATGAGATGAGATCTCAGGACACATTTTTTTTAACTAACTTTTTCTTCCATTAATTAGTAATTAATAATAAAATCTTTCAAAAAAAAAAAAACATACGAAAAACGCCACCACATAATCATTCAACCTTTTAGACCTTTTATTGTTCATTCTGATGTGATTCAGAGCTGATCTATTGGTGTACATATATAATCATCCATGTGTATGTAAAGATTTTGTCGCATACATTTGCGTTTGATGGCCCCATTATTTTAGCCTCTCTAACTTTTTTCTTATAGAAAAAACTTTGATCTTCTTTCATCTTTTTATTACAAAGTACATATTTTTTTTATTTTTTTGGTTTGATCATATCTCTATTCTTCTTCTTCTTCTTCAAACGTATTGCCCTTTTGGGCAAACGTTGGCTCTTTCATCACACCCAAGGTAAATCCCCTGTTTCAATTTGTGATTATTGGCGAAATTCTTGATATGATCTAACATGTTTTGCATATTCCCAGAAACAATCGGATTGGACATCAGCAATGGCGATGAAGGAAAATTCTTGATGATCAAACAAATTAATTCTGAAATAAAATGCGATTGTTGATTTGGGTGTTTGAGGGAAAGAAAAAACGGCATCATCATTTGTAGAAAAAATGGAGTGTTCTTCAGCAGGGCAAACTCCGATATCATGGTCGATACGGACCACGCCGGCGGTGGCCTCGGGGGGGCAAACTCCGGCGACCCCCCGGAAAAAGATGACGAAGCAGCTGACCGGAAAACGGGACGACACGGGGCTGCATTCGGCGGCGAGGGCGGGGAACATCGCGGCGATAAGGGAGATGATTGAAGAGGCAGGGGAGGAAGAGTTGGTTCACATATTGTCCAAAGAAAACTCAGCTGGTGAAACAGCCTTGTATATAGCTGCAGAGTATGGTTACTTCGAGTTAGTCAGGGAATTGATCCAGTTTTATGACTTAGCAGCTGCTGGAATCAAAGCCAAGAATGGGTTTGATGCACTCCACATTGCAGCTAAGCAGGGGGATTTAGGTAGTTGTCTGACTTTTTTGGGAATTGAGGTCCGTTTTTATGTGTAATAATTATATTAATTGGTTGTGTTGTAGAGGTGGTGAAGGTGCTGATGGAGGCGCATCCGGAGCTGTCGATGACGGTGGACATAGCTAACACGACGGCCCTGCATACGGCGGCCACTCAGGGTCGAATCGAGGTGGTGAATTATTTCTTGGAGTCGGAGAGCAGCTTAGCTACTATAGCTAGAAGCAATGGGAAAACGGCCCTTCATTCCGCTGCGAGAAATGGGCATGCACAAGTTGTGAGGGCCCTCTTGAGCAAGGAGCCGAGGATAAGTACGCGAACGGATAAGAAGGGGCAGACGGCGCTTCACATGGCCGCCAAGGGTCAGAACCTCGAGGTGGTTCAGGCTCTCATCGAGGTTGACCCCTCCACCATTAATATGGTGGACAGCAAGGGCAATACACCCTTGCACATTGCTTCTAGGAAAGGCAAGACTCAGGTGATGATGTATTTTTTGAACTTGGATGAGTTGTGTTACATATATGATATATGGTTGTTGCATGAGATACAAGTGTTTGTTATTCAGGTTGCCAAGATGTTGGTGGACCAGAAGGAAACGGACACGAGGGTCGTGAACAGGTCTAACGAAACGGCAGTGGACAGTGCCGAGAAACAAGGCCATTCGGATATCGTAGCAATGCTTCAAGAATACGGTGTTGTGAGCGCAAAGGCGCTGAATCCACAAGCGAATAATCCGGCTCGGGAGCTGAAGAAAACAGTGAGCGACATAAAGCACGAAGTCCACCATCAGCTAGAACACACGCGCCAAACGAGGAAGCGCGTGCAAGGCATCGCCAAACGCATCAACAAAATGCACGCCGAGGGCCTCAACAATGCCATCAACTCCACCACCGTGGTAGCCGTGCTGATCGCCACCGTTGCGTTCGCCGCCATTTTCACCGTCCCGGGGCAGTACGTGGACGATCCCAACGATATCCCTCCCGGGCATGCTCTGGGCGAGGCCAACATCGCACCTCAACTGCCCTTCTTGATCTTCTTCATATTTGATTCCATCGCGCTCTTCATTTCCCTAGCTGTGGTCGTGGTACAAACCTCGGTGGTGGTGATTGAAAGCAAGGCAAAGAAGCAGCTGATGGCCATCATAAACAAGCTAATGTGGTTGGCGTGTGTGCTCGTTTCCGTTGCGTATTTGGCCTTGTCGTTTATAGTGGTAGGCAAGCGGGAGAGGTGGTTAGCCATTGGCGTTACCATCATAGGGACGACTATTTTGGCCACCACGCTGGGTACGATGTGTTATTGGGTGGTGCTGCATCGAATGGAGTCCAAGAGCATGAAGATGATGATGATTAAGAAGAACTCTATGGGGAGTAGATCAAGAACGGGATCGGCTTCCATACCATCGGATGGTGAGGGTTTGGAGGGTGAGTTCAAGAAAATGTATGCAATTTGAAGTTGCTATAGAATAGCGTCATGTCATGATGATTGACTATATTTTGTGAGAATATATCAAGTTTTGCTCTTACATTTTCTTGTTGCTCACAAATCATTTCAATCCATATACAAGTGTAAAAGTAAAAGAAAACGTAATGGAACACACAACGTACCCTATTACCCATACTTCAAATAATTTGTTCCTTTTCTTGGATTTTAATGTTCAACTGTTGATTATACCAATAGCTGAAAAACAAGTTTGTAAAAAAAAAAGGAATTTTTTGTAAGATATATAGACATGAAATAAATTTAACATATCCAATAAATGAATATTTATAGAAAATTTCACGATGGACATAATCAATGAACTTGGTAAGCTACAGAGCCCTTATACCAGAAAAGCATACCAATAACGAATAATATAAGTTGGAGATTAGGAAAAAAAAAAAAATACAAAAATAAAGCCCCATATGGGTCAAATTTAAGATTTCCGGTAAGCAATAAGCACCGGTATTTTTTATTATGCTACGACAGTTTGGCTTGGATTTGGAACTTGCTTTTCAATGGGCTTCATACGAATAAAAATAGGACCAGGTTATTTGGGCTTCATTGGATGTTTAGTAACTATACCCACTAAAATTTATATTGTTTTATTTCACATATAAAAATCTATATACTACCCTTTATCAATTTAAATCACTATTCAAATCATAATTATAGATTTATACACCATCGCAGAACCCTTTTCCGCTGGCGACTAAGAATGGAAATAGACTAGGCTACCCAACAGGAACATAGGACTGAAGCGTACTAAACCTCGCGTACTAAACCTCAGCTTAACCGACTCATTTAATAAATGAGACAAATTTCATTTATTTAAATAAATCAACTCAAATTTTTTTTATAAGTCTTTTAAACCCAAGAGTCTACTTATTTAACTAATTATTATATATATATATATATATATATATATAATACATAGTACATAATATAATAAATAAAAGTGACTTGTGTGTTAATATAAATACATAACATGTACTTTAAATTTGAATCAATTTTCAAATCAATTTTGTTAAACCAATAATAGGTGTCATTTTCGCAGTTGTTGAACCATGATTTGGATGGTCTTAATTATCAGTATAAGTAATAGACTTGACTATCTCAATCCAGTTTTTAGAGAACTCATTCTCGACGAGTGTGACAAATTATTAAAATTTAATAATATCACTTGATCTACTTAATAATATCAATTTATATTATCAGCAAATTAAAAAGAAAAAAGAAAAAAAAAACTCAATTATGCAAAGCAATAATATTCGGGGCCCATCAATTGACTGTAAAACATGAGATTTGATTTAACAAATCACGCACGCCGAAATCATCAAGCCACAAAACGAGGACAAGCGATTTCAACAAATCAGATTCTAGGGATTTTAATTCCAGGCCCGGTTTATATGAATTTTGAGAATGAAAAGTAATATGAATCTTCTTTATAAATAAACCACTTTAGAATATATTTTTTTTAGAGTAAATCTCTTGTGCATTTGGTGTATGATACACTCACTCAAGAGTTGATACTGTATACACTGAAAAGTTAGTCTCAATTACACTGAAAAGTTAGTTTCAATTACACTGAAAAGTTAGTCTCAACTACACTGAAAAGTTTACACTGAAAACTGATTTTCAGTGTAGTTGAGACTAATTTTTCAGTGTAATTGAGACTAACTTTTTAGTGTATACAATATCAACTGTTGAGTGAGTGCACCGTGCACTTGGTGCATATGAGATTTTGCCTATTTTTTTAATAAAACAATACCCTTCATACTCTGTAGAGAAAATAATTTACACCCTTTAATAAACAATTTATACCCTTCATACTCTGCAGAGAAAATAATTTGTATTCTATAAAATTAATATTTTTTAGTGACAACAATTAAGGAGCGTTTGGTTAGCAATTCTTCAATGGTAATAGGAATGTGATTGAAAATTAGTGTAATTATCATGGTTAATGTGAACAAAATCACTACCTCCTCTCTTAAATAAGGTAATCACTACTTCATTTTGATTATCCTATTTTCTTCCTATAATCATCGTCCTCAATCACTCTACTATTCATCTACCAACAATCATTTGTTGTCTACTTCTATTCCAAAATTGAGACATGATTAGGGGTGGTTCGGTACGGTATACTGAAAATTTTACTCATACCGTATACCGTAACGAAGTTTTCAATATACGAAATACCATATACCGATACCGTACGAAAAATTTGTCATTTCGTTCGATACCGAAATTTTTGGTATATACCGCCCCAAATCGGAAGTTATTCATAAACAAATAAAATTAATAACCAGTATTCGAGAATTCTCCGAAGTCTAACAGCTCTTATGTAGACTTCAGTTCATTTCATATGACCAATATCAAATAAACTACAAAACCTACATAAATAAATTTGTCATCGAGAAAGTTGCCGTAAACTACATACACATCGGATTTTTAGAATTTAAAAAAAAACTGTAAAAAGTATACGTAGACGGAAAGTAAAGATCTGGCGTGTTGGTCCCGGTACAAGACTGAGGAATACGTGTATGGGGGGGGGGGAATACACGTATACCGATTTTTTTCTTAAACTTAAACTGACTGAGTCCCCTTCACTCAGAGTGGTAAAGAACTAGGAGCTGATAATACACCCACTGACTACACTTGGTGCGGGTCAGTTGGCTAACTATCAGTTCAAGTTCAGTGCGGAAATGTTTGAGCCCTGATAGTTTAAAGTCCTGTTTAGTTTGCTTTCTGAAAACTTGTTTTACTCAAAACTTTGAAGTGTTTAGTAAGGCAGTGTTCTTTAGAAGATCAGGTTGATTGATTCAGACCTGATAAGCTTGAATGCAATGAATGAATAAGTAATATGGCAGGTATGCACAATGTCAAAGCAGTAAGAACACAAGGAGTTTAACGTGGTTCAGAGTCTCAAGCTCCTACGTCCACGGCCTGACTTAACAGGAAATCCACTCAAGGGATTCTTGTTTTTAACGTGCCAAGGTGCACCAAGACCAGTTACCTCACTGATCTATACAGACTCCTCTTACTATCACACTAACCGACTTACTCCCAACAAGCCTAACTTAGGGTTTTGGTTTCAGTTTGGATTCCAACTAAGTTGAGATTATCCTTACAAGGCAAAGCTGTGCTAAGGATTGGATAATCTCTCTAAGCTTAAGATAATTCTAATTGGCTCTTGGAATACAGAATAGCTCTCAGTTGCTAAGAAACACTTGGGAAATTTAGAAGGTTTCGAGTGTTTCTCTTAAAGGCTGAATGCTTTGATTGCTTGAGAGTTTTGAGTAATTTCTGGCTTGGAAATTTCCCGTAACCTTGAATGGGTTCAAGGCCTTCTGTATTTATAGGTGGTTTGAAAAACTATCCGTTGGAGAGATAGCCTTCTAGCCATCTATGTAGAGGGGCTTCAAACGGACATATCTCTATGCAGCAGCCGCCTTTGCATGGATTTGGTATTTGCATTTAATGCACATTAAATGCTTGCCCGTTGAATATGCAGTCTGAATTCAGTCTATGTGTCAGGTTCCGTACGTGCGTGTCCTCCTCGGATTGGTCCACGTCATCAGGTTGGTGAGAATGTCAGAACTTATTCCAGAGCTTCAGGCTTGTCTTATTAAGTTCATTTTGTCTTGAGCTCACCGGTCTTGTCCTGACGCTGAAATTCCTTTTGCATTGCTTGGCTCTACTCCAAGTCTTCCCATTTACTCAGTGACAACCTGTTCCCTTCAGGACTGAGTTAGTAATGATCTTAGGGTCATACTCTTCATCACTGACACTTACTCAGCCAGCTTAGAAGACTGCCATAAGTTCAGGATGGTGCTCTTCGTCTTCAGGCTCTGAGTCTTGATTGTCTCCAGTGAGTTCTCCTCTCACTGAGTACCTGTGAAGTGTAAAATGACTAAGTACTAATCCTAACCAAGACTAGCCTGACAAAGACAGATTAAGGCAATCATCTTTTCAGGGGCTTTTGGGATCTAAATCAAAACTGACAATGTCCCAACAATTTCCCCCTTTTTGATGATGCCAAAACACTGAAAAGATCCTCAAAACACATAGAGGAAATAGGATAATCCTATCTATAAGATAAGACAGTGTTAGAGCAGTTCTTGATAAAGTACAGAATTTAAACAAGCCAAAAAGACAATGAGTTTTTGTCTGTGGGCAGAAGTAATAGATTTCATTGAAAGAAGTGGAAACGATTACAATGAATCTAATCTATTACACAGAAGCCTGTGAACGCCTAGACTAATCTCATTTCAGGCTTGAGTCCATATCCAGCATAAACTCTTGCCTTTAGCTCGTCAAGTCTTCCAGGTTGGTTCACATATCCTTCAGTTCTAGCTATCTTCAAGACTTCCATCATTATGGCCTTAGTGTCATGCTTTAGAGTTCCAGGAATCAAGGGAGGAGCTCGAATGATGAACTCAGGAGCCTTCACTTGGACTTTAGCTGCCTCAGCCTCCTCCAAGATCTTCTGAAATAGCTCAGGATGATTGTCCATCATATAGTCAGTGAAGTGGGCATCAATATCGTCAGTGTCGCCCCACTTCTTCACAACAAACCATAGCCTGACAAATTCATCCCTTGCATCAGTCCAAAACTCCTTTAAAGTCTCTGAGACGAACTCATCAACAAAAGCTTCCCTTGCTCCTGATTCTGGCCTACTGACTTGAAGAATTGTTGCCTTCCTAACTGTTGGCTTCTTTCTGTACTTCCTTGGCTCAGGCTTCGCCTTCTTCCTCCTTAGCAAGCTGATCACTGCATCATCTAGTTCACGTTGTTGAAGCTCAGTGATATCCGTCAGCTTCTCAACCTTCTTCTCCAAAATGCGCATCTTCTCCTTCTGAGCAATTTCAGCTCTGCGCATAGCCTCAGTCTTTTCAGGTTGATCTCCCCATGCTTCAGCACATAGCTCCGCAACTAACTCACCTGAGTAAGTGATGGGATTCTTCCTTGAGCTCATGGGTGATGATCTTTGGACTGGCTCAGGTTGTTGCTTTGAAGGTTCATTAGCCTTTGCCTTTGTTGCCTCCTCCCTTAGCTTGGCAACTAATTGTTCTCCTTCCTTCTCCACTGCCGCTAACCTAGCTGACTTTCTTATCCTTAGAATGTTTCCATCAGGATTGGCTTCAGGATCAGCTAGGACGATCTCTCCTTGACTAACTGCCTCAGATGCCTCAGGGCGGGATCTTTTCTTCTTCTTTTCCCCCTTTTTGGCATCATCATTGGCCTCAGATGGGAATGCGTCAGATCCGCTGTTGATTACGAAGGAAGCTAGGGAATGGACATCATTGATTCCCTCCTTCAATAACTCAACTCCCATTGAAATCCCAGTCCCTGCAAAGGATACGGAACTGATGGCAGCATTGACTTTCTTCTCAAAGACCTCCATAGAGAGTTGGAGACTTTGTTCAGCCTTGGTGATCCTTTCTTCCACCTTCGAGGACTCACCGCTGACTCTGCTAACCTCAGTCAGTATCTTCACAGACTCCTCAGTGGCTTTAGCCAAAATGTCCGCCACTGATTGAGATGTGCGATCCAGCTTCCCTGACTCCAGCTCCAACTTGGACGCTGAGTCCTCCAAGGCCTGAGTGACAATAGCTCCAGTCTGAACTGCAAGCCTGTCCACTGCCTGATTCATCTTTTCGTCCCTGATCGCATCTCTCTCTTCAAGTTTCTTGAGAGTGTCCCTGAGCATCTTCTTCGTGCGCTTCCTCTCATTCTTCACTGACTTGGCCGTGTCAGTCATTGTGCGCTTTAACAAGATCAGCTCCCTGTTGGCAAGGGTGTTGTAAGCTGACTTTGTCCACCTGATGTGTTTCGCCAGGGCTTTGGAGTCTTCAGCTTTTTCAGCACGTAGCCTCATTACTTCCTCCTGAAGTTCAGCTAGATTTTCCGAGGTTTTCTCCTGTTTGACCTCCACTATGCTTGTAAACTCAGCACGGCCGACCCCGGTTATGACCACATCTTCATCATCAGCGGCCTCATTAGTGATTGGCTGCTTTCCCTTGTCAGCCCCTGCAGCATCAGTCCCTTCTTCAAGGTACACTGAAGGCAGTTGTGAAGTAGTCATAGCCGCCTCCTCAGGCTCAGCTAAGCTAACTTGAACCTTAGGAACTTGTCCTTCGGAACTGAGAGTCTCCTTGAATGCCTCAACATCTTCCTCTCGTGTCTCAGGGTAGGGAATCCCTTCATCGACAGATGTCTCATTGGCAGCTGAGATGTTCACAACATCCTCAGCCACTGGTCCACCCTTGGCACCAGTGTTCTTGTCACCTTCCCCCTGAGCCTGAGGCTCAGAGTCCATCTCATCTACTTCCCTTGCAGTCTCTTCCACTGCCTTTTCCACAGCTCCACCTTGAGCGTCATCATCCTCCTCATCATCCTCCTTCTCTTCAACGGAGAGAAGATCAGCCTTGCTCTTGGCCATCATTTCAGCCACAAGCTTCTTCAGGTTGTCGAAGTTCAAAAGTTGAAGCCAGCTTGTTAAGCCAAAGAATGAGCAGATCTTGGCCTCCTCCGTCTCCCAATGTTCCCAGCCGCGTGCGTCTACTAGCATATGTTGCTCCTGCATGTTTGATTGTTTAAAGTCCAACCAAACTTTGAGCTCCACCACATATGCCAGCAATTCAGTGTATTTGTACAGCCCAGGCCAGCACTTTCCTGCCCACTCCGTGGCATTCCCCCTGAGTGTATTCTCCAGTATACCTCCCGCCATGTGCTCATCCAGCTCCTCCTCCTCTATTTCAAGGAACACATCCTCTTCTGTTGAAATAGATTTGGGACAGTCTTTGGGATTGGGGTATGAGGGAAAATCTGAAGGGTTGGGAAGGTTTGGCTCGGCTAACTGGTCAGGCTCAATTGTAAGTGAGGTTGATGGCACTGACTCAGTAGGGTAGTTTGGCTCTGAAGGTTGGGGGAGTTGGGGAGTTTGAGGTGTGGTGTCAGGGATGGAAGGTGTTTGGGTTTCAGGATGCGGGGGTGTTTGTGTGGATGCTGTCTCAGGCTGCAATGACTCAGCCGTCTCGACAGTCTTTCTCACCTCCTCTAAGTCAGAGGCTCCAGGAGAGCTTGACTTCTCCCTCTCACTCAATTCAGGGAGTTTCTTAGCAGGAGACTTCTTTACTCCCCTCCTAAGTCTCTTCAGGGGCCTCTTTCCCTGAGCGCCCTCTATACTGACGTCATCATCAGTTCCCTCAGCCTCAGTCCCGGCCTTCTTGGGATCTGATTCAGTCCCTGTCTTCGTGCTCTTCCCTGACAGCACGATTTTCACCCTCCTCTCCTTCTTCTCAGCCGCGCCCACATCAGGATGCTCCACCTCCTCAGCAACAGCCTTCTCAGCCTCCTTACTCCTCTCAAGGAGCTCATCCACCTTTTCAATGAGGCTGGTTGCCACTCTCTTGGCCGTCCCAGCTGGCTTTCTGGCCTGACCCTTTGCTTTCGCATTGGGATCAGTCAGCCCTAGCACTGAATAGGTGTCACTCAGTGATGAAAACATGACCTTCTTTGAGGAAAGGTTGTCCTCAAAGTCAAAAGTGTACCCATGGCACGCATGAGCAATCAGCATGGACAGTCTTGTGCCAAAAGGCAAGATGGCACTGACAGATATGTGCTTTTTCTTCTCGTCCCGCGTGATCTTGTCCAATCCCGCCTGATGGAGTTGATCGAGGAAGAACTGCTCCCAGTTCGCTTCCACTCCATCAGCGATTGCTCCCATGAGCCTCAACTTGGGCAGACTCAACTGCTCGTGAGAGCCAGTTGCTCCCATTACCATCTTGGACACCAAGTCCACCAAAGCCCTGTACTCCGGCTTCAGAGTGCTCTTGTTCTGACGGGCCCTGAACTCCGAAGACCCTGACTTGGTCCATTTCCCAAGGAATTCTCCCTCCGAGTTTTCCTTGTAAGTCCTGGGGTTGATGCCAGAGGATGGCAGCTTGAAGACTTCCCTCACCGCCTGCCTGAGATCAATGGTGACCACCTCCGAGTCGTAGAGAGGCTCTCCGTCGCTATTCTTTTCCCCCGTCGGCTTTAGCGCAGTCACCTTGGTGCAGACTTCACCCTTCCGCAAGAACATGTTCAAATAAGCTTCCACCACGGTTCTTGGGAGCACAGAAGAGGGGCGGGTGGTGAAGTATGTTTCCAACCCGGCGTCGGAAATCCATTTAAAAACGGGTTTGATTTCCTTAACCGTTAGACAGATACCTTCCATGGAGATGACTTGCTCCATGTGTACCAGCCTCTTCTCAACAACATCGACGATCTTGTCGGTTGTCCAGTCGGAATCAAGGAATGCCATTGTGTTTTGAGAAAGAGGTTTTAGAAATTCTGTGTTTGAGCGAGAGAAAGCTCAGTGTGCAAATTGTGCGTTGTGTTTGCGTAAAGACCTCAAATGACACCCTTGATTGATAAGACTAAGTCAGTTACTCAAACGTGGGGTTGAGATTGATTCCTGAATTCGAAAGGTTTTAAAATGAGAGGCCAGGATTAATCTCAGTTTTAATTGAAACCCCAAGTCAGTCACATTCCGTATAACACGGACACGTATATGAAAAAGTAACTTTGACATTAAATGCTCCGTGCGCGTGGGTTTAAATATAAAAAGGCGCGCTTTTAATGATAACGGAATGCATTTAATAAAGATTTTCAGGACGAATGACTCAGGGAGACGCTTGAGATTCACAAGAGTCAGGTTAGAACCCATACCTGTCAGGGAGACATTGTAGCACCCTGATACCTCGCTGAGTCGAGTCTGGCCTGAGTTCCCTTAGAGCCCTACACTGACTGCTCTCCCGGATCTAAAAGTCCCAATTCCACTGATAGTTCCATAAACCTTGCTTCTGCCAAGGGCTTAGTCAAGATGTCAGCTCTTTGCCTATCAGTGTGAATCTTTTCCATCCTAATATCTTTCTTTTCCACATGATCTCGAATGAAGTGGTGTCTAATATCCACATGCTTGCACCTTGTGTGAAGCACTGGGTTCTGAGTGATTGCTATTGCACTATTGTTATCACAATAGATTGGAACCTGATTGGCAAATACTTGGTAGTCCCTCAACTGTTGCCTCAACCATAGGATCTGAGCACAACAACTCCCTGCAGCCATATACTCAGCCTCAGTTGTGGATGTTGCCACTGAATTCTGCTTCTTACTAAACCACGAGATCAACTTACTTCCCAAAAACTGACATGTCCCTGAGGTTGATTTCCTATCAATCCTACAACCTCCATAGTCTGCATCTGAATACCCTGTCAGTTCAAGGTTGTCCTCTGAAGGATACCATAGTCCCATATTAACTGTCCTTTTCAAATACTTAAGTATCCTCTTAGCAGCCTCCAAATGACTTCTCTTGGGATCAGACTGATACCTAGCACACACACCAACTGCAAACGTAATGTCAGGCCTACTTGCAGTCAGGTACAGTAAAGAACCTATCAGCCCACGATACTCAGTCTGATTCACTGAAGTCCCTTCAGTGTCAGGATCCATCTTCCAATTGGTGTTCATTGGGATCCTGGCTGGATTGCTGTTTTGAACACCAAACTTATGAATCAGGTCTCTTGTATACTTGGCCTGATTAATGAATATACCTTGATCAGTCTGCTTGACCTGCAATCCTAAGAAAAAGTTCATCTCTCCCATCATTGACATCTCAAATTTACCAGTCATCAGTTTAGAGAATTTCTCACATAACTGCTGATTTGGTGATCCAAATATTATGTCATCCACATAAATTTGGACCAGGAGAATGTCATCACCTTCAGTGATCCTGAACAAAGTCCTATCCACTGTTCCCTTCTTGAACCCATGATCAGTCAGGAATTGAGAGAGGGTATCATACCAAGCTCTTGGTGCTTGCTTAAGTCCATAGAGTGCTTTCTTCAAATGGTATACTCTATCTCCAACCTCAAACCCGGGAGGTTGTTCAACATATACCTCTTCATTGAGTACACCATTCAGGAATGCACTCTTGACATCCATTTGATACACCTTGAACTTCTTATATGTCGCATAGGCAAGGAACAACCTGATAGCTTCCAATCTAGCCACTGGAGCAAAAGTCTCATCATAGTCTATTCCTTCAGACTGACAATACCCTTTTGCAACCAGTCTAGCCTTGTTCCTTACCACAACACCATTCTCATCCTTCTTGTTCTTAAAGACCCACTTGGTACCAATCACACCTTGATGCCTAGGTCTATCTACCAGTTCCCAAACCTGATTCCTTGTGAACTGATTCAACTCCTCTTGCATGGCAATGATCCAGTTCGAGTCAGTGAGAGCTTCTTCAATGTTCTGAGGCTCTTGCTCAGAGAGAAAGCAACAGAACAATGCACTCTCACCATGAAACCGTCTGGTCCTGACTCCCTCAGTTGGATCACCAATAATTTGATCAATGGGATGATCTTCTAACCATGTTCTTTTGCCAGGAGTTGTTCCTGAAGTACCTGCAATGTTAGTGTCTACAGGCTCATAAAATTCAGGAAATTGAACAGAAGGGGATGATCCTGAGTCTATACCGAAGGGATTAATAAGTTCAATGTCAGGGACATTGATTCCCCCTTGATGAGGTGACTCAGGAGCCGTCTCAGCTGCAACAGCATCTTCATAGACGGTACTTACCTCAGGTTGAGCCTGTTCCTCTGTCTGAGGCTCAACCATCCCTGATGTGCTGGGTTTAGGAGTGGCACTTGGTTCATCATCCTGATCGTCATCATCATCCCATCTGGGAATTGGCACAGTCTTGATCTTCGAATCAGGTTGACTCTTCAAGCTCAGCCTTGTCACACTCCTCGTGACCTCCTCAGTGTCAGGATTCAGCACCTTTGCCCTAGACTCATTAGCAGATTCATCAAAGACAACATGAGGTGATTCTTCCACAACAAGGGTCCTACAATTGTAAACCCTGAAGGCTTTGCTAATTTCAGAATATCCCAAGAATATTCCTTCATCAGATTTGCTATCAAAAGCTTTCAACTGGGTTTTCCCATTGTTGAGGATGAAGCACTTACAACCAAACACATGAAAGTAAGAAATACGAGGTTTTCTTTTGTTCCATGTCTCATATGGGGTCTGAGCATGTTGCTTGTTCAGCATGGATCTGTTCTGAGTGTAGCATGCAGTGTTGATTGCCTCAGCCCAAAACTTCTTGGGCAATCCTGACTCAGCCAGCATGGTCCTTGCAGCTTCCTTCAGTGTCCGATTCCTCCTTTCAGCGACACCATTCTGTTGTGGGGTTCTAGCTGCAGAAGTCTCATGAGCTATACCAAGTTCATTACAAAAGTCAGAAATATATGAATTTATAAACTCAGTGCCCTTGTCAGATCTGATCTTGGTAATGGACTGATTTTTCTCATTGCTGAGTCTTCTGAGCAACTCTGGAAGCTTCACCTGTGTTTCCTTCTTATTTAACAGGAAAATAACCCAAGTATATCTAGAATAATCATCAATAACCACAAGGGTATATTTTCTACCATTCATACTCACAGGTGTTATGGGACCAAATAGATCCATGTGCAGAAGCTGAAGTATCCTGTCAGTGGAGTAAGAAGCCTTTTCTTTGAATGACGCTCTGACTTGCTTCCCTTCCTGACAGGCTTTGCACACGTGATCTTTGCTAAAAACTTCATTAGGGAGACCATCAACAAGTGACTGTCTAGAAATTTTGTTAAGAATCTTGAAGTTCAGGTGGCTTAATCTTTTATGCCATAACCAACTGAGCTCTAGAGAGCTTTTAGCAACAAGACAAGTATTAGGAATAGTGCTGCTCCAATCAGCGAGATAAACGTTACCTTTCCTTATACCTGATAGAAGCACTTGTGTTGATTTGTCCTTGACTGAACATTTATTCGATGAGAACTCAACACTGAACCCTTTGTCACAGAATTGACTTACTGACAGCAGGTTATGCTTCAGTCCTTCCACAAAGGACACATTTTCCACTCTTACTGTACCTATAATTAGAACACCAAAACCCTTAGTAACACCTTTTGAGTTATCACCAAAGGTTACCTGTGGACCATCTTTAGCCTGATACTCTTGGAGAAGACTCTTCATTCCAGTCATGTGCCTTGAGCAACCACTGTCTAGGTACCAAACAGCTTTGATTGAGTCTTCTCTCCTCTTGTTGTGATCCACAGCCGCCTGTAAGCAAATCAGGCTTTAGGTACCCATTGGGTGTTGGGTCCTATTGTGTCAGCTGTACCTTTCGGGATCCAGACTTGCTTCACAACCCTGATTGCCTCAGAGTGGTGAATCTGTCTCCCTGAAACATCGACATACACAACTTTCTTCTTCTTAGCCTGAGAGGAAGATGGTGTATGGGTGCTAGACTTAGGCTTCGCAGGAGCCTGAGTGGATGCCTTTTGGGCTGGCCTCCTGTTCTTCCTAGGTCTGGGTGCAGCAGGTCTTGGGCCTTGTTTTTGATAAGGGCCCTGATTTCTATTCCCCCTAGGCAAGTGAGGGAAAGGAAAACAGTTAAAGGCCTCAGGATGCCAAAACCACGGGGGTGTCATCATGTTTGGCCTTCCCTGATGGTATTGCCAAGCATGATGGTACCCTCGCTGACCAGTCTGAGGGCTCTTGGCCTGAGTCTTTCTCTGCTTTCGCTGAGGTTTTCCCTGGCCTGAGCTCTCAGGGGCTTCCGCAGGTTGCTTTGCCTTTCCCTTGGGTTTTGGCTTAGCTACCTTAGGAGCAACCCTGACTGTGTCAACGGTTTCCTTGCCCTTATCAGTTTGACGGGCCTGGAGCACAACCTTAGGTGCACTCTGGCCTGTCTGAACAAATACCCTCTCAGTGTTGCTCCCTGAAGCAACATGAGACTGACCTTGTGAGGATTTCTCAGGAACATATCCAAGTCCCTTTTTCTTGTTCCCAAGCATCTGGTTGCTATTTATTTCCTCTCTAGCCACTGAGGATTTATTCATTGCTGCAACCTTTTTCTTGAGAGAGTCCTCACTCTTTTTCAGGATTTCATGTCTGGTAAAGAGGTCATCAAACTTACTCTTAAGTGCTTTCAGCTCTTCCTTCCTGACCAGCTCTTCCTCAGCCAGTTCCTTCAGAATTTTCTCTCTTGGGAGACGCTCAGAATTGATCATGTCAATTTCCTGAGTTAGTCTCACAATCTGAGCTGATTCTTTGAGATCAGACTGAGTGAGTTGTTCATTCAGGTTTTGAACTTCAGTACTCAATTTCTTGTTCTCCTCTACCAAGAAGACATTAGTTTCCTGCAGTCTGGAGAAATCAACCATCAATTGATCAAGACAGATCTGAAGGTTCATTTCTCTAACTGACTCTGAGCTGAGCTCAGGATTTTGACCAGTGTAAGAAGCACAAACAGAGTTTGATGTTACCTCAGGCTCATCCCTAGCCATTAGGCAGACATCATCGTACTCATCATCCGAGAAGAGTTCAGGTGACCTTTCAGTGGGGCCATCAGAGTCTGTTGCATCCTCAGCCACCATAGCCCTCCGATCAGCAGATCTTAGATCCCTCGTGGCTCTCCTTTCCTCTCTCTCCCTAGCACTCAGCTCCGGGCAATCGTACTGATAGTGACCAATCTTGTTACAGTTGTAACATGCTACCTGCTCACTTATTCTTTCTTTTCTCGGTTCAGGGTTCCTCCTTGAGTCAGGTTCCCTGGTTCTTGGTGAGCTTTCAGCCTTGGTTGGATATCTATCATCACGAGTACGTCTCTGTTCGTCTCTTCTTTCAGTTTTTGGTTCAGAATATCTCCTTTCATCACCACGTTCTCTCCTCTGGTCAGTGTTCCTTCGCTCCTCATATCTCCTCGAGCTTTGGTGGGTTCCTTCAGGTTTCCTGTCACGTGAGTCCTGATAAAACTTTTTATAACGACCAAACCTGGAATTGAGCTTGTCAAATCGTCTGGCCATCAGGCTGTACTCCTCAGCGAGTTCTTCCCTGCTCATCTCCATCAGTGACTTTGATGAAGAATTTGATGAGGGCTCAACAGGTTCAGACCTGGCCTTGAACGCCACACTTTTCTCAGGAGTTTTCTCCTTCCCTTCCTCTTCTGACTGAACTTTCTTCTTCCTTTTGTTAAGATCAAATTCAAGCGCTTTTAGCTCTGAAAAAAGTAAAGCAGAAGTTATGTTACTCATATCCTGAGTGTTCTTAAGCATAATTACACTGTTGTCCCATCTCTCAGGAAGGGCATTCAGGATTTTTGAAGCAACATCTCTCCTTGGGACATCCTTGTCCAACATCACCAACTCATTCATCAACTTGATGAATCTAGACTCCATCTGATCTATGCTCTCATCAGGCAGCATCTCGAATGCTTCGAATTTCTGAATGGCAATATTCCTCTTGTTCTCCTTTATCTTTTCTGACCCTTCGCACATCCTGGTCAGCTCATCCCAGACCTCCTTTGCCATTTTTAGGTTCATCAGCCTGGCTGACTCCTCGAAAGGCACCGTATGCAAGATGATGTTTCTGGCGACGTTGTCAAGCCCCACCATCTTGATTTCATCGTTGGTCATGTCTTTTCTCTCCTTAGGAACCTGCACGCCAATCGCAAGATCATCGTATCCCAGTCCTCTGACGTTAGGAATAGTGATCTTGATCGGTCCTTCCCTGAGCACACGCGGCATCTGGTCATGGATGGCATCTAGATGTGCCTCTAGTCTGAACTTCCAATAGACAAAGTTAGATACAGAGAATTCAGGTAACGAAGCTTCAAGTCTCCTTGAAGTCATGATGATGATGCAAGTTTTGTGAAAAGCAAACTCAGATCTGTTCAGTGACCACCAACAGTTTCTCCTCTGAAACTATTAGTATTCAAAGTCAGTGGTCTTTCGAACCACTGCTCTGATACCACTTGTTGGTCCCGGTACAAGACTGAGGAATACGTGTATGGGGGGGGGAATACACGTATACCGATTTTTTTCTTAAACTTAAACTGACTGAGTCCCCTTCACTCAGAGTGGTAAAGAACTAGGAGCTGATAATACACCCACTGACTACACTTGGTGCGGGTCAGTTGGCTAACTATCAGTTCAAGTTCAGTGCGGAAATGTTTGAGCCCTGATAGTTTAAAGTCCTGTTTAGTTTGCTTTCTGAAAACTTGTTTTACTCAAAACTTTGAAGTGTTTAGTAAGGCAGTGTTCTTTAGAAGATCAGGTTGATTGATTCAGACCTGATAAGCTTGAATGCAATGAATGAATAAGTAATATGGCAGGTATGCACAATGTCAAAGCAGTAAGAACACAAGGAGTTTAACGTGGTTCAGAGTCTCAAGCTCCTACGTCCACGGCCTGACTTAACAGGAAATCCACTCAAGGGATTCTTGTTTTTAACGTGCCAAGGTGCACCAAGACCAGTTACCTCACTGATCTATACAGACTCCTCTTACTATCACACTAACCGACTTACTCCCAACAAGCCTAACTTAGGGTTTTGGTTTCAGTTTGGATTCCAACTAAGTTGAGATTATCCTTACAAGGCAAAGCTGTGCTAAGGATTGGATAATCTCTCTAAGCTTAAGATAATTCTAATTGGCTCTTGGAATACAGAATAGCTCTCAGTTGCTAAGAAACACTTGGGAAATTTAGAAGGTTTCGAGTGTTTCTCTTAAAGGCTGAATGCTTTGATTGCTTGAGAGTTTTGAGTAATTTCTGGCTTGGAAATTTCCCGTAACCTTGAATGGGTTCAAGGCCTTCTGTATTTATAGGTGGTTTGAAAAACTATCCGTTGGAGAGATAGCCTTCTAGCCATCTATGTAGAGGGGCTTCAAACGGACATATCTCTATGCAGCAGCCGCCTTTGCATGGATTTGGTATTTGCATTTAATGCACATTAAATGCTTGCCCGTTGAATATGCAGTCTGAATTCAGTCTATGTGTCAGGTTCCGTACGTGCGTGTCCTCCTCGGATTGGTCCACGTCATCAGGTTGGTGAGAATGTCAGAACTTATTCCAGAGCTTCAGGCTTGTCTTATTAAGTTCATTTTGTCTTGAGCTCACCGGTCTTGTCCTGACGCTGAAATTCCTTTTGCATTGCTTGGCTCTACTCCAAGTCTTCCCATTTACTCAGTGACAACCTGTTCCCTTCAGGACTGAGTTAGTAATGATCTTAGGGTCATACTCTTCATCACTGACACTTACTCAGCCAGCTTAGAAGACTGCCATAAGTTCAGGATGGTGCTCTTCGTCTTCAGGCTCTGAGTCTTGATTGTCTCCAGTGAGTTCTCCTCTCACTGAGTACCTGTGAAGTGTAAAATGACTAAGTACTAATCCTAACCAAGACTAGCCTGACAAAGACAGATTAAGGCAATCATCTTTTCAGGGGCTTTTGGGATCTAAATCAAAACTGACAATGTCCCAACATGGCGTCGTAGGTTACCTTCGGAGAGTGAAGATCTGAAGCGCCGGTGACACCTGGGTATCAAATTCACAGCGCCTGGGCGACAAATCTCATATCTCATATCTCATATCTCAATCGATATCGCCATCAATATCTAAAAACCTTATATCTGGGGGTCGTTGTCGTTGTCGGCGCATCCACAAACAGAGACGAAGGATTTCGGCGTATCCACGAACAGAGCGTCACCTAAATCTAGGAGTTGCAAGCTTCCTCTGCCGTCTCCACAACCCGTGTGCGAACGTGGGCAGCAGTGGGCGAAGCACACCAGTGACGCACAAATAAATAACAGTGAATCTCAGTAGAGTAGGGGGATGGGTCATACATATTAGAGAGTGATTAGATAGACAGGGGGAGACAAAGAGTGTTTAGATAGGAAGAAGGAGACAGGGAGTGTTGGGACATTGTCAGTTTTGATTAAGATCTCAAAGCCCCTGAAAAGATGATTGGCCTTAGATTGTCTTAGTCAGGCTAGTCTTGGTTAGGTTCTTGTACTTAGTTATTTTACACTTCACAGGTACTCAGTGAAAGGAGAACTCACTGATGACAATCAAGACTAAGAGCCTGAAGACGAAGAGCACCATCCTGAACTTATGGCAGTCTTCTAAGCTGGCTGAGTAAGTGACAGTGATGAAGAGTATGACCCTGAGGTCATTACTAACTCAGTCCTAAAGGGAACAGGATGATACTGAGTTAATGGGAAAGACTTGGAGTAGAGCCAAGCAATGCAAAAGGAATGTCAGCGTCAGGACAAGATCGTTGTGCTCGAGACAAAAAGAACTTACTAAGACAAGCCTGAAGTCTAGGAATAAGTTCTGACATTCTTACCAACCTGATGACGTGGACCAATCCAGGAAGAACACGTACGTACGGACCCTGACATGAAGACTGACTTCAGACTGCACACTCAACGGGCAAGCATTAAATGTGCATTAAATGCAATTACCAAATCCATGCAAGGACGGCTGCTGCATGGGAAATATGTCCGTTTGAACCACTCTACGTAGATGACTAGAAGGCAATCTCTTCCAATGGATAGTTTTCAATTCACCTATAAATACAGAAGGCTTTGAACCCATTCAAGGTTACGGGAAATCTCCAAGCCAGAAATTACTCAAACTCTCAAGCATTCAAAGCATTCAGCCTTTAGAAGAAGCACTCGAAACCAGTTAAACTTCCCAAGTGTTTCTTAGTTACTGAGAGTTATTTTGTATTCCAAAGAGCGTACTAGCATTATCTTAAGCTTAGAGTGATTATCCAATCCTTAGTAAAGCTTTGTCTTGTAAGGATAAACACAAGGAGTTGTATAGGTCAGTGAGGTTAGCTGATCTTGGTGCACCTTGGCACGTTAAAAACAAGAATCCCTTGAGTGGATTTCCTGTTAAATCAGGCCATCGACGTAGGAGCTTGAGTCTCCGAACCACGTTAAACTCCCTGTGTTTTTACTACTTTGATATTGTGCTTGCTTGTCATACTTTTTGTTCATTCATAGCATTTGGTTTTTATCAGGTCTGAATCAATCAGCCTGATCATCAAACAGAGCACTGCCCTACTAACCACTATTTCAGAATTGAGTAATCAAGTTTTTCAGAAAGCAAACTAAACAAGACTTTAAACGATCAGGGCTCACGCATTTCCGTACTGAACTTGAATTGATAGTTAGCCAACTAACCCGCATTAAGTGTAGTCAGTGGGTATATTATCAGCTCTTAATTCTTTATCACTCTAAGTAAAGGGGACTCAGTAAGGTTTAAGTTGAAAAAATTGGTATACCTGTATTCCCCACCCCCCCCCCCCCCCCCTGCACGTATTCAGCAGGCTTGTACCGGGACCAACAAGTGGTATCAGAGTCAGGTTCAAAAGACCACTGACTTTGAATACTAATAGTTTTAGAGGAGAAACTGTTGGTGGTCACTGAATAGATCTGGGTTTGCTTTTCATAAAACTTGCATCACCATGACTTCGAGGAGACTTGAAGCTTCGTTACCTGAATTCTCGGTATCTAACTTTGTCTATTGGAAGTTCAGACTAGAGGCACATCTTGATGCCATCCATGAACAAATACAGCGTGTTATCAGGGAAGGACCGATCAAGATTACTATCCCTAATGTCAGAGGACTGGGATATGAACATCTTGAGATTGGCGTACAGGTTCCTAAAGAAAGAAAAGACATGACCAATGACGAAATCAAGATGGTGGGACTGGAAAATGTGGCTAGGAACATCATTTTGCATACGGTGCCTTTCAAGGAGTCAGCAAGGCTAATGAACTTAAAAACGACAAAGGAGGTTTGAGATGAGCTGACCAGGATGTGCGAGGGGTCAGAAAAGATAAAGGAGAACAAGTGAAATATTGCCATTCATAAATTCGAGGCGTTCGAGATGCTGCCTGATGAGAGTATAGATCATATGGAGTCAAGGTTCATCAAGTTGATGAATGAGTTGGTGATGCTGGACAAGGATGTCCCTAAGAGAGATGTTGCTTCAAAGATCCTGAATGCCCTTCCTGAGAGATGGGACAACAATGTAATTATGCTTAAGAACACTAAGGATATGAGTAACAGAACTTCTACTTTACTTTTTTCAGAGCTCAAAGCACTGGAATATGATCTTAACAAAAGAAAGAAGAAAGTTCAGCAGGAAGAGGAAGAGAAGGAGAAAACTCCTGAGAAAAGTATGGCGTTCAAGGCCAGGTCTGAACCTGTTGAATCTTCATCAAAGTCACTGATGGAGATGAGCAAGGAAGAACTTGCTGAGGAGTACAGCCTGATGGCCAGACACTTTGAGAAGCTTAATTCCAGGTTTGGTCGTTATAAGAAATTTTATCAGGACTCACGTAACAGAAAACCTGAAGGAACCCACCAAAGCTCGATGAGGTATGAGGAAAGGAGAAACACTGACCAGGGGAGAGATCGTGGCGATGAAAGAAGATATTCAGACCCAAAGCCCGATCGTAGAAATGAACATTGATGTACTCGTGATGACAGGCACTCAGGCTCCTGTGAAGCCTAAGTCTAGCACTCATACACCATCTTCCTCTCATGCAAAGAAGAAGAAAGTTGTGTATGTTGATGTTTCAGGGAGACAGATTTACCACTCTGAGGCAATCAGGGTTGTTAAGCAAGTCTGGATCCCGAAGGGTACAACTGACATTATAGGACCCAACACCCAATGGGTACCTAAAGCCTGATTTGCTTGCAGGCGGATGGGGATCACAACAAAAGGAGAGGAGACTCAAACAAAGCTGTTTGGTACCTAGACAGTGGATGCTCAAGACATATAACTGGAATAAAGAGTCTTCTCCAAAAGTTTCAAGCTAAAGATGGTCCACAGGTAACCTTTGGTGATAACTCAAAAGGTATTACTAAAGGTTTTGGTGTCTTAATAATAGGTACAATTAGAGTGGAGAATGTGTCCTTTGTGGAAGGACTGAAGCATAACCTGTTGTCAGTAAGTCAGTTCTGTGACAAAGGTTTCAGTGTTGAGTTCTCATCGAATATATGTTCAGTCAAGGACAAATCAACACAAGTGCTTCTATCAGGTATCAAGAAAGGTAACGTTTATCTCGCTGATTGGAGCAGCACTATTCCTAATACTTGTTTTGTTGCTAAAAGCTCTCTAGAGCTCAGTTGGTTATGACATAAACGATTAAGCCATCTGAACTTCAAGATTCTTAACAAAATTTCTAGACAATCACTTGTTGAAGGTCTACCTAATGAAGTTTTTAGCAAAGATCATGTGTGCAAAGCTTGTCAGGAGGGGAAGCAGGTTAGAGCATCATTCAAGGAGAAGGCTTCCTTCTCCACTGACAGGATCCTTCAGTTGTTGCACATGGATTTATCTGGTCCCATAACACATGTGAGTATGAATGGTAGGAAATGCACCCTTATGGTTATTGATGATTATTCTAGATATACTTGGGTTATTTTCTTGTTGAATAAGAAGGAAACACAGGTGAAGCTTCCTCAGTTGCTCAGAAGGCCCAGCAATGAGAAGAATCGGTCCATTACTAAGATCAGATTTGACAAGGGCACTGAATTTATAAATTCATATATTTTTGACTTTTGTAATGAACTTGGTATAGCTCATAAGACTTCTGCAACTAGAACCCCACAACAGAACGGTGTCGCTGAAAGGAGGAATAAGACACTGAAGGAAGCTACCAGGACCATGCTGGCTGAGTCAGGATTGCCCAAGAAATTCTGGGCTGAGGCAATCAACACTGCAAGCTACACTCAGAACAGAATCATGCTGAACAAACAACATGCTCAGACCCCATATAAGACATGGAATAAGAGGAAGCCTCGTATCTCTTACTTTCATGTATTTGGTTGTAAGTGCTTCATCCTCAACAATTGGTAGACCCAATTGAAAGCCTTTGATAGCAAATCTGATGAAGGGATATTCTTAGGATATTCTGAAATTAGCAAAGCCTTCATGGTTTACAATTATAGGACCCCTGTTGTGGAAGAATCACCACATGTTGTGTTTGATGAATCTGCTAATGAGTCTAGGGTAAAGGTGTTGAATCCTGACACTGAGGATGTCACAAGGAGAGTGACAAGGCTGAGCTTAAAGAATCAACCTGATCCAAAGGTCAAAACTGTGTCAATTCCAAGATGGGATGATGACGATGATCAGGAAGATGACTCAAGAGCCACTCCTAAGCCCAGCACATCAGGGGTTGTTGAGCCTCAGACTGAGGAACAGACTCAACCTGAGGTAAGTACCATCTATGAAGATGCGGTCGCAGCTGAGACGGTTCCTGAGTCACCTCATCAAGGGGGAATCAATGTCCCTGACGTTGAGCTTATAAATTCCTTTGGTATAGACTCAGGTTCATCCACTTCTGTTCAATTTCCTGAATTTTATAAGCCTATAGACACTAACATTGCAGGTACTTCAGGAACAACTCCAGGTAAGAGGACTTGGCTAGAAAGTCATCCCATTGACCAAGTCATTGGTGATCCAACTGAGGGAGTCAGAACCAGACGGTTTCATGGTGAGAGTGCATTGTTCTGCTACTTTCTATCTGAGCAAGAGCCTCAGAACATTGAAGAAGCTCTCACTAACTCGAACTGGATCATAGCCATGCAAGAGGAGTTGAATTAGTTCACAAGGAATCAGGTTTGGGAACTGGTAGATAGACCTAGGCATCAAGGTGTTATTGGTACCAAGTGGGTCTTCAAGAACAAGAAGGATGAGAATGGTGTTGTAGTAAGGAACAAAGCAAGACTGGTTGCAAAGGGGTATTATCAGTCTGAAGGGATATACTATGATGAGACTTTTGCTCCAGTGGCTAGGTTGGAAGTTATCAGACTGTTCTTTGTTTATGCAACATATAAGAAGTTTAAGGTGTATCAAATGGACGTCAAGAGTGTCTTCCTGAATGGGATACTCAATGAAGAGGTATATGTTGAACAACCTCTCGGGTTTGAGGTTGGAGATAGAGTATACCATTTGAAGAAAGCACTCTATGGACTTAAGCAAACACCAAGAGCTTGGTATGATACCCTCTCTCAATTCCTGACAGACCATGGGTTCAAGAAGGGAACCGTGGATAGGACCTTGTTCAGGATCACTGAAGGTGATGACATTCTCTTGGTCCAGATTTATGTGGATGATATAATATTTGGATCACCAAATCATCAACTATGTGAGAAGTTCTCTAAGTTGATGACTGGTAAATTTGAGATGTCAATGATGGGAGAGATGAACTTCTTTTTAGGATTGCAGGTCAAGCAGACTGATCAAGGGATCTTCATTAATCAGGTTAAGTATACAAGAGACTTGATTCAAAAGTTTGGTGTTCAGAACAGCAATCCGGCAAGGATCCCAATGAACACAAATTGGAAGATGTATCCTGACACTGAAGGGACTTCAGTGAATCAGACAGAGTACCGAGGGCTGATTGGTTCTTTGTTGTACCTGACTGCAAGCAGGCCTGACATTACGTTTGCAGTTGGTGTGTGTGCTAGGTATCAGTCTGATCCCAAGGGGAGTCATTTGGAGGCTGCTAAAAGGATACTTAAGTATTTGAAAAGGACAGTCAATATGGGACTATGGTATCCTTCAGATGACAACTTAGAACTGACAGGTTATTCAGATGCAGATTATGGAGGTTGTAGGATTGATAGGAAATCAACCTCAGGGACATGTCAGTTTTTGGGAAGTAAGTTGATCTCGTGGTTCAGCAAGAAGCAGAATTCAGTGGCTACATCCACAACTGAGGCTGAGTATATGGCTGCAGGTAGTTGTTGTGCTCATATTTTGTGGTTGAGACAACAATTAAGAGACTACCAAGTATTTGCTAATGAGGTTCCAATCTATTGTGACAACAATAGTGCTATAGCAATTACTCAGAACCCAGTGCTTCACACAAGGTGCAAGCATATGGATATTAGGCATCACTTCATACGAGATCATGTTGAGAAGAAGGACATTAGGATGGAGAAAATTCACACTAACAGGCAGAGAGCTGACATCTTGACTAAGCCTTTAGCTGAAGCAAGATTTATGGAACTGTCAGTGGAGTTAGGACTCTTAGATCCGGGAGAGCAGTCAATATAGGGTTTAGGGGGAACTCAAGCCAGACTCGACTCAGCGAGGTATCAGGGTGCTACAATGTCTCCCTGACAGGTATGAGTTCTATCCTGACTCTCGTGAATACAAAGTGTCTCCCTGGGTCCTTCGTCCTAAAAATCTTTATTAAATGTATTTTGTTTTCATTAAAGCACGCCTTTTCATATTTAAACCCACGCGCATCGGAGCATTTAATGCTTCAGTTACTTTTTCATATACGTGTCCATTTTATATGGAATATGACTGACATGAGGATATGATTGATACGGAGATTAATCCTGGCCCTTAATTTCAAAACTTTTCAAATTCAGGATTAATCCCAACCTCACGTTTGAGTAACTGACTAATTCATATCAATCTAGTCTGCCATTTGAGGATTTTACGCAAACACAAACGCACATTGCACACTGAGAATTCTCTTGCTCAAACACAAATCTTTTGCAAAATCTTTTCTCAAACAAATCAAAACAAATGGCATTCTTAGATTCCAACTGGACAACTGACAAGCCTAAAGAAGTTGTCAAGAACAGATTGGTTAATATGGAGCACATTATCACCATGGAGGGTGCATGCCTTTCTGTGAAAGAGATTCTTCCAGTCTTCGAGTGGATCTCCAAAGCTGGATTGGTGAAATATTTCACCCACAAGTCCACATATGTGCTTCCAAAGACAGTGGTGGAGGCTTATTACAACTTGTTTCTGCACAAGGGTGAATTATTCACCAGGGTGACCGTGTTGATACCCACTGGTGAGAAGGATGTTGATAGAGAGCCCTTCTACAACGTCGAGACATGGGACGTCAACTTGAGGAAGGCCATAAAGGAGGTGTATGCGCTTCCATGCTCTGGCATCAACCCTTGGACGTACAAGGAGAACGTTGAAGGAGAACTCC
The DNA here is from genome assembly GCA_947034835.1 of Ballota nigra. NCBI lineage: Eukaryota > Viridiplantae > Streptophyta > Magnoliopsida > Lamiales > Lamiaceae > Ballota > Ballota nigra. Next base: position 70,332,909 of record OX344724.1, read on the forward strand.
TTGGGAAGTGGTCCAAGACTGGGTCTTCGGAGTTCAAGGCACGTCAACACAAGGATACCCTGAAGTCTGAGTATAGGGCCTTGGTTGACTTGGTGTCAAAAATCATCATGGGCTCTACTGGCTCGCATGAGCAACTCAGTCAGCCAAACTGAGGATCATGGGTGCTCCAGTTGATGGTGTGGAAGCCAACTGGGAGCAATTCTTCTTGGACCAGATCAATCAGGCTGCTGGAGACAAACTGAAGAAAGATGCTGAGATGAAGCATATTTCAGTTCGAGTCATGCTCTCCTTTGGGACTAGGTTATCTATCCTCATCGCCCACGCTTGTCAGGGGTGTACTTTTAACTTGGAGGATAATCTAACCTCAAAGAAGATCATGTTCACGACAGCGAGTGACACCTACGCTGTTCTTGGTCTCACTGACCCCAATGCTCCACCAAAGGGCCAGAGGAAGAAGCCTGCGGGCAAGGCTAAGAAGGTGGTCACTAGCCTGATGGAGCGAGTGGATGAGCTCTTTGAGAAGAACAATGAGGTGGAAGCTGAGATAGCAGCAGAGCGTGCTGAGGCGCAGGTGGTTTCGGAGAAGGTCCTGGAGGAGAAGAGGACTAAGCTGAAGGTGGTGCTGTCAGGAAAGGCCACCAAATCTAGGACTGAGTCAGCACCCAAGAAGGTTGTTTCAGAAGCTGCGGGGACTGACGATGAAGTCAGATCAGGGGGAGAGGAGGAAGGAGATAGGCCTTTGAAGAGGCTAAGAAGGGGACCTAAGAAATCCCCTGCCAAGGGCCTGAAGGAAGTGAGTGAGAGGGAGAAGTCAAGCTCACCACGAGCCTCTGACTTGGAGGTTGTGAGAGCTACGATCGAGACGGCTGAGATTTTGCAGCCTGAGATCAACCCAACCCCTTCACCTAAACCCACTGAACCCACTCCACCATCCACCCTGAACCCACACCCCAACAGCCAGATATACCCATTCCTGACGCCAACCCCACCCCAACTGAGTCAGTGCCAACCAACTTACCTACCAACTGAGCCTGACCAGATCACTGAACCCACCATAGACCATCCAAACCCTGACAAGTCTTCTGAACCCAATCTTCCTAACCCTGATGATTTTCCCACATATCCCAATCCCAAAGACTGCCCCAAAACCTCTCAAGCCGGAGATCAAGATGATGATTTCTTGGAGATGCAGGAGGAAGAGGAGTTGGATGCCAATATGGTTGGAGGGATTTTGGAGAACAATCTGAGGGGGAATGCCATAGAATGGGCAGCCAAGTGTTGGCCTAATCTGAATAGGTACAGGGAGCTGTGTGCTAATGTTGTAGATCCCAAGGTATGGCTGGACTTCAAACAGTCAAACATGCAGGAGCAACACATGCTCGTTGATGCCAGGGGCTGGGAGCACTGGGAGCAGGAGGAAGCCAGGCTCTGTACCTACTTTAATCTCACTAGCTGGCTGTAACTCCTAAATTTTGAAAATCTGAAGCAGCTGATTACTGAGATGATGACGAGGATGAAGGCTGATCTTCTCACAGAGTCTGAAAAGGAGGATGGGGATGAGGATGGAGCTCAGGGTGGAGCGTGTGAGAAGATTGTGGAGGAGACATGTTAGGATAAAAATTGTTAGTTTTGATGAGTTAAAACAAACCAGAAGATGTAATAGGACAATCTGGACCTGTTAGCCAGATGATGATCTAGATTAGGACTTAGTCTAGGGGGAACTGCCAGACCAGAAGACTTCACCAGAAGAGTCACCAGAAGACCCCACCAGAGGACTTCACCAGAGGACTCCACCAGAAGACTTCACCAGATGTGATCAGACCAGAGGCAGAGGACCTTCCCCAGACCAGACGAGTCCGGACCAGACGAGTCTGGTGGAACAAAAGATGCTCAGTTTGATCCCCTTATTCTACTGAGTATTCTGGTTGTTCACCAGATGAGGACCAGAAGACACCGAGGTTGCCTGGTGTCTGGTCCTGCCTTCTCTGGAGAAAATCAGAGTTAGGCAGAGGAAGCTATTGACCGTTGGTGATTCAAATCAAGTCAACAAGATCCGGATTGGAAAGTATTTGAAGATAATCAATCCAAGGATCCCACCAACCCAATCAATCAATTAGGGAATTGATTGATTGAGGCTTCCTTATATAGAGGATCTGATTGGATTAGCCCTCCAACGGCTAGCCCTAATCCCCTCTATATATACAAGAGTGCAGCTCAAGAAAAAGGTCTAGAGACTCTACACGCGCACATAGCATACTAAGCTTTTTGATCACTACGCATTTGCACTCACTTTGTTCTTAATTACTCATCCAACTCGTAAGGAGTTTATATACTCAACCTGTTCATCCTGTTAGACAAGGTTGGAGTAAGTTTGTCTTTAGATCGAAGTTAGATCTAAAGAGATTGTAAGAAGGTGCTGGTACTTCGGAAATTCCAGTAAGTAGTGAGTTTGTTGGTTGGATAGTGAGACCCCTTTGATCAAGGGAGAGTGGACGTAGGATATTCAGATCCGAACCACTATAAATACGGTGTTGTTTATTGCTTTCTTTAATACCTGTTGTTTATTATTTGTGCTCTTAGAAAAGATTTTCTCTAAAGACATTTTGGTTTTAAAGGCTTCCGCAATTAATCAATCTAGTGGGACCAACAAGTGGTATCAGAGCAGTGTGTCCAACGACCACTGCTTTGTAAAGCTTTTGGTGGTCACCGGGCAGATCCATTGCTCCTTAGTGCTTTTGTTAAAGTTCTTGTTATTTCCCAAATTTTATTTAAAATGTCTGCAAAATCTTCTTATAATAGTCGCAAATTGCCAGAGTTCTCATTTGAGGACTATAGCCACTGGAGCTTCATGATGAGTAATCATCTGGGAGCTATCCACCACCGCATGTTAGATGTGGTAGAGAGTGGCCCCATTAAATTTTACTGGACTCCTATTGATAGTGGCAGGTCAGAGTCCAGAGAAGAAACTAGCGACGCTGCAGAGGATAGAGTTCCTAGACAACGAATCCTAAAAAAGAAAGAAGAACTTGACAACGATAAGAGAAAGCTACATAACCTGGACCAGGTGGCAAGAACCGAGATTATCAACACTCTCACCAAGGAGGTTATAGAGAAGGTCAGAACCTGTGTCACTGCAAAGGAGATGTGGGACAAACTTGCAATTCTCTGCGAGGGAACAGAGAAGATTAAAGATAACAAGCTCCAGGCTGTTCAACACTCGTTTGATACGTTCAAAATGAAACCAGACGAGACCATAGACCAGCTGGACATGCGCCTCACAAACCTCCTAAACAAGGCTAGTGCCTTAGGTAAGACCTACTCTGAAAAAGAAATTAATAGCAAAATCTTGCGTTCACTAACAAGCAGGTGGAGAATTAAAGTCACTGTGATCAAGGACAACAAGGATCTCAACACTCTGGATCACCATCTTCTGTTGTCTGATCTCAAAGCTTACGAATATGATCTTCAAGAGGAGGATCAAACAGAAGAGGTTTCCTCTTCTGGCCAGAAAGGAGTTGCATTCTCTTCAACTCTCAAGTCTGATGTCAAGCCAAAGGAGTCTACTGCAGATGACTTGAGCCTCAAGGAGCAGGTAGCACTTCTAACTCGTAAATTAGACAAAATGAGTTCAAAATATGGCAGGTACAAAAGGCATTGGAAGGAGTCTACCAGAGACAGGAAAAGTTCCTTCAAGCCTGCAGAGAAGGAGAAGGCATCTGGAGACTTAAGGGAGACCAGATTCAGAACTCCAGAGAGGAAGAGAGATGACAACCCTGGCAGCTCTGGGAGATCAGATTATCAGAGGAGGGATGGTAGCTCTGGCAGACCTGACTACCAGAGGAGAGAGAGTAGTCCAGCCAGATCAGACTACAACCAGAGGAGGAGAGAGCCAAGTCCTAGTCCCAGAGGAGACAATGCCTGCTACACATGCAACAAGACTGGTCACTACAGTTATGATTGTCCTCAGCTTACTCCTAGGGAAAGAGAAGAGAAAAGAATCAAGAGAGATAGGAGATATGCAGATAAGAGGGCATTGCTGGCAGAAGCAGAGGAGGAGGATACTAGTTCCAGTTCTTCTTCTTCTGACTTTGGATCAGATGATGATGTGTGTCTCATGGCAGACATCACTGAGGTAAATGAAACTACTCTAGTTTTATCTAATTCCAAATGTACTGAATCCTCTAATTCATCTGGTAACTCCAGAGAGTCTGATATGCAACAAATGCTATCAGATCTCCAAAATTGTGTCCAACTTTGTCAAAAACTTGAGAAAGAGAATGGTAGGCTCAGAGCTGAAGTTCAATCTCTCTCTCATGAGCACAAATCCACCAGAGAACTCATGAAAGATCATTCCAAAGAAGTCTCTGAACTTCAGGATAAGATCATAGAAAGAGATACTCTGGTAGATCAACTCATGAAAGAAAGGACCTCTCAAGAAGATGAGATCAATGAACTCAGAGCCAAATACCAGACTCTTATCAAGGGAAAACAAGTTGCTCACAACATAGAGGAGATACCTATGCCCAGAGAAGCTCCTAAGATACCATCTGTTGTATCTATCATATCAGAGTCTTCTCAGCGCATTTGTGATAAGAGTGGTTTAGGATATTCTGGAATTACCACTAAAACCCATAAATACCTCTATAATAAAGACAAGTCTGTAAGAGCTGGTAAATTGGTGGAAATTTGGAATGATAAAGACTTAACTGGTAATGGTTACAAGGTGGTTCACAATCCTGATTGGAAAAGGAATCACTCTGTTAATCACATAACAAATGGTCCAGAAGAGTTGACTGTTCTGGAAGAGAAGATGCTAGAAAATAAGTGTCAAAAAGGGGAATCATTAAAGATTGATGGTTCTGTGAACAATGAGTCTCAAGGAGTAGAAATTACTCAAATTGGAGGACCCCAGAGAAATCCTCAAAGGGAACCTAAACAGATTAGGGGACCTCAAAGGAAACACTCAAGGAAGGGGAATACCAATCAGAGTAACAACTACCAGAGAAGGAACAATGTTCAACAGAACCAAGTACCCCAGAGACAATTTTCTCAGAGGAATCAATTCCAGAATAGGTATACTCAAAGGAACTATAATCACCAGAGCAAGTCTAATTATCAGAACCAGAGGAGGTCTTCCAGACCCATCTATAGAAAACCAACTGATCTGGGTAGTTATGACACCAGAGATGGTTCTTCTAGGATGTACCCTTACAACCAGACCTTTAAGACCATGTCTTTGAGGCAGGCCATTCCAAAGGCCAGATTTGAGAAAAGGTACACCAGACCTGTTTATACGAAAGGTGTCCTTATCAGACCAGTAGCTCAATATGTCATTGTCAGAGGACATGTGCTGGTAGATAGATTTGGAAGGAAGATAAGATCTCCTCATCCATCAAGGGATGATCTTTATCTATGGATTCCTACAAAACCTGCAACTAACCAATCAGGACCCAGCACTAGTAGGGGACCTAATTGATTTCTCTGCAGGTAGATAAGAGTCCATTGGAGAAAGGATTTTCAAGCAACCATGTCTGGTACATTGATAGTGGATGTTCCAAGCACATGACCTTCCAGAAAGATAATCTCCAAGATTTCAAGCCATTGAATGGACCAAGAGTGATGTTTGGTGACAACAACTATAGCGTCACCAGAGGAGTTGGAAAGTTGACCTTCAATGGAGTATCTGTAGATGAAGTCTACTATGTAGAAGGACTCAAACATAATCTGCTTTCAGTATCCCAATTCTGTGACAAGGGATACTCAGTGAAGTTTTCTAGTGATTCATGCACTGTTTTCTCTTCTGATTATAATGTGTTGGTCCCAAAAATATCCAGCGGAAAGCGTTTTTAAGTTTATCTTAATGAAAACCCTTTTAAAGAATGTACTAATAGAAATGCAGAAAACTAAAATGCAGAAAGGTAGAGAACACCAGATTTATAGTGGTTCGGACCAACTTGTCCTACGTCCACTCTCCCTTTCTCCAAAGGGGTCTTTCTCACTCTCAAACTTACGTACTCACTTACTTACTGGAATTGCGAAGTACCAGCTCCTTCTTACACCTTACAACAACCTTATCTAACAAGATGAACAGGTTGAATAATAATCCAACTAAACTCCTAATAGAGTGTATGTAAACTTTTATAAACAGGTTGAGTGATTGGAAGAGTTCGTGTGTTCTTGTTGTGATCTCGCGCGACTCTTATATCTTGAACTAATCCAAGCACTCCTATTTATAGTTGTGGAATAAACTAGCCGTTGGGAACTAGCAATTCAAACAACCATAATTGGAGGATTATAATCAATCAAAGATTGATTATATGATTGATTAGTTGACTTTCAATCAATCAATCAATCAATCAGATCCTCCATCAGTTGACTCTCTAGATTGCCTTCTTCTCCATCATGAATTTCCAAAGTCTTCTTGTCTCCAGATTACTAGGATACTTCTGGTAGGTGAACTAATCCGTCTCTCTCATCTGGTCTGGTCTGGGGTCTTCTGGTCCTCATCTGGGAGAGGTCTTCTGGGGAGTCCTCTGGTGAAGTCCTCTGGTGGGGTCTTCTGGTGACTCCTCTGGTCAGACTCCTCTGGTCCAAGCTCATCTGGTCAAACTCCTCTGGACCTCATCTGCTCTGGCGACACTTCTGCTCTGGTGACTCCTCTGCTCTGGACATCTCATCTGGTCACCTCTCATCTGGTCACCTTCTCTGGTCACCTCATCTGGTAGACCTTCTCTGGTACCTTCTCTGGTCTGCACAGATTTCTTCCCCCTTAACCAAAGACCTATTCTAGACCTATACTAATCTGTAGCTGACTAACAGGTTCAGATAGTCCTATTACAAGTTCTTGTTTTAACATCTTCAAAACATCTAATCTATATCCTAACAATTTCCCCCTTTTTGATGATGTTAAAACTGAAAGAACTTTAAATAAAACAAGACAAGAAAAATTTGAAACATCTAAATAGAGATTCTAGCAGGCTGGGTCAACTGATCTTCCCCCTCAAAGTATGCTCAGCTGATATTGGGGCAAAACATCAGCTGGTCTTCTTGTGTATCTGCAGGCAATCAACTTTTTGGTACCCTACTGGGTCCAGGGGGGTTAGCACAATATTTAGGAAGCCACAAGAATAGATCATCCCTTTTTGAATCAGGTGATCTTATCTTTCTTCCATACATATCCACAAAAACACACTGAACATAAGAAGCTTCAACATGGTTATTTCTTCTAGAGGCTCTTCTTCTCTTATGAGCTTGTCCAGTAGAAGAAGTAACTTGTCTTAAAGCAACAGACTTGAAATTCTTTTGATAAGGATAAGTTTTACTAGAACCATCAAAGGTTCCAGCTGGTCTGGCAGGTGACTTGAAAGTCCTCTGCAGGTGAGTAGGAGTCATCTGGTTCTGCCTCTTTTGAGAAGATCCAGACTGTCTTCTACTCTGCTGGCCTGGCTGAGATCTTTTATTCTGGGTATAACCCTTCTTAAAATTCCTCCTCTGCCTTTTGGGTTTTTGAGTTTTAGGACTCATCTGCCCATTAGGCTGAGTTGCCTGGTCAGCTGGCCTTTTACCCTTATCAATGAAATTACTAGACTGTTCTTCTTTCTGATCAGGTGAGGATTCAGGTTTGGTATAACCAAGGCCTGTCTTATCATGCTCTCTTTGAGATGAGGCAGCTATGTGTGACACAGCATTGTTTGCTGTAGTCAGCTGCTCCACTCTCATCTTGAGCTTGTCCTCACTATCTTTTACAATTTCGTTTTGATGGAAGAGTTCATCGAACTTAGCTTTCAGCAGAGTATATTCATTATCTTTCTCAATGTTTTCAACAAGCAACTTTTCTATCAGCTTAGTTTGTTCATCACATATGGTTTTCAAGTCAGTGGACTCTTCTACCAGTGTTTGAACTTGTTCAGCTGGTAGATCAGTTGGGTTGCCTAAACATTGTGAAAGCCTCTAATTTTCTGCTTTCAACTTTGTGTTCTCATCTTCCAACTTTTGACAAAGTTGTATAGATTTTTGGAGATCTAATAGCAAATTTTGCGTAAAAGACTCCTCTGATTGTTCAGAAAAAGAAGAATGAGAAGAAGAAGAGGGAGTTCGATTACATACCTCATCTGTCATAAGACATATCTCTTCGTCTGGTCCATAATTGGATGATGAACCAGAAGTGGATACCTCATCTTCCTCATCTGCTAGGCTTCTTTTGGAGTATCTCCTGGTGTCTCTTCTACTGCATCTCTTTGAGCCCATTTCTGCAAAATTTGTTAGCACAACAAATACTTGGGTTTTCAAAAAAATGGATTTGCCCTGGTGACCACCGAGATGATTTCAAAACAGTGGTCTATAGGACACACTGCTCTGATACCACTTGTTGGTCCCAAAAATATCCAGCGGAAAGCGTTTTTAAGTTTATCTTAATGAAAACCCTTTTAAAGAATGTACTAATAGAAATGCAGAAAACTAAAATGCAGAAAGGTAGAGAACACCAGATTTATAGTGGTTCGGACCAACTTGTCCTACGTCCACTCTCCCTTTCTCCAAAGGGGTCTTTCTCACTCTCAAACTTACGTACTCACTTACTTACTGGAATTGCGAAGTACCAGCTCCTTCTTACACCTTACAACAACCTTATCTAACAAGATGAACAGGTTGAATAATAATCCAACTAAACTCCTAATAGAGTGTATGTAAACTTGTATAAACAGGTTGAGTGATTGGAAGAGTTCGTGTGTTCTTGTTGTGATCTCGCGCGACTCTTATATCTTGAACTAATCCAAGCACTCCTATTTATAGTTGTGGAATAAACTAGCCGTTGGGAACTAGCAATTCAAACAACCATAATTGGAGGATTATAATCAATCAAAGATTGATTATATGATTGATTAGTTGACTTTCAATCAATCAATCAATCAGATCCTCCATCAGTTGACTCTCTAGATTGCCTTCTTCTCCATCATGAATTTCCAAAGTCTTCTTGTCTCCAGATTACTAGGATACTTCTGGTAGGTGAACTAATCCGTCTCTCTCATCTGGTCTGGGGTCTTCTGGTCCTCATCTGGGAGAGGTCTTCTGGGGAGTTCTCTGGTGAAGTCCTCTGGTGGGGTCTTCTGGTGACTCCTCTGGTCAGACTCCTCTGGTCCAAGCTCATCTGGTCAAACTCCTCTGGACCTCATCTGCTCTGGCGACACTTCTGCTCTGGTGACTCCTCTGCTCTGGACATCTCATCTGGTCACCTCTCATCTGGTTACCTTCTCTGGTCACCTCATCTGGTAGACCTTCTCTGGTACCTTCTCTGGTCACCTTCTCTGGTCTGCACAGATTTCTTCCCCCTTAACCAAAGACCTATTCTAGACCTATACTAATCTGTAGCTGACTAACAGGTTCAACTAGTCCTATTACAAGTTCTTGTTTTAACATCTTCAAAACATCTAATCTATATCCTAACATAATGATATTTTGCTAATAGGCTTGAGGAAGGGTAACATTTATCTTGCAGATTTTAACAGTTGTCCAAGAAATGCATGCCTAGTTGCAAAAGGATCTGCAGAGAATAGCTGGATTTGGCACAAGAGATTGTGTCATCTTAACTTCAAAACACTGAATAAGATTGCCAGAAAAGGTCTCATTCGAGGTCTTCCTAATGAAGTGTTTAAGAAGGATCAGGTTTGTGGTTCATGCCAGAAGGGTAAACAACCCAAGACTTCCTTTAAGGATGTCCAGAGCACAACCACAACCAGAGTACTTCAACTACTTCACATGGACCTGTTTGGACCTGTTTCTCCTCTTAGTTTCAGTGGAAGGAAGTACACCTTAGTAATAGTAGATGACTTTTCAAGATACACTTGGGTAGTGTTCTTGTTTAAGAAAAATGAAACTATGACTAAGCTGCCAGAGTTCTTCAAGCAGATTCAGAATGAGCAAAACCAGAGCATAGTCAGAATCAGAAGTGACAAAGGAACAGAGTTTTTGAATTCACACATTGCAGATTACTGCAAGGATCATGGGATTTTTCATGAGACATCTGCTGCCAGAACACCCCAACAAAATGGAGTAGCAGAAAGGAGGAATAGGACCCTCAAAGAAGCTGCAAGAACACTTCTGGCAGAATACAGCAGTCCACAGAGATTTTGGGCAGAGGCCATCAATACAGCTTGCTACACTCAGAACAGATGCCTGATTGCCCAGAGACATAATAAGACTCCATATGAGGTATGGAAAGGTAAAACCCCATCTGTTTCATATTTTCATGTTTTTGGATGTAAGTGTTTCATCCATGACAATAGGAAATCTAAATTAAGAACCTTTGATGCTAAAGTGGCTGATGGAATATTTTTAGGATATTCCAGCACCAGTAAAGCTTTTAGAGTTTTTAATAAGAATTCACTTTGTGTGGAGGAAACACCTCATGTTGTTTTTTATGAATCTACTTTTGAGTTCAAGGTGGGAACACCAGGAGCAGACTCTCCCAAACACACCTACATTCTCTACCTCAACCATTCCTCAAACACCCTCTCTCCCATCTTCCCAGATACCTCTAAACACAAACCCCTCTCCCCCAATTTCTGTACCAGAGGTGCCATCAACCTCTTCTGGTATAGACTTTCCCATCCCAACTTCTGTACCAGAGTTTCCATCCTCTTCTGGTGCAGAGCAACCCATCCCCTCCACCTCTACCTCACAAAATCCTACCCCTTCACAAGCCCATACAGAACAAGACCCAACCATTTCTATGGCTCTGGGATTCTCTGCCCCTCCCTCTTCTCCCACCTGTTCAACCAGCAATGATAGTGAAGATGAGGAAGCTTCACTTGAGCCTTCTAACTTAGCACCTTCCTCCTCTGCCTCTGGGCCCAAACCCTTCACTTTCTCATCTGTAGAAATGGGTCCCATTAGGCAGAGTATGAGTGTAAATGCTCAGCTCTGGCTAAGAGAGCATTTCCCAGTTCTTCTGGAGCACTTACCCCTTCTGGCAGATCTTACTGATGCTAAAGTTTGGAGTAAGGCCAGACTGGAAGATGTGGAGGACCTTATGATGTTGCTTGAGGAAATGGGTCCCTCCAACTTCACTGCTTGGGAGATCGAGCTGAAGCAGAAGCTAAATCTCCAGAATCCTGCAGAGCTAGAGTCACCAGAGGCAGCAAAGGTGGTGATTCGAACTCTTCTCATCCAGCAGGGGGTGATGATCTCTCCTGAGGGCCCCTCTTACAAGTTTGGTCCTCACTTCGCCTTCCCTTCAGAGTTGTATTCCGACGAAGAAGACTTTGAGGTCACTCCGGCTATCCTCCAGAAGATGAAGTTGTTCTTCAATGAACAAATCCAGCAGATTGGCAGATTTTCAAAGGCTATGCAGCACTTGGCACCTGCTCTGGTTGAACACCAGATTAAAGATGAGCGAAGGAAGTTTTTGAAGCAGATCAAGGATGTTTTTGCCTCTGCCAAAGCTGCCTTCAAATCTGACTGCCTGTTCTTAAAGATGGATGTACATGAGAGCCAGAAGCAGCTTCAACAATATGTTCTTGACCAGATGAGGCCAGTTTCGGTGCTTAAAGTGGAGTTGGCCACTCAAATGCTGGAAACTGCAAAGCTGAAGGATTCCCTCCAGGAGATGCTTGCCAGGCAGGAGGCCTTAGTTGCAGAATCGAAAGCCTACCTGGAGGAGGCTAGGCAACTGCGTGATCTTCACTCTTCCTCCAACACTGCCTTGCCTGATCTCATAAGGCAGGTAGTGGAGCCCCTTCTTGATGAAGTTAAAAAGGGGGAAGAGAAGTCCAGAACTGATCTGGCGAAGACAACTGTTGAAACCCTCTTTAGCCATGGAGCTCGTCTGGACCTGTTGGAAAACACTTTGGCCCAGGCTGAGTTGCAGAAGAAGAAGAAGGAAGAGCTCAAATCTTTTTCCATGGCTAAGCAGCTTGCTGCAGAAGAGGAATCAGAAGCAGAGCAGGATCCTATTTCCATCTCTGGTCCTGCAAAGAAAGTGATCAGAAGAGTCAAGAAGAGCTTCTTGGAAGAGGTCGTTGAAGAAGCAGAGAAGAGATACAAAGAAGAGACTCTAGAGGAGAAGCAAGCCAGAATAAGGAAAAACATAGATGAAGAGCAGAGGCTCAGATATGTTAGGAGACAATCGAAGAAGAGCAGAGAAGCTGGTGCTTCTTCTGGTGCCGGTGGATCGAGCCAGAGGAGGAAAGCTCCCACTGAAGTGTTGAATATCTTGCCTCTCAGGACAGAAGGGTCCTTTGACTCTATTGTGCCTGTTCCCCTGATTGAAAAATGGAGAGAAGCCAAGACTCTCTGGTTTATTCAACATTACATCCAGAGGCCACCACCAGAAGATGAAGCACTTATCAACAGGACCTTCCACTCGTGGATGAAGTGTTACGATGCAGAGCTTTACAAGCAGCTAATGGATTCAACGATAGAGTTCAACCTGGAGGTCACAGCCCCTGAGTTTCATTACCTCAACACTCCCATGATAGGGGACCAGGTTGATTGGCTAGAGTTGAAGAAGTTATTCAAGACAAAGGTGTTGGTGAATTTCACCCCAGCATCTTCTGCAGAGTTGAAGGCCATTCAAGACAGGTTTCTTGACTGGTTTCTGGTGCCTAAAGATAACAGAAGATATGCTTAGATAGGACCAGAATTTCACTGTAATCTGTAAACTCTTTATCCTTATTTCTAATGAAATTCATATCTTCTCTGTTCAAAAGACAACCTCTTGTTGTCTTAATTGTTTGCCTGATAAGATCTATTCTAAGGTCTTATCCTTTATATGTTTTCTTGCTTAAATCTTCTTTGTGATCAGTTCTGGTAGTGTTTTAACTCCATAAAAAAGGGGGAAATTGTTAGGATAAAAATTGTTAGTTTTGATGAGTTAAAACAAACCAGAAGATATAATAGGACCATCTGGACCTGTTAGCCAGATGATGATCTAGATTAGGACTTAGTCTAGGGGGAACTGCCACACCAGAAGACTTCACCAGAAGAGTCACCAGAAGACCCCACCAGAGGACTTCACCAGAGGACTCCACCAGAAGACTTCACCAGATGTGATCAGACCAGAGGCAGAGGACCTTCCCCAGACCAGACGAGTCCGGACCAGACGAGTCTGGTGGAACAAAAGATGCTCAGTTTGATCCCCTTATTCTACTGAGTATTCTGGTTGTTCACCAGATGAGGACCAGAAGACACCGAGGTTGCCTGGTGTCTGGTCCTGCCTTCTCTGGAGAAAATCAGAGTTAGGCAGAGGAAGCTATTGACCGTTGGTGATTCAAATCAAGTCAACAAGATCCGGATTGGAAAGTATTTGAAGATAATCAATCCAAGGATCCCACCAACCCAATCAATCAATTAGGGAATTGATTGATTGAGGCTTCCTTATATAGAGGATCTGATTGGATTAGCCCTCCAATGGCTAGCCCTAATCCCCTCTATATATACAAGAGTGCAGTTCAAGAAAAAGGTCTAGAGACTCTACACGCGCACATAGCATACTAAGCTTTTTGATCACTACGCATTTGCACTCACTTTGTTCTTAATTACTCATCCAACTCGTAAGGAGTTTATATACTCAACCTGTTCATCCTGTTAGACAAGGTTGGAGTAAGTTTGTCTTTAGATCGAAGTTAGATCTAAAGAGATTGTAAGAAGGTGCTGGTACTTCGGAAATTCCAGTAAGTAGTGAGTTTGTTGGTTGGATAGTGAGACCCCTTTGATCAAGGGAGAGTGGACGTAGGATATTCAGATCCGAACTACTATAAATACGGTGTTGTTTATTGCTTTCTTTAATACCTGTTGTTTATTATTTGTGCTCTTAGAAAAGATTTTCTCTAAAGACATTTTGGTTTTAAAGGCTTCCGCAATTAATCAATCTAGTGGGACCAACAAGACAGCTGGAGAAGTTGATGAGATGATCCCTGAGTCTCAATCTCAGGGGGAAGGTGTTAAAGACGTTGGTGCCAAGGGTGGACCAACGGCTGAGGATGTTGAGAACATCTCAGCTGCCGATGACACATCAATCAATGGCGGGATTCCCTATCCTGAGACAAAGAAGGATGATGTTGAGGCATCTAATGAGACTCCTAGTTCTGAGGGGCTTGTTCCCAAAGTTCGAGCTGGCTTAGCTGAGCCTGAGCAGGCGGCTATGACCACTCCACAACTGCCTTCAGTGCACCCTGAAGAGGGGACTATGGATGCAGGGGCTGCAAGGGAAAAAAGCCACTCACTGATGAGGCCACCGGTGAAGATGATGATGTGCTTATCACAAGAGTAGGAAGAGCTGAGTTCACCTGCATTGTCGAGGTGAAGAAGGAAAAGGCAACGGAGAACTTAGCTGAGCTTCAGGAGAAGATGATGAGGCTCAGGGCTGAAAAAGAAGAAGATTCCAAGGCCCTGGCTAAACACATCAAATGGACCAAGTCAGCGTACAACACTCTTGCCAACAGGGAGTTGATACTGCTGAAGCGCACAATGGTGGATACGGCCAAGTCAGTGAGGAGTGAGAGAAGAAGGACGAAGAAGATGCTGAGGCAGACTCTAAAGCAGCTTGAGAAGATGGATGAGCTCAGAGAGGAAAAGTTAAATCTTATTGTAGAGAGGCTTGCAGTCAGGCTGGGGCACTCTTTATTCAAGCTCTGAACGACTCAGCGTCCAAGTTGGAGTTGGAGTCAGGGAAGTTAGCTCAGACTTCTCAAACTGCTGTTGAGGTTTTGGCTAAGGCCACTGATGAGTCGGCTAAGATACTAGCTGAGGCGAGCAGGGTCAGCGGTGCGTCCTTGAAGGTGGAGGAAAGGATCACCAAGGCTGAACAAAGTCTCCAACACAACATGGAGGTCTTTGAAATGAAGCTGAAAGCTGCCATCAGTTCAGTATCGTATGCAAGCACTGGGATAGCCACGAGAGTTGACATGTTGAAGGAGGGCGTGCAGGAAGTTCAATCATTAGCTGCCTTCGTCATTAACAGTGGAGCTGAAGTGTTTCCATCTCAGGCCAATGATGATGCTAAAAAGGGGGAAAAGAAGAGGAAAAGATCCCGCCCTGGGGCATCTGAGGCAGTCAACCAAGGAGAGGTTGAAGTGGCAGACCCTGAGGCAAACCCTGATGGGAATGTCCTTTTTGTGCGGAAGTCAGCATGGCTGGCTGAAGCCGCAGCAAAGAAGGCTAATGACCCTTCCAAGGAACTCCCTTCCAAACCAGTTGAGGCCATTCAGAAGTCACCCCCAGTCAATACAAGGAAGAATCCCATCACATACTCTGCGGAGACAGTGGCGGAACTATGCGTTGAGGCATGGGGAACACCTTCTGAGAAGTTGGAGGCTGAGCGCAGGGCAAACATAGCTCAGAAAGAGAAGATACGCATACTGGAAAAGAAGGTGGAGAAGCTGACTGATCTCACTGATATGCAACAGCGAGAATTAGATGATGATGTGGTCAGTCTGCTGAGGAGGAGGAGAAGGAAGGTGAAGCCTAAGCCGCGGAAGTACAGGAAGAAGCCAACAGCTAGGAAGTCAACATTACTGCAAGTCAGGAGGCCGGAAACAGTTCAGAGGGAAGCCTATGTTGATGAGTTCATCTCAGAAACATTGAAGGAGTTCTGGATTGATGCAAGGGATGAGTTTGTCAAGTTGTGGTACGTAGCAAAGAAGTGGGGCGACTCTGAAGATATCAATGCCCATTTCACTGACTATATGATGGACAACCACCCTGAGTTGATTCAAAAGATCCTAGAAGAAGCTGAAGCAGCCCAAGTCCAAGTCCAAGTGAAAGCTCTTGAGTTCGTTGTTCGTCCACCCCCTCTTGTGTCTGGAACTGGAAAGCACGATACAAAGGCCATCATGACTGAAGTTTTGAAGATTGCTAAGGCGGAAGGTTATGTGAATCAGGTTAAGAGAGTTGATGAATTGAAGGTTAGAGTTTATGCTGGTTATGGACTCGAGCCTGAAATGAGATTAGTCTAGTGATTCACATCCTTTCTTGTAATAGATTAGATTCATTGTAACCATTTCTATATCATTGAATGAAATCTATTACTTTTCCCACAGACAAAAACTCATTGTCTTTTTGGCTGTTATTTAAATTTTGTACTTTATCAAGAATTGCTCTAACACTGACTTATCTTATAGATAGGATCTTATATTTCCTCTAAGTGTTTTGAGGATCTTTTCAGTGTTTTGGCATCATCAAAAGGGGGAAATTGTTGGGACATTGTCAGTTATGATTAAGATCGCAAAGCCCCTGAAAAGATGATTGGTCTTAGATTGTCTTAGTCAGGCTAGTCTTGGTTAGGTTCTTATACTTAGTTATTTTACACTTCACAGGTACTCAGTGAAAGGAGAACTCACTGATGACAATCAAGACTAAGAGCCTGAAGACGAAGAGAACCATCCTGAACTTACGGCAGTCTTCTAAGCTGGCCGAGTAAGTGACAGTGATGAAGAGTATGACCCTGAGGTAATTACTAACTCAGTCCTGAAGGGAACAGGATGATACTGAGTTAATGGGAAAGACTTGGAGTAGAGCCAAGCAATGCAAAAGGAATGTCAGCGTCAGGACAAGACCGTTGTGCTCGAGACAAAAAGAACTTACTAAGACAAGCCTGAAGCCTAGGAATAAGTTCTGACATTCTCATCAACCTGATGACGTGGACCAATCCAGGAAGAACACGCACGTACGGACCCTGACATGAAGACTGACTTCAGACTGCATACTCAACGGGCAAGTATTAAATGTGCATTAAATGCAATTACCAAATCCAAGCAAGGACGGCTGCTGCATGGGAAATATGTCCGTTTGAACCACTCTACGTAGATGACTAGAAGGCAATCTCTTCCAACGGATAGTTTTCAATTCACCTATAAATACAGAAGGCCTTGAACCCATTCAAGGTTACGGGAAATTTCCAAGCCAGAAATTACTCAAACTCTCAAGCATTCAAAGCATTCAGCCTTTAGAAGAAGCACTCGAAACCAGTTAAATTTCCCAAGTGTTTCTTAGTTACTGAGAGTTATTCTGTATCCCAAATAGCGTACTAGCATTATCTTAAGCTTAGAGTGATTATCCAACCCTTAGCAAAGCTTTGTCTTGTAAGGATAAACACAATCTAGTTGGAATCCAAACTGAAACCAAAACCCACCTAAGTTAGGTTTGTTGGTAGTAAGTTCAGTAAGTGAGTTAGTAATGAGTTGTATAGGTCAGTGAGGCTAGTTGATCTTGGTGCACCTTGGCACGTTAAAAACAAGAATCCCTTGAGTGGATTTTCTGTTAAATCAGGCCGTAGACGTAGGAGCTTGAGTCTCCGAACCACGTTAAACTCCCTGTGTTCTTACTGCTTTGATATTATGCTTGCTTGTCATACTATTTGTTCAATCATAGCATTTGGTTTTTATCATGCCTGAATCAATCAGCCTGATCATCAAACAGAGCACTGCCCTACTAACCACTATTTCAGAATTGAGTAATCAAGTTTTTCAGAAAGCAAACTAAACAAGACTTTAAACGATCAGGGCTCACGCATTTCCGCACTGAACTTGAATTGATAGTTAGCCAACTGACCCGCACTAAGTGTAGTCAGTGGGTATATTATCAGCTCTTAGTTCTTTATCACTCTGAGTAAAGGGACTCAGTAAGGTTTAAGTTGAAAAAATTGGTATACGTGTATTCCCCCCCCCCATACACGTATTTATCAGTCTTGTACCGGGACCAACAGGGAGTATGAAGGAGGCCGAGAGTGTATAGAGAGAGAGAGAGAGAGGAGAGAGGAGAGAGGAGAAGGAAAATAAAATGAAGAAGAATGGGGTGGGGTTGGCAGGTAGTGGGTCACGTGGATGGATATGGAGCCCATGTTTATTTGAGAGATATATGCAATTATTTTATAAAATTATATATATAATTTACGGTATGGTATTGATGGCCCCATTTTCGAATACCAAAAATGGGAATTCAGGAGCAAAATTTTTTTTAAAAAAACCTTTGTATTGCACCCTGAAGGAGTTCAGTGAGTGGGACACTCAAGTCACTGCATTGCCAAGAGTCAGAGCACTCAAGTCAGTGCAACTGACTTGTGAGCTCAGGCTCTTAACAAGGCAGTGACTCGAGAAACTGAACTCTCGAGTTCTTGCTTAAGCCTGTCAGTGAGATTGATTCTCCCTGACTAAAATACTTAGCTAATTTCCTTTTCAACCTTTCCAGGTACACTCAGTGAGCATACACTACAAATAATTAGCAAGTGCTTAAACAATAAACAACGCTCAGTTTAACGTGGTTCAGAGACTCAAGCTCTTACATCCACGGCCTGATTTAACAGGAAATCCACTAACTGGGATTCTTGTTTTTAACGTGCCAAGGTGCACAGATACACTGGACTCGCGCCACTCCCTGGGCTGCCTCTCCTCACCTGACTACAAACCTAACATTCTTTTGAAAGGGTTTAGTTTGGTTTGGTTTTCTCCAACTAGGTGAGGTTTTCCCTGACAATGTGTTAGCCTTAAGCTAAGATTAGGAAAACCTCTCTAAGCTATGAGTTACAAGCTGAACACTCATTTGTGTATATCTATGAACCCTAATGGTCAGTGTACAAGGTGTGAATCATGCCTCCTTATAACTCCCATACAATACACTAAACACTCACACATTCACAGCTCATAGGTGTTGATTTTTCTTTCTTCACACACACTCAAAACACAGCTATGAGCTTGTATTTATAGTGTGAATTTAAATGTAACCGTTGGAGGAAATTATATTTGAATCCATACAATTAATAGTTTCAACCACTTTTCTTGGAATGCGGCCTTGTCAGTGTCAGAGTTGCTGCCTTGTGCTGATTGGTCCACGTGGGCTGGATTCAACGGATCTTTGACTCAGTGGGTTGACCAAGACCCACTGACTTTAGGTAGCTTCCTCCTTCACTGACTAATGATCTTCAGTGGACTGAACGTCTTCAATGTAGTTGTCCTTCAGAGACTGTTTGAAGATCACTCCAAGAAGTTTGTCATAAGGCTGAATGACAAACTTCCCTGACCACAGTAGCCTGACTCCTTCAGGACCTACTTGGTGCAGCACTGATCCTCTTGATCATGCTCTTCACTGAGTGGTCCACCTGTCTTAGCTTAGAACAACCAAGTTTACACTCAGTGGGACATCCTTCAGGCTTCTCTTCAGGTTCAGGTCTCTGGCATGGTTTCAGATAGATCTTCTTGGTGTCATCTTGATATCCTCAGGCTGTGTTGCTGAGTTCCCCCTCGCTGAGTTCCCCCTCAACAGAGTTCTCCTCAACTGACAGCCTATTCTACTGATGTTTAAATTCTGTACTTATCAAGAATTGCTCTAACACTGTCTTATCTTATAGATAGGTTTATCATATTTCCTCTAAGTGTTTTGAGGATCTTTTCAGTGTTTTGGCATCATCAAAAAGGGGGAAATTGTTGGGACATGGTCAGTTTTGATTAAGATCCCAAAGCCCCTGAAAAGATGTTTGCTTTAAATATGTCTTTGTCAGGCTAGTCTTGGTTAGGATTAGTACTTAGTCATTTTACACTTCACAGGTACTCAGTGAGAGGAGAACTCACTGGAGACAATCAAGACTCAGAGCCTGAAGACGAAGAGCACCATCCTGAACTTATGGCAGTCCTCTAAGCTGGCTGAGTAAGTGTCAGTGATGAAGAGTATGACCCTGAGGTCATTACTAACTCAGTCCTGAAGGGAACAGGATGTCACTGAGTTCATGGGAAGACTTGGAGTAGAGCCAAGCAATGCAAAAGGAATTTCAGCGTCAGGACAAGACCGGTGAGCCCAAGACAAAATGAACTTAATAAGACAAGCCTGAAGCTCAGGAATAAGTTATGACATTCTCACCAACCTGATGACGTGGCCTAATCCGAGAAGGACACGCACGTACGGAACCTGACATGAAGACTGAATTCAGACTGCATATTCAACGGGCAAGCATTTAATGTGCATTTAATGCAAATACCAAATCCATGCAAGGGCGGCTGCTGCATAAAGATATATCCGTTCGAAGCCACTCTACATAGATGACTAGAAGGCTATCTCTCCAACGGATAGTTATTCAAATCATCTATAAATACAGAAGACCTTGAACCCATTCAAGGTTACGGGAAATTTCCAAGCCAGAAATTACTCAAACTCTCAAGCATTCAAAGCATTCAACCCTTAAGAGAAGCACTCGAAACCTTCTAAATTTCCCAAGTGTTTCTTAGCAATTGAGAGTTATTCTGTATTCCAAGAGCTAATTAGAATTATCTTAAGCTTAGAGAGATTATCCAATCCTTAGCATAGCTTTGCCTTGTAAGGATAATCCCAACCTAGTTGGAATCCAAACTGAAACCAAAACCCTAAGTTAGGCTTGTTGGGAGTAAGTCAGTTAGAGTGTTAGTAAGTGGAGTTGTATAGATCAGTGAGGATAGCTGGTCTTGGTGCACCTTGGCACGTTAAAAACAAGAATCCCTTGAGTGGATTTCCTGTTAAGTCAGGCCGTGGACGTAGGAGCTTGAGACTCTGAACCACGTTAAACTCCTTGTGTTCTTACTGCTTTGATATTGTGCATACTTACCATATTACTTGTTCATTCATTGCATTCAAGTTTATCAGGCCTGAATCAATCAGGCTGATCTTCAAAAAAGCACTGCCCTACTAAACACTTTTCAGAATTGAGTAAAACAAGTCTTTCAGAAAGCAAACTAAACAAGACTTTAAACTTTCAGGGCTCAAACATTTCCGCACTGAACTTGAACTGATAGTTAGCCAACTGACCCGCACCAAGTGTAGTCAGTAGGTGTATTATCAGCTCCTAGTTCTTTACCACTCTGAGTAAAGGGGACTCAGTCAGTTTTAAGGTTGAAAAATTGGTATACGTGTATTCCCCCCCCCCCCATACACGTATTCCTCAGTCTTGTACCGGGACCAACAAGTGGTATCAGAGCAGTGGTTCAAAAGACCACTGACTTTGAATACTAATAGTTTCAGAGGAGAAACTGTTGGTGGTCACTGAACAGATCTGAGTTTGCTTTTCATAAAACTTGCATCTTCATGACTTCGAGGAGACTTGAAGCTTCGTTACCTGAATTCTCTGTGTCTAACTTTGTCTATTGGAAGTTCAGATTAGAAGCACATCTAGATGCCATCCATGACCAGATGCCGCGTGTACTCAGGGAGGGACTGATCAAGATCACTATTCCTAACGTCAGAGGACTGGGATATGAGGATCTTGCGATTGGCGTGCAGGTTCCTAAAGAAAGAAAAGACATGACCAACGATGAAATTAAGATGGTGGGACTTGACAACGTCGCCAGAAACATCATCTTGCATACGGTGCCCTTCGAGGAGTCAGCTAGGCTGATTAACTTAAAGACGGCAAAGGAGGTTTGGGATGAGCTGATAAGGATGTGTGAGGGATCTGAAAAGATCAAGGAGAACAAGAGAAACATTGCCATTCAGAAATTCGAGGCGTTCGAGATGCTGCCTGACGAGAGCATAGATCAAATGGAGTCTAGATTCATCAAGTTGATGAATGAGTTGGTGATGCTGGACAAGGATGTCCCAAGGAGAGATGTTGCTTCAAAGATCCTGAATGTCCTTCCTGGGAGATGGGACAACAGTGTAATTATGCTTAAGAACACTCAGGATATGAGTAACATAACTTCTGCTTTACTTTTTTCAGAGCTCAAAGCACTTGAATTCGATCTTAACAAAAGAAAGAAGAAAGTTCAGTCAGAAGAGGAAGTGAAGGAGAAAACTCCTGAGAAAAGTGTGGCGTTCAAGGCCAGGTCTGAACCTG
The DNA here is from genome assembly GCA_947034835.1 of Ballota nigra. NCBI lineage: Eukaryota > Viridiplantae > Streptophyta > Magnoliopsida > Lamiales > Lamiaceae > Ballota > Ballota nigra. Next base: position 70,354,693 of record OX344724.1, read on the forward strand.
TTGAGCCCTCATCAAATTCTTCATCAAAGTCACTGATGGAGATGAGCAGGGAAGAACTCGCTGAGGAGTACAGCCTGATGGCCAGACGATTTGACAAGCTCAATTCCAGGTTTGGTCGTTATAAAAAATTTTATCAGGACTCACGTGAAAGGAAACCTGAAGGAACCCACCAAAGCTCAAGGAGATATGAGGAGCGAAGAAATACTGACCAGAGGAGAGAACGTGGTGATGAAAGGAGATATTCTGAACCAAAGCCTGAAAGAAGAGACGAACAGAGACGTACTCGCGATGATAGATATCCAACCAAGGCTGAAAGCTCACCAAGAACCAGGGAACCTGACTCAAGAAGGAACCCTGAACCGAGAAAAGAAAGAGTAAGTGATAGGACTGCCCGGAGCTGAGTGCTAGGGAGAGGGAGGAAAGGAGAGCCACGAGGGATCTAAGATCTGCTGATCGGAAAGCAATGGTTGCTGAGGATGCAACAGACTCTGACGGTCCCACTGAAAGGTCACCTGAACTCTTCTCAGATGACGAGTACGATGATGTCTGCCTGATGGCTAGGGATGAGCCTGAGGTAACATCAAATTCTGTTTGTGCTTCTTACACTGGTCAAAATCCTGAGCTCAGCTCAGAGTCAGTTAGAGAAATGAACCTTCAGATCTGCCTTGATCAATTGATGGTTGATTTCTCCAGACTGCAGGATACTAATGTCTTCTTGGTAGATGAGAACAAGAAATTGAGTACCGAGGTTCAGAATCTGAATGAACAACTCACTCAGTCTGATCTTAAAGAATCAGCTCAAATTGTGAGACTAACTCAGGAGATTGATTTAATCAATGCTGAGCGTCTCCCAAGAGAGAAGATTCTGAAGGATTTGGCTGAGGAAGAGTTGGTCAGGAAGGAAGAACTGAAGGTACTTAAGAGTAAGTTTGATGACCTCTTTACCAGACATGAAATCCTGAAAATAAGTGAGGACTCTCTCAAGAAGAAGGTTGCAGCAATGATAAATCCTCAGTGGCTATAGAGGAAATAAATAGCAGCCAGATACTTGGGAATGAGAAAAGGGGGCTTGGATATGCTCCTAAGAAATCCTCACAAGGTCAGTCTCATGTTGCTTCAGGGAGCAACACTGAGAAGGTATTTGTTCAGACAGGCCAGAGTGCACCTAAGGTTGTGCTCCAGGCCCGTCAAACTGATAAGGGCAAGGACCCCGTTGACACAGTCAGGGTTGCTCATAAGACAGCTAAGCCAAAACCCAAGGGAAAGGCAAAGCAATCTAAGGAAGCCCTTGAGAGCTCAGGCCAGGGAAAACCTCAGCGAAAGTAGAGGAAGACTCAAGCCAAGAGCCCTCAGACTGGTCAACAAGGGTACCATCATGCTTGGCAATACCATCAGGGAAGGCCAAATATGATGACACCCCCGTAGTTTTGGCATCCTGAGGCCTTTAACTGTTTTCCTTTCCCTCACTTGCCTAGGGGGAATAGAAATCAGGGTCCTTATCAAGAACAAGGCCCAAGACATGCTGCACCCAGACCTAGGAAGAACAGGAAGCCAGCCCAAAAGGCACCCACTCAGGCTCCTGTGAAGCCTAAGTCTAACACTCATACACCATCTTCCTCTCAGGCAAAGAAGAAGAAAGTTGTGTATGTCGATATTTCAGGGAGACAGATTTACCACTCTGAGGCAACAGGGTTGTTAAGCAAGTCTGGATCCCGAAGGGTACAGCTTACACCATAGGACCCAACACCCATTGGGTACCTAAAGCCTGAATTGCTTGCAGGCGGCTGTGGATCACAACAAGGGGAGAGGAGACTCAATCAAAGCTGTTTGGTACCTAGACAGTGGTTGCTCAAGGCACATGACTGGAATGAAGAGTCTTCTCCAAGAATATCAAGCTAAAGATGGTCCACAGGTAACCTTTGGTGATAACTCAAAAGGTGTTACTAAAGGTTTTGGTGTTCTAATTATAGGTACAGTCAGAGTGGAAAATGTGTTCTTTGTGGAAGGACTGAAGCACAACCTATTGTCAGTAAGTCAATTCTGTGACAAAGGGTTCAGTGTTGAGTTCTCATCGAATACATGTTCAGTCAAGGATAAATCAACACAAGTGCTTCTATCAGGTATAAGGAAAGGTAACGTTTATCTCGCTGATTGGAGCAGCACGATTCCTAATACTTGTCTTGTTGCTAAAAGCTCTCTAGAGCTCAGTTGGTTATGGCATAAAAGATTAAGCCACCTGAACTTCAAGATTCTTAACAAAATTTCTAGACAATCACTTGTTGATGGTCTACCTAATGAAGTTTTTAGCAAAGATCACGTGTGCAAAGCTTGTCAGGAAGGGAAGCAGGTCAGAGCATCATTCCAAGAGAAAGCTTCTTATTCCACTGACAGGATACTTCAGCTCTTGCACATGGATTTGTTTGGCCCCATAACACCTGTGAGTATGAATGGTAGAAAGTATACCCTTGTGGTTATTGATGATTATTCTAGATATACTTGGGTTATTTTCTTGTTGAATAAGAAGGAAACACAGGTGAAGCTTCCAGAGTTGCTCAGGAGACTCAGTAATGAGAAGAATCAGTCCATTACTAAGATCAGATCTGACAAGGGCACTGAATTTATAAATTCATATATTTCTGACTTCTGTAATGAACTTGGTATAGCTCATGAGACTTCTGCAGCTAGAACCCCACAACAGAATGGTGTCGCTGAAAGGAGGAACAGGACACTGAAGGAAGCTGCAAGGACCATGCTGGCTGAGTCAGGATTGCCCAAGAAATTCTGGGCTGAGGCAATCAACACTGCATGCTACACTCAGAACAGATCCATGCTGAACAAACAACATGCTCAGACCCCATATGAGATATGGAACAAAAGGAAACCTCGTATTTCCTATTTTCATGTATTTGGTTGTAAGTGCTTCATCCTCAACAATGGGAAGACCCAATTGAAAGCCTTTGATAGCAAATCTGATGAAGGAATATTCTTAGGATATTCTGAAGTTAGTAAAGCCTTCAGGGTTTACAATTGTAGGACCCTTGTTGTGGAAGAATCACCCCATGTTGTCTTTGATGAATCTGCTAATGAGCCTAGGGCAAAGGTGTTGAATCCTGACACTGAGGAGGTCACAAGGAGTGTGACAAGGCTGAGCCTGAAGAATCAACCTGATCCCAAGATCAAGACTGTGCCAATTCCGAGATGGGATGATGATGACGATCAGGATGATGAATCAGGTGTCACTCCTAAGCCCAGCACATCAGGGATTGTTGAGCCTCAGACAGAGGAACAGGCTCAACCTGAGGTAAGCACCGTCTATGAAGATGTTGTTGCAGCTGAGACGGTTCCTGAGTCACCTAATCAAGGGGGAATCAATGTCCCTGACATTGAGCTTGTTAATCCCTTTGGTATAGACTCAGGATCATCCCCTTCTGTTCAATTTCCTGAATTTTATGAGCCTGTAGACACTAACATTGCAGGTACTTCAGGAACAACTCCTGGCAAAAGAACATGGTTAGAGGATCATCCCATTGATCAAATAATTGGTGATCCAACTGAGGGAGTCAGGACCAGATGGTTTCATGGTGAGAGTGCATTGTTCTATTGCTTTCTCTCTGAGCAAGAGCCTCAGAACATTGAAGAAGCTCTCACTGACTCGAACTGGATCATTGCCATGCAAGAGGAGTTGAATCAGTTCACAAGGAATCAGGTTTGGGAACTGGTAGATAGACCTAGGCATCAAGGTGTGATTGGTACCAAGTGGGTCTTCAAGAACAAGAAGGATGAGAATGGTGTTGTGGTAAGGAACAAGGCTAGACTGGTTGCAAAAGGGTATTGTCAGTCTGAAGGAATAGACTATGATGAGACTTTTGCTCCAGTGGCTAGGTTGGAAGCTATCAGGTTGTTCCTTGCATATGCAACATATAAGAAGTTCAAGGTGTATCAAATGGATGTCAAGAGTGCCTTCCTGAATGGTGTACTCAATGAAGAGGTATATGTTGAACAACCTCCTAGGTTTGAGGTTGGAGATAGAGTATACCATTTGAAGAAAGCACTCTATGGACTTAAGCAAGCACCAAGAGCTTGGTATGATACCCTCTCTCAATTCCTGACTGATCATGGGTTCAAGAAGGGAACTGTGGATAGGACATTATTCAGGATCACTGAAGGTGATGACATTCTCTTGGTCCAAATCTATGTGGATGACATAATATTTGGATCACCAAATCATCAGCTATGTGAGAAATTCTCTAAGCTGATGACTGGTAAATTTGAGATGTCAATGATGGGAGAGATGAACTTCTTCTTAGGATTGCAAGTCAAGCAGACTGATCAAGGTATCTTCATAAATCAGGCCAAGTATACAAGAGACTTGATTCAAAAGTTTGGTGTTCAGAACAGTAATCCAGCCAGGATCCCAATGATCACAAATTGGAAGATGGATCCTGACACTGAAGGGACTTCAGTAAATCAGACTGAGTATCGTGGGCTGATAGGTTCTTTGTTGTACCTGACTGCAAGTAGGCCTGACATTACGTTTGCAGTTGGTGTGTGTGCTAGGTATCAGTCTGATCCCAAGAGAAGTCATTTGGAGGCTGCTAAGAGGATACTTAAGTATTTGAAAAGGACAGTCAATATGGGACTATGGTATCCTTCAGATGACAACTTAGAACTGACAGGTTATTCAGATGCAGATTATGGAGGTTGTAGGATTGATAGGAAATCAACCTCAGGGACATGTCAGTTTTTGGGGAGTAAGTTGATCTCGTGGTTTAGTAAGAAGCAGAATTCAGTGGCGACATCCACAACTGAGGCTGAGTATATGGCTGCAGGTAGCTGTTGCGCTCAGATTTTATGGTTGAGGCAACAGCTGAGGGACTACCAAGTATTTGCTAATCAGGTTCCAATCTATTGTGACAACAATAGTGCTATAGCAATTACTCAGAACCCAGTGCTTCACACAAGGTGCAAGCATGTGGATATTAGGCATCACTTCATTCGAGATCATGTGGAGAAGAAAGACATTAGGATGGAGAAGATTCACACTGTCAGGCAAAGAGCTGACATCTTGACTAAGCCTCTGGCTAAAGCAAGGTTTATGGAACTGTCAGTGGAGTTAGGACTCTTAGATCCGGGAGAACAGTCAGTGTAGGGTTCTAGGGGGAACTCAGGCCAGACTCGACTCAGCTAGGTATCAGGGTGCTACAATGTCTCCCTGACAGGTATGAGTTCTAACCTGACTCCTGTGAATTTCAAGCGTCTCCCTGATTCCCTCGTCCTGAAAATCTTTATTAAATGCATTCCGTTTTCATTAAAAGCGCGTCTTTTCATATTTAAAACCCACGCGCACGGAGCATTTAATGCTAGTTACTTTTTCATATACGTGTCTGTTTTATACGGAATATGACTGACATGGGGCTTAAATGAAGCTGAGATTAATCCTGGCCCTTCAATTTAAAACCTTTCGAATTCAGGGATCAATCTCAACCCCACGTTTGAGTAACTGACTTAGTCTTATCAATCAAGAGTGCCATTTGAGGTTTTTACGCAAACACAACGCACAATCTGCACACTGAGTTTTCTCTTGCTCAAACACAGATAACTTCGAAAAATCTCTTATTTTTCAAAACGATGGCACTCCTTGATTCCAACTGGACAACCGACAAGATCGTAGACGTTGTCGAGAATAAGCTGGTACACATGGAGCAAGTCATCTCCATGGAAGGTACCTGTCTTACAGTTGAGGAGATCAAACCCATTTTTAAGTGGATTTCCGATGCTGGGTTGGAAACATACTTCACCACCCGCCCTATTTTCGTGCTCCCAAGAACAGTTGTGGAAGCATACTTGAATATGTTCTTACGAAAAGGGGAAGTTTTCACGAAGGTAACTGCGCTGAAGCCTACGGGAGAGAAGGACGGTGACGGCGAACCTCTTTACAACACAGAGGTGGTCACTATCAACTTCAGGCAGGCGG